>OZ059831.1:25646122-26154464 GCA_964057195.1 Orthosia cruda | reverse complement strand
TCCTACCCTACTTACCTATCTACCTGTACCTACCCTACTTACCCAGACCTACCTACCTTACTTACCTTTCTACCTACCTAGATCGAGCGTTCGTTGCACAGAATACTATTTACTCTAGGGAGAAGAATATCGACTTTAGGCGGGAGTATTGTTTTGAAAAAAAGTATTTTTTATTTTTCACTTTTTAGTTGTACCTATATAATAGGCAAGTTCTTTAAGATGTACCTACCTACAATGCCAGAATAGAAAACCCGAATATCATGAAACTTAAACATAACCGGTGAAATGAGGGTGTACCAAGGATAACTGTACACATCTGCGTACCCCTTTAGAGCGTAATGGCGTGATGTTATGTTATGAAATGGTATAAACAATAAACAGACACGCGATTGCAGCAATCCCAAGACATTTGCTGTAATTTTTTAAGTGTTCTATTGTATATCTCCAAAGTTCTACATCAGATCTTCATTAAATTAAAACGGGACCAATTTGGGAACATAATCTTTAAAAAAAAGAATATTTAAAATCGGTCCACAATTAACGTAGACATCAATGAAAAAAAACAAATGAAAAATAAAAAGAATGTCGAACATAGGACCTCCTCCTTTCTGAAAAGTCGGTTAAAATACCTAGCCATAGCTGGGACTTGAACACGCAACCTTAATTGTAGTAGGCCACCACGTTTATCATTAGGTTATGCAGACGGGCAATAGCGGCAGCGAAATTACGAACCACATTGCAGACACGTCAACGTCATTATTGACATTAATAGTGTGATTAGGGACCTAAAATCTCTTAAAACGTATTTTATTAGTCTCGTGAATTAGTACACGAATTATTATTTTTACTCTAGCCACACTTAAAATAGCCCTTGAAGGTATATCGATGATTCGACATAGAGAGTTGACCCTCCTGGTACGCTACGTCCCCGCACGGGGGCGCGGCGGGCGGGTTTTAGGGACTCTAACTTTACCTAACCTTTCTTTTCTACGGGCATTCTACCGCGGAAAATATTAACACCGCCAATCATAAAATGACGCGAAATGCACAACGCCATCTATCGAATATTCCAACAGTCCGAATATCTGAAATGCGTATGCTGCGATATTTTATTTCTTGAACACTTTAAATTAATCTAACTTTTGATAGAGTGAACCGATTGCGATGAAACAAAAACTAAGTAATACTTCAAGTTACGCAAAGGTTTTATGTATACAAGTTATAACTATATTGGTTTCGTACATTTTACGTGATGCGTGCACAAATAAACAGACAAATAGATAAACAGACATACAGCCAAAAAATCCAAAAATGGGTTCTGTTGGTTCTCCTTTAACACCCTGGCTATTTTTTTGGAAATATTTTCGATGTACAAAAATGATTTTTCTACAGATTTATTATATGTTTATACATATATTGATTGATGTGAATTAACTAATATTTGAATTAATTAATATTTTAAAACAATTAACTAATATTTTATCGTAATAAAAACGTTTGATAGGTAGTTATACAAATAACAAAACATATAACCTACGTCTAAGTGATAAATGACAATAAAATGAGGGTTGTGACAAAGTGAATCCCAGATGAGAGCGATAAAATCACGGTAAGGTTTAGGTATTGTCCGGTGGTATGGTGATCGATGAACGATTTAGATTGATTATCGGTTGAAGCGGTACATTTCCGGAACCAATACGCATTTGGAAAGTCTTTTGACTATTCATGCATTGTTTTTGAGGTCCTCTGGGTGACTGGAGAGATTTGATCCTACGGAATTTAAAATAATAAAGTTATTTAGCATCTCTAATTGTTTAAAAATGGTAATTCTAAATCTACTAAAATAATAAAGCCGGAAAGTAGTACTAATAGTAGAGTTAGGTTTGTTTTTTTTTTAATCGACCGAAGATGTTTAAGGGTTTTATTATTTTTATGTACCAAGTCTTCCGTAGAATGAAGTCACCCCAGTCTCCCATATTGTATAATCATATTATTACTACGGATTTAATGTACCTAACTTTTAAACATATAAGTGTTATATATTTTGAAATCACCTCTAAAAAATCTTTATTTTGATACCCACATGATGGGTTTGGAAGAAAAAAAAAATAGGGCCTTCACAATATGGCGCCCAAAATCCACCATTTGTCTATTTTCCAATTTTAATGTAGTCAAAGACACTTGCATAGTAAAGATGAATCGATAGACGTAAGAATCGTCAAATCGGCCAACGCGTTTGGCCTCTAAAACGCCACACAGGAACATACATAGACTGATAAATACATTATCCTCCTTCGGAAGTCGCGTTCAAAAAAAAAATGATTATATTGACCTTCGCCTACTCATGTTATCATCAACAAGTTAACCACTTTTCCCCGCAGGCTCACCTTCCGTACTTTTAATTGATTCACTGATAATATCTGCCGTTCCATAATCATGTTGATAGCCTTGCAGTAATTTATCTTTGCTTAGAACTTTGACGCCAGTACCTAACTAGATTGTACGCTTAACAAGTATTGATGAAATTACTTAAGTATTAAAGTTTTTCAATGAATTTCTAACTATGCATTATCTAAATATGTTGGTCAGGATGATTACGAAACCCAATCCTTAGGCATAGTCTATCGATCAAAGTAAAAATCAAATCATGATTTTGCTGATGAGCTTTGGCATGACCAAATTTCATTGACGCAAATTATTATATTTAGGTATACATGTATTCATAAGTTCGATGAATCAATATTTCGAAGTAAACAATTTTGAAGAAAACAATATAAAACGCGTAGGTGTATAATTATAAAGATATTAAAACGTGACCAAAATAGACATATTCAAGAAAATAAGAACGAGAACATTGCTATTTTT
The DNA here is from genome assembly GCA_964057195.1 of Orthosia cruda. Classification (NCBI taxonomy): domain Eukaryota; kingdom Metazoa; phylum Arthropoda; class Insecta; order Lepidoptera; family Noctuidae; genus Orthosia; species Orthosia cruda. The sequence goes on along the minus strand of OZ059831.1, from coordinate 26,151,599 downwards.
GATTTGAGTACGTGTGTATACCTACTCAAGTCTAAATTAATCATTTTGCTTTATTTTCTGTATGTTTACTAAGAAAATAAGGAGAGCTTAAGAAATTAATTTAAGATGAGCTCTCACGATCTCAATTAATATAATGACTTATCTACATTATATCTTATGATACGCCTTAGATTTATCTACATTTAGAAACATAATTAATATTGTACGTATATAGTACCAACAGGTGCGGCTTAAGCAATGTGATGAGTGATGATTTAAGAAGAAGACATTTATTTAAACTTCATGTACAATAGTGGTACATAGGCGGACTTAATGCCACAAGGCATTCTCTACCAATCAACGTTTCGGTTAAAAAGGACAACGTTGTGAACGGGTACAAAATAATATTTAAACAAATTGTATACGAAAATGTATATACTTACATATATATTAATAATACACATATACAAATAAAATAGACTAATAAATACCAATAAAAAAAAAAACGAGAAACCTAATAAATATATATTATAATTATACCAACTAGACTTCTGACTGTAGATGAAAGCTATTTAGTCTGACTGAAATAGTGGTCACGAACTTTTCTTTTAAAAGTGAATTTGCTTTCAAACTTTTGAATGCCAAAGGGTAGCGCGTTCCAGAGCTTTATTGTTGAGACAGCATATGAATTAGACATAAAACCAGTGCGGTGTGAAGGAATTTGGAGGAGTAGATTTTTAAAAGCTCGAAGGTTACGACTGTGCGAACTGCCCAATACATTGAAATAAGTTTTTAGATAATCGGGAGCACAAGGATCGTTCATAATAGTGAAGAGCAAGCAGAGAGATCTGAGGGACCTCCTGTGGCGGATAAGCAGCCATTTAAGCTGAGAACGGTAGGAAGAAATGTGATCATATTTACGAAGGCCAAAAACAAAGTGAATACAATTGTTGAGAAGTCGATCCAATTTATTTAGAAGTTCTTGAGATAGATCAGGATAACAAACATCAGCATAGTCGATAATGGGAAGCACAAGTGACTGGACCAGAGTGATTTTGGTGCTGGATGGGAGGAAATGCTTAAATCTAAAGAGAGACCGCAGCGAGAAAGCGACTTTCTGGCTCACCTGAGCCACGTGTTTATTCCAACTAAAACTGTCGTCAATGTACAGAACTGAATCTTTTACATGAGGTGAAAGAGAAATGACGGAGTTCTCGTACATCAGTGGCATAAGTTGGGCAGTGTTCACACGTCTCAAATAGTACGAACTACCAATGAGGATGGCCTGACATTTCCCGACGTTAACAGAAACCCCAAATTTACCAGACCACTCACTGATAGCTCGAAGATCAGCATTGAGTAGAGAAATGCAATTGTCAAGGTTGGCAATGTCTGACTGAGCGTAAAGTTGCAAGTCATCAGCGTACAGATGGTAAGAACATTTGAGGATAACAGTAATGGAGTTTATAAATAAAGAGAGTAAAAGAGGAGAGAGTATACCGCCTTGTGGAACACCAGTTACCAAGTCGCACCAGTCAGAGCAATCCTGATCAGCACGCACAGCCTGCTGGCGACCACGAAGATATGATGAAATCCAATCACGTGACAACGAAGAGACCCCAATTTGAGACAGTATGGCCAGGAGAAAGTCGTGATCAACGGTGTTAAAAGCATTGGAAAAATCTACTAGTACCAGACCAGTACCGTTAACCTCGAATTCTCCAAGCCGTCCCTAATGTCTTCAGTAACTTTAAGCAGAGCTGTGGCTGTGCTGTGGCCAGGCCGAAAACCGGATTGGCAATTGGACAACAGGTTATTCTTGAAGACATAGGAGGATATTTGTTTAAGAGCAACCGCTTCTACGATCTTAGAAAGGAAAGGGAGAATGGAGATTGGTCTGAAGTGAATAGCCAAACTGGGGTTGGGAATTTTAGGAAGAGAGATAATGTAAGCCTTGCGCCACATTGCAGGAAACACACCAGTCTGCAACGATGAATTGATGATGTGAATAATAATTGGAATTAAGGTCTCAATCATAAAAGATAACATAGTTCGACTGACCCCATCACAGCCCACAGCCCTAGACTTAATTGAGGTAAAATATTTGAGGACCTCAAGGTTAGTCACGGTTAGGTTTCGATAGATAATCTAAAAATATTGGTAAAGTGTTGGTTGTGTAAATTTTAAATACAGTACTCTGCCTAAAAAAAGGGGGTGATACATTTTTTTTTCCTTTTCAATACAATATGGGTATCAAATTAAAGTATAGTCCGAAACACCACTCAAAAATATTAACAATAATGAAATTCCTGTTTCGACCAGACCGGACGAAACTCAGCGGCCGAAACGCCTACTAAGCCAGTTTTGGTAGGTTTTTCTATAATTTTTGTTCGTCCACGTCTACATACCTACTGCTTGCTTTTCTTATTTTTTTGCAGTCGGGTTTTTTTTATCTATAATAAATAGTTTTCGCTTTGTTGTATATTGTTTTGGAAGTCGATTTAATTTTGTTGTAAAACAGATTTTTATTTTTCTCTTTTTACTTTTGGTAGGTACTCTATCTATCTTCTATTTATCTATATATATAAACTCACTCATAACGCAATATCAAAAACCGCTTGACGTATAAAGATGAAATTTGGCAGGGAAGTTCCTCAAGTGACGTAAGTGCGCACTTTTAAGTGTGGCACGTGAAATTAAAGATTTACGCATTTGGTTGATAAAAAGAATTCATGTATTTATTGATTTTTGGAAATTCTACCCCTAATGAGGTGAAAACGTGGAAACTTGTCATAAATACTAACCCTAAGTAAATAGTAGAGGTTTTTATTATTAGTTTTTAAAACTACTCCTAAAAGACGATTTAGGGGGTGTTAAAGATTTTTGAAGTATTTTAATGTACAGGGCTTCTATTTACGATGTAAGGGAGTACTAAGAAGGGATTTTTAGATATTTATTTATTAAAAACTTTATGCATAAGTACAAAGGCGGACTTAATTCCTTAGGCATTTTCTACCAGTCGACCTTAGGGTGGTGCACAGATAAAACAAGGCAGGTGCAACTAAATTATAGGATGAATAGAGAAAAGAGTATATATTTATAAATAAAAAAAAGGATAAGTAAATATATACTTATATACATACATACACGTAAACAAAGTTTTAGAGAATCCGAAACGAACAAATCAATTTTGCGATCATTCTGCAAACTTCTTGCCAATGTGCTCACGTGCCTTCAATTTGAAAGAAAGTCGACTGATTGCCATCCTGATGTTCTAAGGGAGCGCATTCCAAAGGGAGATTGCCTGGACAAAGAAGGACGAGTGGATAAACGCAGAGCGGTGAGAGGGTCATTGTAGAAGACGATTATTGGTGATAAATTGAGATTTCATTTCCCCTCTCAAATTCTATTAAAAGTAGTTATAGTAAATCACCTAAAAGGTTACATCAGGCAAAGTAAGAATAATTTATAGGCATGTCAGTTTCTGTGGCAATAAATACATTTTTCTTTATAACTTTTTTGTAAAAACTTATATAGATACCTCAGATATTATCCAGTTACTACAAAAAAAATATTGAAAGAGGACACAAAATGTTTTCACCCTTCCGAAAGTATCTTATCTACGATCCAAATCTTATAATTCTTTGTTATTAAAGTTTAAATTAAAAACGAAGTTAAAGCAATCACCATAACTTCTTAATGAATAGCGCCAAGTGTTTTTTGCAGGTTTTATAGCTTTGCAAATACCGTAGCTGTTCGGATATATTAAATACCTGTCATAACTATGAATTTCAGTCTCGCTTCGCTAACTGAAACATTTAATTGAATATTGTGTTTAGTTATTCGATAACATTATCTTAGACATCTCTATGAACTAAATGTGAGACTAGAATTATGAAATAAATGCACGACACATGCAAAATAATTTCCTTTTTAATAATGTTTTGATATATTCACGAACGAATGAAGAGGATGCCTGTATCCCAGCAGTGATAACATTATAAAACTGATGATGATATTCACGAACTGGGAATTCTAGTTCCTACCGTCGATAATAAATTATAAGAGCTATTATTAATTGCACATCAAATAAATATTATCCTATCAATTTATTTCCATCATTTATATACTTTTTTACGTCAGAAATACTGACTGCACAGCAAATAAGAGCGTACAAACGTTATACTCACACATAACAAAATAAGTCCAAGAGCGAGCGAAACGAGCTCGGGAGCTTAGGGCACCACGACACGGATAGGTTAGGATCGAAGGGGATACCTTCATGCTAGGTTACTTTAGATAGACAGTTTAGATCCTGCAGACAGAAATAGGAGCTTCGCAATTGTTGCTAAAATAATAATATATTGAGGTTACTATTTTGCTGTACAATCAGTATTTTTGACTGGAATTCGGTTTATTTTTGGAAACAATTTTTTTTTATATGCGTTTAAATACTACACATATTATAAACTAGCTGTGACCGCGGCTTCGCTCCTATCCTACCCTACTTACCTATCTACCTGTACCTACCCTACTTACCCAGACCTACCTACCTTACTTACCTTTCTACCTACCTAGATCGAGCGTTCGTTGCACAGAATACTATTTACTCTAGGGAGAAGAATATCGACTTTAGGCGGGAGTATTGTTTTGAAAAAAAGTATTTTTATTTTTCACTTTTTAGTTGTACCTATATAATAGGCAAGTTCTTTAAGATGTACCTACCTACAATGCCAGAATAGAAAACCCGAATATCATGAAACTTAAACATAACCGGTGAAATGAGGGTGTACCAAGGATAACTGTACACATCTGCGTACCCCTTTAGAGCGTAATGGCGTGATGTTATGTTATGAAATGGTATAAACAATAAACAGACACGCGATGGCAGCAATCCCAAGACATTTGCTGTAATTTTTGAAGTGTTCTATTGTATATCTCCAAAGTTCTACATCAGATCTTCATTAAATTAAAACGGGACCAATTTGGGAACATAATCTTTAAAAAAAAAGAATATTTAAAATCGGTCCACAATTAACGTAGACATCAATGAAAAAAAACAAATGAAAAATAAAAAGAATGTCGAACATAGGACCTCCTCCTTTCTGAAAAGTCGGTTAAAATACCTATCCTTAGCTGGGACTTGAACACGCAACCTTAATTGTAGTAGGCCACCACGTTTATCATTAGGTTATGCAGACGGGCAATAGCGGCAGCGAAATTACGAACCACATTGCAGACACGTCAACGTCATTATTGACATTAATAGTGTGATTAGGGACCTAAAATCTCTTAAAACGTATTTTATTAGTCTCGTGAATTAGTACACGAATTATTATTTTTACTCTAGCCACACTTAAAATAGCCCTTGAAGGTATATCGATGATTCGACATAGAGAGTTGACCCTCCTGGTACGCTACGTCCCCGCACGGGGGCGCGGCGGGCGGGTTTTAGGGACTCTAACTTTACCTAACCTTTCTTTTCTACGGGCATTCTACCGCGGAAAATATTAACACCGCCAATCATAAAATGACGCGAAATGCACAACGCCATCTATCGAATATTCCAACAGTCCGAATATCTGAAATGCGTATGCTGCGATATTTTATTTCTTGAACACTTTAAATTAATCTAACTTTTGATAGAGTGAACCGATTGCGATGAAACAAAAACTAAGTAATACTTCAAGTTACGCAAAGGTTTTATGTATACAAGTTATAACTATATTGGTTTCGTACATTTTACGTGATGCGTGCACAAATAAACAGACAAATAGATAAACAGACATACAGCCAAAAAATCCAAAAATGGGTTCTGTTGGTTCTCCTTTAACACCCTGGCTATTTTTTTGGAAATATTTTCGATGTACAAAAATGATTTTTCTACAGATTTATTATATGTTTATACATATATTGATTGATGTGAATTAACTAATATTTGAATTAATTAATATTTTAAAACAATTAACTAATATTTTATCGTAATAAAAACGTTTGATAGGTAGTTATACAAATAACAAAACATATAACCTACGTCTAAGTGATAAATGACAATAAAATGAGGGTTGTGACAAAGTGAATCCCAGATGAGAGCGATAAAATCACGGTAAGGTTTAGGTATTGTCCGGTGGTATGGTGATCGATGAACGATTTAGATTGATTATCGGTTGAAGCGGTACATTTCCGGAACCAATACGCATTTGGAAAGTCTTTTGACTATTCATGCATTGTTTTTGAGGTCCTCTGGGTGACTGGAGAGATTTGATCCTACGGAATTTAAAATAATAAAGTTATTTAGCATCTCTAATTGTTTAAAAATGGTAATTCTAAATCTACTAAAATAATAAAGCCGGAAAGTAGTACTAATAGTAGAGTTAGGTTTGTTTTTTTTTTAATCGACCGAAGATGTTTATGGGTTTTATTATTTTTATGTACCAAGTCTTCCGTAGAATGAAGTCACCCCAGTCTCCCATATTGTATAATCATATTATTACTACGGATTTAATGTACCTAACTTTTAAACATATAAGTGTTATATATTTTGAAATCACCTCTAAAAAATCTTTATTTTGATACCCACATGATGGGTTTGGAAGAAAAAAAAAATAGGGCCTTCACAATATGGCGCCCAAAATCCACCATTTGTCTATTTTCCAATTTTAATGTAGTCAAAGACACTTGCAAAGTAAAGATGAATCGATAGACGTAAGAATCGTCAAATCGGCCAACGCGTTTGGCCTCTAAAACGCCACACAGGAACATACATAGACTGATAAATACATTATCCTCCTTCGGAAGTCGCGTTCAAAAAAAAAATGATTATATTGACCTTCGCCTACTCATGTTATCATCAACAAGTTAACCACTTTTCCCCGCAGGCTCACCTTCCGTACTTTTAATTGATTCACTGATAATATCTGCCGTTCCATAATCATGTTGATAGCCTTGCAGTAATTTATCTTTGCTTAGAACTTTGACGCCAGTACCTAACTAGATTGTACGCTTAACAAGTATTGATGAAATTACTTAAGTATTAAAGTTTTTCAATGAATTTCTAACTATGCATTATCTAAATATGTTGGTCAGGATGATTACGAAACCCAATCCTTAGGCATAGTCTATCGATCAAAGTAAAAATCAAATCATGATTTTGCTGATGAGCTTTGGCATGACCAAATTTCATTGACGCAAATTATTATATTTAGGTATACATGTATTCATAAGTTCGATGAATCAATATTTCGAAGTAAACAATTTTGAAGAAAACAATATAAAACGCGTAGGTGTATAATTATAAAGATATTAAAACGTGACCAAAATAGACATATTCAAGAAAATAAGAACGAGAACATTGCTATTTTTGATTTGAGTACGTGTGTATACCTACTCAAGTCTAAATTAATCATTTTACTTTATTTTCTGTATGTTTACTAAGAAAATAAGGAGAGCTTAAGAAATTAATTTAAGATGAGCTCTCACGATCTCAATTAATATAATGACTTATCTACATTATATCTTATGATACGCCTTAGATTTATCTACATTTAGAAACATAATTAATATTGTACGTATATAGTACCAACAGGTGCGGCTTAAGCAATGTGATGAGTGATGATTTAAGAAGAAGACATTTATTTAAACTTCATGTACAATAGTGGTACATAGGCGGACTTAATGCCACAAGGCATTCTCTACCAATCAACGTTTCGGTTAAAAAGGACAACGTTGTGAACGGGTACAAAATAATATTTAAACAAATTGTATACGAAAATGTATATACTTACATATATATTAATAATACACATATACAAATAAAATAGACTAATAAATACCAATAAAAAAAAAAACGAGAAACCTAATAATAATTATACCAACTAGACTTCTAACTGTAGATGAAAGCTATTTAGTCTGACTGAAATAGTGGTCACGAACTTTTCTTTTAAAAGTGAATTTGCTTTCAAACTTTTGAATGCCAAAGGGTAGCGCGTTCCAGAGCTTTATTGTTGAGACAGCATATGAATTAGACATAAAACCAGTGCGGTGTGAAGGAATTTGGAGGAGTAGATTTTTAAAAGCTCGAAGGTTACGACTGTGCGAACTGCCCAATACATTGAAATAAGTTTTTAGATAATCGGGAGCACAAGGATCGTTCATAATAGTGAAGAGCAAGCAGAGAGATCTGAGGGACCTCCTGAGGCGGATAAGCAGCCATTTAAGCTGAGAACGGTAGGAAGAAATGTGATCATATTTACGAAGGCCAAAAACAAAGTGAATACAATTGTTGAGAAGTCGATCCAATTTATTTAGAAGTTCTTGGGATAGATCAGGATAACAAACATCAGCATAGTCGATAATGGGAAGCACAAGTGACTGGACCAGAGTGATTTTGGTGCTGGATGGGAGGAAATGCTTAAATCTAAAGAGAGACCGCAGCGAGAAAGCGACTTTCTGGCTCACCTGAGCCACGTGTTTATTCCAACTAAAACTGTCGTCAATGTACAGACCTGAATCTTTTACATGAGGTGAAAGAGAAATGACGGAGTTCTCGTACATCAGTGGCATAAGTTGGGCAGTGTTCACACGTCTCAAATAGTACGAACTACCAATGAGGATGGCCTGACATTTCCCGACGTTAACAGAAACCCCAAATTTACCAGACCACTCACTGATAGCTCGAAGATCAGCATTGAGTAGAGAAATGCAATTGTCAAGGTTGGCAATGTCTGACTGAGCGTAAAGTTGCAAGTCATCAGTGTACAGGTGGTAAGAACATTTGAGGATAACAGTAATGGAGTTTATAAATAAAGAGAGTAAAAGAGGAGAGAGTATACCGCCTTGTGGAACACCAGTTACCAAGTCGCACCAGTCAGAGCAATCCTGATCAGCACGCACAGCCTGCTGGCGACCACGAAGATATGATGAAATCCAATCACGTGACAACGAAGAGACCCCAATTTGAGACAGTATGGCCAGGAGAAAGTCGTGATCAACGGTGTTAAAAGCATTGGAAAAATCTACTAGTACCAGACCAGTACCGTTAACTTCGAATTCTCCAAGCCGTCCCTAATGTCTTCAGTAACTTTAAGCAGAGCTGTGGCTGTGCTGTGGCCAGGCCGAAAACCGGATTGGCAATTGGACAACAGGTTATTCTTGAAGACATAGGAGGATATTTGTTTAAGAGCAACCGCTTCTACGATCTTAGAAAGGAAAGGGAGAATGGAGATTGGTCTGAAGTGAATAGCCAAACTGGGGTTGGGAATTTTAGGAAGAGAGATAATGTAAGCCTTGCGCCACATTGCAGGAAACACACCAGTCTGCAACGATGAATTGATGATGTGAATAATAATTGGAATTAAGGTCTCAATCATAAAAGATAACATAGTTCGACTGACCCCATCACAGCCCACAGCCCTAGACTTAATTGAGGTAAAATATTTGAGGACCTCAAGGTTAGTCACGGTTAGGTTTCGATAGATAATCTAAAAATATTGGTAAAGTGTTGGTTGTGTAAATTTTAAATACAGTACTCTGCCTAAAAAAAGGGGGTGATACATTTTTTTTTCCTTTTCAATACAATATGGGTATCAAATTAAAGTATAGTCCGAAACACCACTCAAAAATATTAACAATAATGAAATTCCTGTTTCGACCAGACCGGACGAAACTCAGCGGCCGAAACGCCTACTAAGCCAGTTTTGGTAGGTTTTTCTATAATTTTTGTTCGTCCACGTCTACATACCTACTGCTTGCTTTTCTTATTTTTTTGCAGTCGGGTTTTTTTATCTATAATAAATAGTTTTCGCTTTGTTGTATATTGTTTTGGAAGTCGATTTAATTTTGTTGTAAAAAGATTTTTATTTTTCTCTTTTTACTTTTGGTAGGTACTCTATCTATCTTCTATTTATATATATATATAAACTCACTCATAACGCAATATCGAAAACCGCTTGACGTATAAAGATGAAATTTGGCAGGGAAGTTCCTCAAGTGACGTAAGTGCGCACTTTTAAGTGTGGCACGTGAAATTAAAGATTTACGCATTTGGTTGATAAAAAGAATTCATGTATTTATTGATTTTTGGAAATTCTACCCCTAATGAGGTGAAAACGTGGAAACTTGTCATAAATACTAACCCTAAGTAAATAGTAGAGGTTTTTATTATTAGTTTTTTAAAACTACTCCTAAAAGACGATTTAGGGGGTGTTAAAGATTTTTGAAGTATTTTAATGTACAGGGCTTCTATTTACGATGTAAGGGAGTACTAAGAAGGGATTTTTAGATATTTATTTATTAAAAACTTTATGCATAAGTACAAAGGCGGACTTAATTCCTTAGGCATTTTCTACCAGTCGACCTTAGGGTGGTGCACAGATAAAACAAGGCAGGTGCAACTAAATTATAGGATGAATAGAGAAAAGAGTATATATTTATAAATAAAAAAAAGGATAAGTAAATATATACTTATATACATACATACACGTAAACAAAGTTTTAGAGAATCCGAAACGAACAAATCAATTTTGCGATCATTCTGCAAACTTCTTGCCAATGTGCTCACGTGCCTTCAATTTGAAAGAAAGTCGACTGATTGCCATCCTGATGTTCTAAGGGAGCGCATTCCAAAGGGAGATTGCCTGGACAAAGAAGGACGAGTGGATAAACGCAGAGCGGTGAGAGGGTCATTGTAGAAGACGATTATTGGTGATAAATTGAGATTTCATTTCCCCTCTCAAATTCTATTAAAAGTAGTTATAGTAAATCACCTAAAAGGTTACATCAGGCAAAGTAAGAATAATTTATAGGCATGTCAGTTTCTGTGGCAATAAATACATTTTTCTTTATAACTTTTTTGTAAAAACTTATATAGATACCTCAGATATTATCCAGTTACTACAAAAAAAATATTGAAAGAGGACACAAAATGTTTTCACCCTTCCGAAAGTATCTTATCTACGATCCAAATCTTATAATTCTTTGTTATTAAAGTTTAAATTAAAAACGAAGTTAAAGCAATCACCATAACTTCTTAATGAATAGCGCCAAGTGTTTTTTGCAGGTTTTATAGCTTTGCAAATACCGTAGCTGTTCGGATATATTAAATACCTGTCATAACTATGAATTTCAGTCTCGCTTCGCTAACTGAAACATTTAATTGAATATTGTGTTTAGTTATTCGATAACATTATCTTAGACATCTCTATGAACTAAATGTGAGACTAGAATTATGAAATAAATGCACGACACATGCAAAATAATTTCCTTTTTAATAATGTTTTGATATATTCACGAACGAATGAAGAGGATGCCTGTATCCCAGCAGTGATAACATTATAAAACTGATGATGATATTCACGAACTGGGAATTCTAGTTCCTACCGTCGATAATAAATTATAAGAGCTATTATTAATTGCACATCAAATAAATATTATCCTATCAATTTATTTCCATCATTTATATACTTTTTTACGTCAGAAATACTGACTGCACAGCAAATAAGAGCGTACAAACGTTATACTCACACATATAACAAAATAAGTCCAAGAGCGAGCGAAACGAGCTCGGGAGCTTAGGGCACCACGACACGGATAGGTTAGGATCGAAGGGGATACCTTCATGCTAGGTTACTTTAGATAGACAGTTTAGATCCTGCAGACAGAAATAGGAGCTTCGCAATTGTTGCTAAAATAATAATATATTGAGGTTACTATTTTGCTGTACAATCAGTATTTTTGACTGGAATTCGGTTTATTTTTGGAAACAATTTTTTTTTTATATGCGTTTAAATACTACACATATTATAAACTAGCTGTGACCGCGGCTTCGCTCCTATCCTACCCTACTTACCTATCTACCTGTACCTACCCTACTTACCCAGACCTACCTACCTTACTTACCTTTCTACCTACCTAGATCGAGCGTTCGTTGCACAGAATACTATTTACTCTAGGGAGAAGAATATCGACTTTAGGCGGGAGTATTGTTTTGAAAAAAAGTATTTTTATTTTTCACTTTTTAGTTGTACCTATATAATAGGCAAGTTCTTTAAGATGTACCTACCTACAATGCCAGAATAGAAAACCCGAATATCATGAAACTTAAACATAACCGGTGAAATGAGGGTGTACCAAGGATAACTGTACACATCTGCGTATCCCTTTAGAGCGTAATGGCGTGATGTTATGTTATGAAATGGTATAAACAATAAACAGACACGCGATGGCAGCAATCCCAAGACATTTGCTGTAATTTTTGAAGTGTTCTATTGTATATCTCCAAAGTTCTACATCAGATCTTCATTAAATTAAAACGGGACCAATTTGGGAACATAATCTTTAAAAAAAAAGAATATTTAAAATCGGTCCACAATTAACGTAGACATCAATGAAAAAAAACAAATGAAAAATAAAAAGAATGTCGAACATAGGACCTCCTCCTTTCTGAAAAGTCGGTTAAAATACCTATCCTTAGCTGGGACTTGAACACGCAACCTTAATTGTAGTAGGCCACCACGTTTATCATTAGGTTATGCAGACGGGCAATAGCGGCAGCGAAATTACGAACCACATTGCAGACACGTCAACGTCATTATTGACATTAATAGTGTGATTAGGGACCTAAAATCTCTTAAAACGTATTTTATTAGTCTCGTGAATTAGTACACGAATTATTATTTTTACTCTAGCCACACTTAAAATAGCCCTTGAAGGTATATCGATGATTCGACATAGAGAGTTGACCCTCCTGGTACGCTACGTCCCCGCACGGGGGCGCGGCGGGCGGGTTTTAGGGACTCTAACTTTACCTAACCTTTCTTTTCTACGGGCATTCTACCGCGGAAAATATTAACACCGCCAATCATAAAATGACGCGAAATGCACAACGCCATCTATCGAATAATCCAACAGTCCGAATATCTGAAATGCGTATGCTGCGATATTTTATTTCTTGAACACTTTAAATTAATCTAACTTTTGATAGAGTGAACCGATTGCGATGAAACAAAAACTAAGTAATACTTCAAGTTACGCAAAGGTTTTATGTATACAAGTTATAACTATATTGGTTTCGTACATTTTACGTGATGCGTGCACAAATAAACAGACAAATAGATAAACAGACATACAGCCAAAAAATCCAAAAATGGGTTCTGTTGGTTCTCCTTTAACACCCTGGCTATTTTTTTGGAAATATTTTCGATGTACAAAAATGATTTTTCTACAGATTTATTATATGTTTATACATATATTGATTGATGTGAATTAACTAATATTTGAATTAATTAATATTTTAAAACAATTAACTAATATTTTATCGTAATAAAAACGTTTGATAGGTAGTTATACAAATAACAAAACATATAACCTACGTCTAAGTGATAAATGACAATAAAATGAGGGTTGTGACAAAGTGAATCCCAGATGAGAGCGATAAAATCACGGTAAGGTTTAGGTATTGTCCGGTGGTATGGTGATCGATGAACGATTTAGATTGATTATCGGTTGAAGCGGTACATTTCCGGAACCAATACGCATTTGGAAAGTCTTTTGACTATTCATGCATTGTTTTTGAGGTCCTCTGGGTGACTGGAGAGATTTGATCCTACGGAATTTAAAATAATAAAGTTATTTAGCATCTCTAATTGTTTAAAAATGGTAATTCTAAATCTACTAAAATAATAAAGCCGGAAAGTAGTACTAATAGTAGAGTTAGGTTTGTTTTTTTTTTAATCGACCGAAGATGTTTAAGGGTTTTATTATTTTTATGTACCAAGTCTTCCGTAGAATGAAGTCACCCCAGTCTCCCATATTGTATAATCATATTATTACTACGGATTTAATGTACCTAACTTTTAAACATATAAGTGTTATATATTTTGAAATCACCTCTAAAAAATCTTTATTTTGATACCCACATGATGGGTTTGGAAGAAAAAAAAAATAGGGCCTTCACAATATGGCGCCCAAAATCCACCATTTGTCTATTTTCCAATTTTAATGTAGTCAAAGACACTTGCAAAGTAAAGATGAATCGATAGACGTAAGAATCGTCAAATCGGCCAACGCGTTTGGCCTCTAAAACGCCACACAGGAACATACATAGACTGATAAATACATTATCCTCCTTCGGAAGTCGCGTTCAAAAAAAAAATGATTATATTGACCTTCGCCTACTCATGTTATCATCAACAAGTTAACCACTTTTCCCCGCAGGCTCACCTTCCGTACTTTTAATTGATTCACTGATAATATCTGCCGTTCCATAATCATGTTGATAGCCTTGCAGTAATTTATCTTTGCTTAGAACTTTGACGCCAGTACCTAACTAGATTGTACGCTTAACAAGTATTGATGAAATTACTTAAGTATTAAAGTTTTTCAATGAATTTCTAACTATGCATTATCTAAATATGTTGGTCAGGATGATTACGAAACCCAATCCTTAGGCATAGTCTATCGATCAAAGTAAAAATCAAATCATGATTTTGCTGATGAGCTTTGGCATGACCAAATTTCATTGACGCAAATTATTATATTTAGGTATACATGTATTCATAAGTTCGATGAATCAATATTTCGAAGTAAACAATTTTGAAGAAAACAATATAAAACGCGTAGGTGTATAATTATAAAGATATTAAAACGTGACCAAAATAGACATATTCAAGAAAATAAGAACGAGAACATTGCTATTTTTGATTTGAGTACGTGTGTATACCTACTCAAGTCTAAATTAATCATTTTACTTTATTTTCTGTATGTTTACTAAGAAAATAAGGAGAGCTTAAGAAATTAATTTAAGATGAGCTCTCACGATCTCAATTAATATAATGACTTATCTACATTATATCTTATGATACGCCTTAGATTTATCTACATTTAGAAACATAATTAATATTGTACGTATATAGTACCAACAGGTGCGGCTTAAGCAATGTGATGAGTGATGATTTAAGAAGAAGACATTTATTTAAACTTCATGTACAATAGTGGTACATAGGCGGACTTAATGCCACAAGGCATTCTCTACCAATCAACGTTTCGGTTAAAAAGGACAACGTTGTGAACGGGTACAAAATAATATTTAAACAAATTGTATACGAAAATGTATATACTTACATATATATTAATAATACACATATACAAATAAAATAGACTAATAAATACCAATAAAAAAAAAAACGAGAAACCTAATAATAATTATACCAACTAGACTTCTGACTGTAGATGAAAGCTATTTAGTCTGACTGAAATAGTGGTCACGAACTTTTCTTTTAAAAGTGAATTTGCTTTCAAACTTTTTAATGCCAAAGGGTAGCGCGTTCCAGAGCTTTATTGTTGAGACAGCATATGAATTAGACATAAAACCAGTGCGGTGTGAAGGAATTTGGAGGAGTAGATTTTTAAAAGCTCGAAGGTTACGACTGTGCGAACTGCCCAATACATTGAAATAAGTTTTTAGATAATCGGGAGCACAAGGATCGTTCATAATAGTGAAGAGCAAGCAGAGAGATCTGAGGGACCTCCTGAGGCGGATAAGCAGCCATTTAAGCTGAGAACGGTAGGAAGAAATGTGATCATATTTACGAAGGCCAAAAACAAAGTGAATACAATTGTTGAGAAGTCGATCCAATTTATTTAGAAGTTCTTGGGATAGATCAGGATAACAAACATCAGCATAGTCGATAATGGGAAGCACAAGTGACTGGACCAGAGTGATTTTGGTGCTGGATGGGAGGAAATGCTTAAATCTAAAGAGAGACCGCAGCGAGAAAGCGACTTTCTGGCTCACCTGAGCCACGTGTTTATTCCAACTAAAACTGTCGTCAATGTACAGACCTGAATCTTTTACATGAGGTGAAAGAGAAATGACGGAGTTCTCGTACATCAGTGGCATAAGTTGGGCAGTGTTCACACGTCTCAAATAGTACGAACTACCAATGAGGATGGCCTGACATTTCCCGACGTTAACAGAAACCCCAAATTTACCAGACCACTCACTGATAGCTCGAAGATCAGCATTGAGTAGAGAAATGCAATTGTCAAGGTTGGCAATGTCTGACTGAGCGTAAAGTTGCAAGTCATCAGTGTACAGGTGGTAAGAACATTTGAGGATAACAGTAATGGAGTTTATAAATAAAGAGAGTAAAAGAGGAGAGAGTATACCGCCTTGTGGAACACCAGTTACCAAGTCGCACCAGTCAGAGCAATCCTGATCAGCACGCACAGCCTGCTGGCGACCACGAAGATATGATGAAATCCAATCACGTGACAACGAAGAGACCCCAATTTGAGACAGTATGGCCAGGAGAAAGTCGTGATCAACGGTGTTAAAAGCATTGGAAAAATCTACTAGTACCAGACCAGTACCGTTAACCTCGAATTCTCCAAGCCGTCCCTAATGTCTTCAGTAACTTTAAGCAGAGCTGTGGCTGTGCTGTGGCCAGGCCGAAAACCGGATTGGCAATTGGACAACAGGTTATTCTTGAAGACATAGGAGGATATTTGTTTAAGAGCAACCGCTTCTACGATCTTAGAAAGGAAAGGGAGAATGGAGATTGGTCTGAAGTGAATAGCCAAACTGGGGTTGGGAATTTTAGGAAGAGAGATAATGTAAGCCTTGCGCCACATTGCAGGAAACACACCAGTCTGCAACGATGAATTGATGATGTGAATAATAATTGGAATTAAGGTCTCAATCATAAAAGATAACATAGTTCGACTGACCCCATCACAGCCCACAGCCCTAGACTTAATTGAGGTAAAATATTTGAGGACCTCAAGGTTAGTCACGGTTAGGTTTCGATAGATAATCTAAAAATATTGGTAAAGTGTTGGTTGTGTAAATTTTAAATACAGTACTCTGCCTAAAAAAAGGGGGTGATACATTTTTTTTTCCTTTTCAATACAATATGGGTATCAAATTAAAGTATAGTCCGAAACACCACTCAAAAATATTAACAATAATGAAATTCCTGTTTCGACCAGACCGGACGAAACTCAGCGGCCGAAACGCCTACTAAGCCAGTTTTGGTAGGTTTTTCTATAATTTTTGTTCGTCCACGTCTACATACCTACTGCTTGCTTTTCTTATTTTTTTGCAGTCGGGTTTTTTTTATCTATAATAAATAGTTTTCGCTTTGTTGTATATTGTTTTGGAAGTCGATTTAATTTTGTTGTAAAAAGATTTTTATTTTTCTCTTTTTACTTTTGGTAGGTACTCTATCTATCTTCTATTTATCTATATATATAAACTCACTCATAACGCAATATCGAAAACCGCTTGACGTATAAAGATGAAATTTGGCAGGGAAGTTCCTCAAGTGACGTAAGTGCGCACTTTTAAGTGTGGCACGTGAAATTAAAGATTTACGCATTTGGTTGATAAAAAGAATTCATGTATTTATTGATTTTTGGAAATTCTACCCCTAATGAGGTGAAAACGTGGAAACTTGTCATAAATACTAACCCTAAGTAAATAGTAGAGGTTTTTATTATTAGTTTTTTAAAACTACTCCTAAAAGACGATTTAGGGGGTGTTAAAGATTTTTGAAGTATTTTAATGTACAGGGCTTCTATTTACGATGTAAGGGAGTACTAAGAAGGGATTTTTAGATATTTATTTATTAAAAACTTTATGCATAAGTACAAAGGCGGACTTAATTCCTTAGGCATTTTCTACCAGTCGACCTTAGGGTGGTGCACAGATAAAACAAGGCAGGTGCAACTAAATTATAGTATGAATAGAGAAAAGAGTATATATTTATAAATAAAAAAAAGGATAAGTAAATATATACTTATATACATACATACACGTAAACAAAGTTTTAGAGAATCCGAAACGAACAAATCAATTAAGCGATCATTCTGCAAACTTCTTGCCAATGTGCTCACGTGCCTTCAATTTGAAAGAAAGTCGACTGGTTGCCATCCTGATGTTCTAAGGGAGCGCATTCCAAAGGGAGATTGCCTGGACAAAGAAGGACGAGTGGATAAACGCAGAGCGGTGAGAGGGTCATTGTAGAAGACGATTATTGGTGGAGCGAAGATTCTTACTGTGAGCAGAGCAAAGGAATTGAACGTGAGAAGACAGGTAAGAAGGAGAAGTGGGATTATCAATAAAAGAAAACATGGTAGTCAAGGCCCTCAGTGCTTTACGCTGTCGAATGGGTAACCATTTTAAAAGGGATCGATGTGGAGGTTCATGATCGTACTTCTGGATGTTGAAGACAAATCGAATGCAGTTATTTAGAAAGCGGTCAAGTTTATTGAGTAGATCTGCATTCAGGTCATATTAGCACACATCTCCATAGTCAATTATGGGAAAGATTAGGGACTGTACAAGCATGGCCTTTATGTGAGCTGGGATAAGATTTTTTAACCGATACACTGAACGTAACGTTCCGGTGACCTTTCGGCTGACACTCGTTACCTGTTTGCGCCAGTCAAGGCAAGTGATGGAGATATTCATCCTTTAAGGGGGTGAAACTAAAAGTTATATGTAGGATAAAATACGGATCACGCGATGGAAGTCGCGGCCGAAGTGCTAATATTACCATAAAAAAAAAAACATTTAAAGCCAGAGGGCTTCTCATAACATTTCCAACAAGCCTAAACACGACTGGAATACATTGTTCTATTACGGAGTTCCGGTGCCTACCTTCCAGCTTCATCAACAAATCAGTTCGGTGGTACCATATTCCTTCATCACAGTCTTTTAACTATTCGAGATACCTTATACTTAAAACATACTTATCATTGAGAAGTTCCAGTGGCCATTTGTGGTCTTCTTCATCAGTTCCATTTCACCAAATGATACTTTCTGAATGCAAATGCCATGTTGATGTAAATACAAAAATCGCTATAAAATACGCCTATAAAATTTGAGGATTTCCCTAGATTTCCATGGGATCCCCTTATCGTATCCTGATTGATTGACAATGGGATGAACCTCGGCATTAAACCCTTTCAAACCAAAAAAGAATTTTTGAAATCGGTCTATAACTGACGGTGTAATCGGTGACATTAACAAAAAAACGTACTGTCGGTTAAAATGAGTCAAATCTACTTAGTTTGCGGAAAAATATAGGATAATCTTGATCCTATATCTGAGAACTTGGTTGTTTCCGTAACTCGATTAAGAATAAAAATTGCTATAAAAATTAACGGTAAACTGACGACACTTTAAATTTCAAATTTTTTCGACACAATCTGTTAAGTGGTAAAGATATTGTAGCAAAATCTGGTATAAATTTTCTATAAAAGTTGACGAATGCTATGAATCTTTTTGTTTCGTCTGCATTTTTGGATACGGCATAATTTTTTTACTATGTTTATTTTATCTAAATCTGGTTTAATTCCTTCAGATGTTACTACATGCCCTAAAAACTGCATTTCTTTTCTTAGGAAATCGCATTTCATTGGATTAAGATTCAAGTTTACTTTTCGCAATCAAGTCCAGACATGGCAATTGTCATTAGACGAGAGAATGCACTTGGGCTAATTTTTAATCCCATAGGTAATCGGGTTATTTGATATTGGCCTGATGGCGTAGTGAATGCTGTATACTTTCTTCTTTCTGGTTATTATTTTGCCTGATAATACGCTTGTTATAAATCTAATTGTGAAAAACACATTGAACCGAATAAAGAATCTAAAATATCGTTAATATACGGGAGTGGATTTTTTTAACGAAAATCTACGAAAATCAATAACCAGCCTCCATTTCTTAGAATTATCATCAGATTTTTTGGGTACCAACAAAATTGGGCTTGACCACTCACTTTTTGCTGGTTCAATGATATTTTCAGAAAGCATTTTCTTAACTTGTGTTTCAATTTCCTTACGCTGTGAAAAGGGTAACCTGTTCTGTCTAGTAATAAACTGGATCTACCTGTGGTTTTAACTGTATACTTTGTTCGTATAGGTTAGTAGTAGATACCTTATCGTTTGGTAGATGAAACACATCCGAAAGTTTAGCACATATGTTTTCGATTGATGACCTTTCTTCATTGTTTAGATGGCTTAATATTAAAAGAGAAAACATTGTACGTACTCTCTCTCCATCAATATTACTATCTTTTCCAAAGTGACTGATGTCATAGTCTGATAATAAATGTATTTCTGGTCTGAACTAGTTAATATCTACTTGTGTTTCACGAGTATTAAATATTTGTATGCAAATTTGTCCATTGTTTGGTTTACAAATACTTCCGGCTATAAAAACTCCGTCGCATTATTGATACTGAAATATTACGCAGTCTTCGTTAAAACTACTGTCTAACATAAATATTTTCTCACATCTCGGTGGTATACTTAAAACTAAGGCAAGTTTTAATTAACGAACTATTAATCATGGGCAGGGTTATACTATTTTCATGTTTCTTTAAAGTTATCGTATTATTTTCAAAATTCAAAATAGCGCCATATTTGCTCATAAAATCTCTGCCAATTATACCATGTTGTAAACCAGGTAAGGTGCGCATAATGTAAAATTTGTTTACAAATTCCTGTCCATTTGCGATCAATGTAACATAAACGTAGCCTGAAGTTCGCACTTTGCCCCCAATGCCATTTATATAAATGCATTCCGTTTGGACTGGAATATTCCAACGTGCCACAATTTCATATTTCAAGACTGATGGTGATACTCCTGAATCTATAAGTAATCCAAATTTGGCACCCTGTACTATGAATTCCACCGAGCTGTTATTGTTACAAGCAAATATAAAATGATTATCGAAAAAACTGTAATGGTTCAGTAATGTGTCTTTCTGTAGGTTGGGATGATCGATTCTGGTCTGTTAAATCGATACTATTCATGCCATTTTCTATGACATGCACATTACCATTGCGCGTAAAAGTCCGTCCAGGCCTACCGCGAGATGAACCCCGCATGTGACCACGGTTATTGCTAAACTGTTGTTTAATTCTTTGGTTTTGAATATGATTATGAAAAGAACCTCTACTATTCCCTCTCTGTATAAATCGATTGTTATTTGAATGATTTGGGCGTCTATTATTATTGTAACTATATCCGCGATTATTAAATGATCTGCCTTGGTATCCGAAGAAAACAGAAGCGTCAGAATTTTGCCGACTGCATGACAATTCCCCATCCTCCAATTGCTCTTATTGTATCTTTCAAGGTATCATAACTACGCGCTGCCAAAATAGTACGGATTTCGCGGTTTCGCAAGTCATCAATGAAACTTTTTATTGCTATCTTCTCATTTTGAGGGCGTAATATTTTATGTGCAGTTTGATCATCACCTGCTTGCGCGACCGTCAAATTAACAAAAAGTTGTTCGACCTTGGATCCATACTTTTCTATGGATCCAAGAAACATTGATTTTGGTTTATTTGTGTCAACTCCTTATGTATTGTTGTACTAGACTTCTTTGTAAGAAGATGTTGACGCATTTCAATTATAACTGACTCACAACTATCATAAGAGGTCGACAATCTTAAATTTGCGCTATCGTTTAATCGGGTTTTTAATATAAACTTAATTAGCATTTTGTTGGCTTCTTCGGTGAGTGTAGAACTGTATATCTCTATGGTATCTATTAAACTTTTCGTAATATTTTCATCACCATTCATAATCGGTAATAGAGCCACGGCAGTCTTATAATTATAAGCCTCCATATTGCCTACTTCGGTTCTAGTCTTGACCGTACTCTGAGCACTTGGCTGAGAACTGTACGTTTTAGAGCAAAATGATTCTATTTGAGTATAAGTCTTTTCAAATAAATCACAGTATGATTGTATTTCCTGTAAAACACTTGTACTAAGTTGTTTACTTTCAATCTGTCTCGATAAAGTTTTAATACATCCATCAAACTGATATTTTAATAACGTTGCTTCCTTCAACTTTTGTTTCAGAACAGTTTCTGTCCTTTCAGGATTACTTAGTTTTATTAAATTATGTTCAATATTTTTTTATTGGTCATATAACAAGTTAAGCTCATTTGCCATTACCAAACCACATATACATAAAAGATATACAGATTACATGACAATTCTAAAATAAATATACTAATTGATGAAAAAATTATGATAAAAACTGGCATTTCGTTCATTAATCGTTCTGTAACTTTTCATGTTTCACTCAACAATAGCACTCCACTACATTTATCACTGAATATATCTTTAATCACTTACTGCGGTTTCTGGCCTCTGATACCCGTCTCCTGGCGAGTCTCCTGGCGCGCCTCCTGGCGCAGCTGGCGGCATTCGTAACAAACACGGATCTCCGGGATCGGTCGACGGAACGAACGTGATAGGTTTTGTGTGAAAACCTCATTCCTTATCCATTACTAATGACAATTTCGGTACAGTTTATACACCGCATAAAGTCCAGCTATTCCAAGTAAGGTGCACATTATAAACATCACGATACTAATGTTCGATAAGTGGTACTCTTGCATAGATGCAGAATTTGAACCTTGTGTTATGCACCTGTGAATTTGAACCGATGCACTTTGTGTTATAAAAACGTCCTCTTTTTGTACATCCGAACGGCACGTCGTAGAGGATAAAAAAACTCCAGTTTAAAAATAAAAGATAATCACTTATATCATAGTCTATTAATGTCTTTTAAATAATTAAGTAACGCGGCCGAACTCGGCACCCGTCTCGTATGGCAGGGTCGCCATGTAAGGTTGTGAGTCCGGGGAGATGAATTAAACAAGTATTTCCATTAGAATATCCTTTATTACTGACCCAATTATAGAGTACAATTGTTTATATAGGTACGTATTGATACATTAGAATACATGAGCTCACATACATATGTCTTACACACTACAATCTGTATTATGATGAACAATGATGAATCTTAACGCAAAACTTTATTGATTTTAATTTTTAATAATTAGACTTATTTTTGAGTAATAATAAATATTATAATGCAAAAAAAAATGCAAAATTTGTGTCAACACGCGTCTATTTCTTTTGTATGCAGTCAGACAGTGTCCGTGCTTCACGGCCTTGAGACGACAATAGTCGCCAACGACCTCGAATGAAAAAAAAAGCACTCGTTTCACACCCGCTCCACACAATATTCAGTTTTTTTTTGTGCCAAAAAAAGCTTCAGATCAAAATTTTGAAAATTAAATTGTCTTTGAAATGGTGACCATTTCATTAAAATACGCCCGGCGGTTTTGGTGTTATTGTCATTTTTTTTTGGCCGTGTTGGACATAAATTTACAAATTAATTACACTGTGTTACACGAATAAAACTTTTTTTTTCTCAGATCAAATTATTAAGAAAACGGTCTTATATAACATATATTTAAAAAAAAAAAATAAGAAAAGCCGTTTAGACGTGATTCTTATTGAAAAATCAGCTACTGAGGGGTATCTGCGCCTTAAGTAAGATTTTAATAAGACACAAGGTCAATAAATCCGACGTAAAATTAAGGGATTTGAAGCACACTACATTTGTAAATAATGGCCTTACTTAATAGGTATACCTACATGCAACATTACAAGGATTTTCACATGGAAATAGTTACTCTTTTGTGTTAAACGGGATTATCCCTAATAAAATGTATGAGCCCCTGGAGACTAGTAGAAGCCTTGACTATCCTTCTCACAAAAAAGGTTTCAACGAAATTATATTTAGGACCATTAATATACATTCTGTCTGTGTCTGAGACGTGGTCGCTCACAATGGGCCTCAGAAAGCTTACAGTCACCCAAAGGGCAATGGACTATGCTCGCAGTTTTCTTGCATGATCGAATCAGAAATGTAGAGATCCGCAAGAGAACCACGGTGACCGACATAGCCCGAAGAATTGCCAAGCTTAAGTGGCAGTGGGCAGGGCACATTGCTCGCAGAACGGATGGCCGACGGGGCAGAAACGTTCTGGAATGACGACCGCGAACCGGAAGACGTTGTTGGAGGACTCCTACCAGGTGGACCGATGATCTGGTGAAGGTTGCGGGGATCCGCTGGATGCGAGACGCACGGGACCGGTCAATGTGGCGACGCTTGGGCTAGTCCTATGTCCAGTAGTGGCCGTCTTTCGGCTGATATGATGATGATGATGAATATACATTATTTTTCAGAATTCGTTTCTTCATATCCGTTTAGGATTTCATTTTTGCATGGTGAGAGTTGATCTTTTATAGTCAAACTGAGCCTTGAAAATTGACACGTAGCTGCAGTAGTAGCAGTTAAAGCTACAAATTTATAAAGGTTTTGGGTCTTTCAGCGAATAAATATTATTCATATTCATATTCTTTATTGTACACAAAATATACAGTTAAAAATACAAAAGGAAAACTTATGTACACAGGCGAGCTTAACCCATAATTGGGTTCTCTGACAGCAAACCTCAGTGCTAAAGAGAGATTTACAAAATTAGGACAGTTAACAAAAGCGCACAACAAATATTAAAAACATTTGAAATCTTACTAACTAAATACACTACACAAATTATTATGCTACCTAAGCAGTGGTGGCCCATTGGTAACGGCCGCAACTTACAAGTTGTCGAACCCAGGCAAGTCCTTTACTCTGTGTAAATTATTTCATCACCACTGATTTCAAAACAGTAAAAGAAAACATCGATAGGAAACCAGCATGTCCTAGAAATTCAAAGACATGTGACATCCACCAACCAATTGGGCACGCGTGGTGGATTGCGGCTCACTCCCTCTCGGAGAGAGGAGGCCTGTGTCCCAGCAGTGGGAACATTCAAAATCAAAATCAAACTTTTTTATTTCACATAGGCCTACATGGGCACTTATAATACGTCGAAAAAAGGTGCATGGTTCGGGTTGGTCATTTCCTATGGAGAAGAACCAAGAAAAATGGTTTGGCTGTACAATATTTCCATATTACAGCATTAGTAGGTGCATTGTAGGCGGTTTATACTCATGCTTATTTATTCAACCATACAAGGACTAGTTGATTATAGGAATCCATTCATACTACTGCCAGTAATGGACGTAATGTAAACATATTTCTAAGTAAATGCTTAAGTAGTTACTAAAATATGCGCGAGTCGACTTACACGAGCTTACGGGTTTGTAGTTAGTCTTTATTCGTCTCTTGCGGTTTAAACTGGGTTTCGTTGATAAACTGCGTACATGGAACACAAAGTGTCTCAAGTATTATCACTATGTACCATACAACTTGCTAGAGTCAATTGAGAAGTTTGCGATCCGTAGTAACCCGTTAACTATGGACTATAATGTAGTGGTGTACCAGTGTGTAGAGCTTATTATGATATTAACATTTCACGACATTGCTCGTTTGGGTTATAAGTAGAAGGCTGTTAGGTTATATGAGGGACATACATAACGGTAGTATAGTCTTCCTGACCGAATTCGGTCTGAGTGCAGACGCGTGAGACATTACAAATGTGCAAACAAAAGTGTACTCTCTCTCGAAAATTGTCCCTATAGTCCGGTCAAATTAAACATATCAAAGTGCTTAAATTCACATAGAGCTGAAAATTGGTAGGTGCGAATATTCGGAACACCATTATAAATGAATTTTAAAAAGTCGAGGTCTAAGTTTGCAAATATGGGTTTTTTGCATTTTTAGCCGAACGGTAAGTTTTATGATAAAAAAAGATCAGATAAAAATTGTAGATTATGCAATCATCTATAAAAATGATTCTACAATATTTCTTCTTAACGTCACTGTTTCTGAGATATAATGGTTGCAAAAGTTGTATTCTTCATAAAATGCATAAGTACGTCGGGTACACCCATCACTGGAGCTGTAATACAAGTTTTTTTTTTTTTTTTTTTCTCTTCTGTAACTTGGCGATCTGTGTTGACACAATAAGCCAATCGCCTGACATTAACTGGATTTCATGTCATCATCGGCAGAAGGAATTTTTGGAAACTTCTTCATATTATATATATATATATGTTTTTCTATTTAAATCTCGCTGTCAGCGCAGGGACACCGTGCCGCTTCAATCGGCTGTACGAGATACTCCCTGTACCCTGTGGCTTTGAGGCCAGTTGGTTGACGTGTATATCAGAATACGTTAGAATATCAACATATTCTACTTTGGTAGCATATACTGTGTGTAGCAATCTCTTGTTTGACGGTACTAATATTTAGATCCTCGTGTATATACTTGGTGCTCACGTAGTAGGGTATGTCTAACATGGCTCTCAATGTCTTGCTCTGAAATCTTTCAAGAATCTCGATGTTGCTGTTACTAGCAGTACCCCACAGTAGAATCCCGTAGGTCCATATTGGTTTCAGTATGGTCTTATACATTGCTAATTTGCTTTCGTGCGAGAGGCTTGACTTACGACCTATCAGCCAGTACATGGTTCTGAACTTTGTGTCTAGCTGTTTGCGTTTGGTCCAGATGTGCTTTCTCCAGGTCAGCCTTTGATCGAGATGCATTCCGAGATATTTGGCGTCCTCAGCATGGGGAATATCTTCATTATGGAGTTTTATGGGGGGGCAGGTTTGTTTTCTGAGAGTGAAGGTCACGTGAGTAGATTTACTCTGATTTGCTTTAATGCGCCATTTATCAAGCCACTCTTCTACCTTATCAACATGATACTGAAGTTTGGCTGATGCTACTGCTGGGTCCTGATGGACAGATACTCGTAGTAGGGCAGTATCGTCTGCGTATGTGGCAGTTATAGTATCAGTCTGCGTTGGCAGGTCAGCAGTAAACAGCAGGTACAGTACAGGCCCCAATATGCTTCCTTGTGGCACCCCTGAAAGAATTTCTTTTAAGGGAGCGGTCTCATTATTACATTTCACTTCAAAGCATCTGTTGTGAAGGTATGATTTCAATATTAAGTAGAAGGAATGAGGAAGCAGCTGTTTAATTTTGAACAGGAGTCCGTCATGCCACACTCTATCAAATGCCTGGCTTATGTCAAGGAATATGGTGGAGCAGTATTGTTTGTCTTCTAGCGTGCGACTTATAGTGTCCGTTATACGATGGATCTGTTCTATGGTTCCGTGCTTCTCTCGGAAGCCGAATTGGTGCAAAGGAATGACTTCAGACAAGTGTTTGCGCATCCTGTTTAGCAGTATTTTCTCCAGTAGCTTGCCCAACACTGGGAGAAGGCTTATTGGCCTGTACGAACTAACTTCACTGAGTGGTTTGCATGGTTTGGGTATCATAATTATCTGCGCGATTTTCCACTGCGCGGTATAGATGTTCAGTCTTAGGCAGGCATTAAATATTGCAGCGATTTGGATTGCGCCCTTTTTAGGAAGATGCTTTAGTAGTTGCGCATCAATTAAGTCATAACCTGGCGCTTTACCATCGCGCAATTTTGAGATTTCTCTCCACACTTCTTTGGGACTAACACTTTCCAACGGCTTCCACATTTGCAGTGGTGCGTCCAGGTATTCACAAACATTTTTGTCTTGGTCAGGGTGCTTACTAGATTTTAAGTGTTCAGCATATACCTGGGCCTTTTCGAGATCTGTTCTTGCCCATTTACCTTCAGCAGTTTTTATTGGTGGTATGTGTAATTTTGGTCTCTTAAACTCTTTTGTTGTTTTCCACAGTGAGTAACTAGTGTCTGCGTATGGAGTAAGTTTAGCCAGTTAGTTTTGGAGTATCTCGTTGTTTGCTGGCTAATCATGTGCTTAAGATCCTCGGATGCCTTGTTGAAAGCTTTTTTGTCCTGAGGATACCTTGTAGTGTGCCATATTTTCCGCAGCTGCCTTCTTTCCAGTACTTTATCTTTTATCAGCTTGGAGCAGGAACAGTTGTATGTGATTTTCGGCTTGAGTGAGAGAGTTGATACCTTGGCTGCTTGGTGGATCAGCTTGTTAAATGACTCAATAGCCGTTTCGACGCTGTCCACACTATCTAGTGGCGAGTTCAAATTAACGGATTCTGTTATTTTGGCTCTGTAGTTATGCCAGTTTGTTTTATGGTTATATAGCCTTTGGGGATGCTCAATCAGTACGGCCTTGCAGTGCACATTAATTATAACTGGTGTATGATCTGACGACAGGTTAGTACATTCCTCGATGTTTATTTGGCTGGGAGGGATGTTTTTCATCATAAAGAAATCCAGCAAATCTGGCACCTTGTTTGGGTCAGCAGGCCAGTATGTAGGTGCCCCGTGCGAAACGCAGTGAAGGTTAAGGTCATTCATAGCTACATATAGTTGGCGACCTCGCGGTAAGGTTAGTCTAGAGCCCCAAAACACGTGTTTTGCGTTCCAATCACCTCCGCAAATGTATCTGTTACCCAGTGTTTCGAAGTATGTTATGAAATCGTTAGCCGTAATAGTGTGCCTTGGTGGGCAATATATTGCCGATAGTGTTGTTTCTATTTTATTGTCTTGGATTCTGACTGAAGTGGCTTGTATCTTCTCAGTTTGATATTGTTCGAGAAGATAGTCTTTGAAATTTTCCTTCAAGATGATTGCAGTTCCTCCATGAGAGTTTCGTCAAGGATCTTCTTATCTTATCTTGTGGAGGGGCCGAGAAACAACTCGGACACTTCGACCCATTGGGATCTATTGTGGTCCCCTAGATACCTTACTCCTCCCCAATCTCGTTGAAAACTCTTTTCATGAATTTTACAACGAGACTGGGAGATATGAGCCTATAGTCTTCTGGTCTTGGATATCCAGCCCCTAGGAGACTCATTCGCTTACCAGCCAGTGCATCGCATGTGCAAAGAAGGTGCTCCATGCGCTCCGTATGTTCCCCACACAACCTGCAGATGGGTGTCGCGGTTATACCCATCTTCATGAGCATGTCGTTGGTTCCAAAGTGCCCAGTAAAGGCCCCAAGCAGGTAGCGGATTTGCCCCCTGCTCATATTCCAAATGCATTCCCGGGCTTTGAACGTAGAGCCTAGGAATTTCTTGGAGTGTTGTAGACCGGTGCTAGATAGCCAATGAGTTCGCTGTCTGTGATCTGCAAACTCCCTAAATGCGGCTTTTACGAGGCACGTCGAGATGCCTACACATGGTTCTGGACCCACGAAGTCATTTGCTGAGCCCTCTCTTGCCAGTTCATCTGCCATTTCGTTGCCATGGATTCCTTTGTGCCCAGGGACCCACATCAGTCTTACCCTGTTGTGCTTCCCAAGCCTGTTTAGGGTTTGGACAGCATCCAGAATAAGTCCGGAGTCCACTTTGTAGGATGCCATGGCTTTGATTGCAGCCTGACTGTCACTAAGAATATATATGGATTTACCTCTGGTTCCTCTATCTATATTCTCTTGAGCACAGGTTATTATGGCATAAGTTTCCGCTTGGAATACAGTTGCCATTTTCCCTAGGCTTTTGGTACATTTGTAACCTTTTGCGTATATTCCCGCCCCTGTACCTGATTCCATTTTGGATCCATCAGTGTACCACACCAGACTGTCTTGTTCTGGTGGATCGATTCCCTTCGTCCAGTCCTCTATTGTAGGGATTTGGACCTTGAAAGACCTTTCAAACACAAACATAGTTTGCATTTTATCGGATAACATGCTTGTTACCCGATCCAGGCCTTCATTCCCGTCAAACTTTGTATGGTTGGTCCTTGGCTTAGAGGCATCCCATAGTCCAGCCACAGCAAGTCGATGTAATGTCTTCCTTGCCTCGAATTCAACCATCATATGCAGAGGAGGGATATTGAGGTATCTCTCAATCGCTGCCGTAGGTGTTGTCCTGAAAGCGCCCGTGATGCCTAGACACACTGTTCTTTGTAATCTGGTGAGTGGCGCTTTGCACGAGGCAAGCTTTGTTCTGGGCCACCACACTATGCTGCCGTATGTGATAATAGGTATTATCATTGTTCGGTACAGCCATCGTATCACTTTGGGCTTTAACCCCCAAGTTTTACCGTAGGTGGAACGACACATGCCGAACACTCGTAGGGCTTTCGTCGTAATATTTTCCACATGAGTTTTCCACCTGAGTTCTTTATCAAGCGTTACACCCAGATATTTAACTTCGGTAGACCAGGGCAGCTTTATTCCATTGAGGGAGAGCTCTCCTAGGTTTCCTAGTTGTCTCTTCCTCGTGAATGGAACAATGACTGCTTTGCTTGGGTTGATAGAGAGGTGGTTCTTTGTACACCATTCCTCTGTCATCCTCAATGCCTGTTGTAATAATCCAGAGACTATGTTCGGGAATTTACCATTAACCATTATGGCTATGTCATCTGCATAGCCTACTGTGTAGAATGGTCCAGTATTGAGCTTGGTAAGTAGCGAGTCTACTACCAAGCACCATAATAATGGTGACAGCACTCCACCCTGCGGACAACCTCTTGTTGTTTTTGCACTAAGTCTGTCTCCCATCAGTTCCGATCTGACTATTCTGCTTCTCAGCATATAGTCAATCCAGTTACACGTGGTATCATTGATGCCATGTTCCTTTGCAGCGATGCGTATGGACTCAAATGTTGTCTTGTCGAAGGCTCCCTCTATGTCTAGGAAAGCCCCGACACAGATCTCTTGTCCCTCTAGCGCAGCCTCGGCTCGACTCGCAACATAATGCAATGCCGTTTCCGTAGATTTGCCAGGGCTGTAGGCGCACTGTAGTTTATGTAGAGGGAAGATTTTAAGTGGTCCCTCTCTTAGGTACCTGTCTACCAGTTTCTCCAGAGCTTTTAGGAGAAAGGATGATAGACTAATTGGCCTGTAAGCTTTAGCTTCTTCGTAAGTCGGTCTACCTACCTTCGGTATAAAAGTGACTTTGACTTCCCTCCATGCCTTGGGTACGTACCCAAAGGCTACGCAGGCTCTGTAGAGCTTACTCAAATGAGGTATCAAAACAGATGCCCCTTCTTGCAATAGTATTGGGTAGATGCCATCCGGACCAGGGGATTTGAGAGGCTGGAAGCCCGCTATGGCAAGCTTCAGTTTATTCTCATCTACCACTTTCTTTGCCGTGAGCCAGTTATTTTTGGACGTTTGCCTTGTGAGCTCGTCCCTTGTGACTGGTTCCTCTTCATCGCTATCGCGCAGTATACATTCCGGGAAGTGAGTTCTAAACATCACGCCCAGAGTGTCCTGTCCAGTTTCCGTTAGATACCCATTCTCATCCTTTACAGATGATAGTGGGTTTGTCTTAGTCATGGACATTGCTTTGCACAACCTCATTCCATTTGGCAGAGCTTCGATGGAGGTGCAATGCTGCCGCCAACTAGTTCTTTTGGCCTTGCGTACCGCCGTCTTATACCTCGTCAGCATGCTATGATAGTCAGAGAAATCTTTCCTGGCTTTTGCATCATTAAAGGCCTGTCGTGTTTCCTGACGTATTTTAGCTAGTTCAGGAGTCCACCATGGTACCTTTTTGCAAAAGGCCTTTTTCTCTGGGCAGTTATCTACCCATGCACCGATGGTGCCCACCTTGATTCTATCAGCTTCAAATTCTATATCTAGTATGGAATTAAGCTTACCTTTAGGGCTCCCTAGATTTACTTTTAGGTCCCTCCTGTACGAGTCCCAATTTGTATGTCTTGGGTTTCTCCTTCGTCTAGTTTCGGCTTCTCCCGCCGTCCTAAACCTAAAGCATATATAATTATGGTCAGACAGAGAGATTTCGTCCGATACATGCCAATTTTCGATGTAAGCGCTGGCCTTGTTTGAAGCCAGTGTCAGGTCAATAACTTCAGTTCTCGCCGAGGTCCTGAAAGTAGGTTTATTGCCTGCGTTAAGGATTTGTAAAGAAGAGCTTACCACAAAGTCCAACAAATCCTCCCCTCGTTTGTTGACATCCGAGCTGCCCCAAACGACATGGTGTGCATTCGCATCGCAGCCAAGTATCAGGTCGAGGTTTTCTTGGTTGCCGTAGTCAACCAGTCTTCTGATTAGTGGTGTTACTGGTTCCTTTTGTTCATATGGGAGGTAGGCAGAGGCAAGGATAATTTTCCTTTTCTCTGTGCCCATCCCCACCTGGATCAAAGTTGTTGTGAGATCCCTGTAACAGAAAGTACGTAAGGGCATTGCCTCTATACCGCCCCTGATATAGATGCAAGTCCTCGCGTCATTAGTTGGACAGTCATAGAGCACCGTGCCTCCTGTCCCACCTAAGCCTTTTATAGTCCCCTTATATAGATAAGGTTCCTGTATCAAGGCAACGTCATATGTGTTAAGCTTCAGTTGCCGAGCCAGAAGGGCTGTAGCGGCTCTGCAATGATGCAAATTAATTTGTACACACCTTAGTCCCTCCATCTTGGATGATTTTGATGGGCCTGTGTTAATATAGGAGGGCCTTAGTTTTGAGGCTCCTCCTCCATCGCCTGGGTCTCCTCGAGAGCAATCGGCGACTCAATCCCCAGGGTGTCGAACTCCCCGAGGATGTCATCCTCGTGGTCTGCCTCTGACGCCCTGGTCCCAATCTCTGCCTCCTGCGCTGCGCCGTAAGCAGAGATTTCCTCGATGGCCTCCTCACGTCGGTGTAGTCCATCCTCGGAGGGTTCCGCCTCTGCTTCCGCAGTGGGTGCCTCTCCCTTATCTTCTTCCAGGAGTTTGAACGAATACCGTTCAATTCCTCCTGGAAGAGAGTAGCCCGCGGCCTTGATGACCCCAGCGGACACCCCGTCCATGAGGACGATACGACGGATGCCGGTCTGCTCAGTGAGAGTATTCACGACCTTCCAGTCGCTCGTCCTCAAGGCAGGGTTAAGCCGCTGGAGCAATCGAATGGCCCGGGCAGAGTCCTGCAACGCCAAGTTGCGACTCTTCCATGCCATTTTGACTGGCTTTGGAAGGTCCCTGGCGTCAACAACCTTGAGTTTCAAGGGGCCGAGTTCCACATTGTGGATGGCCCCCCGAAACCAGCTAGCTGCGTCAGAGTTGTCGCAGGATACATGAACTGCACCCGCGACAACTCCGGGAGCAACCGTTAAAACAGGCAGAGGATCCGGCGCCACTTCCAGTTTCTCAATTATGAGCTCCTGGATTGGCACCAAGTCCTCCGCCCTCAAGTACTCTTCCGGGTACCTGACTGTGACGACAGCGAGTTTCACAGCCGCCACCGCATCCCTAAAGGATCCGGTTGAGGATGATTGCCCTTGGGTCTTCATCCTCTTGGCCGCCATGTCCCCGCTGTCGCCGCTGAGAGCAGCACGCGGTCTCTTTGATGGGCCCTCCGTAGGAGTCCCCTCTAGAGCCGCCTGCTGTCTCAGCTTTTGGCGCTTTTTCCTGCGCGCCCCAGATCGTCCAACCGGAAGCCAGCCTGGTTCATGCCGGCCGCCGGGAGACGACGAGGTGCTGTTTTTGCCGGTCGCGTCCGGGGCCCCAAGGTCCGAGGTCATTCGACCTCCGACACAAGGGTCACGTGTCGCGCCAGTTTTGGCAGCACCTTTGTGCCCGGTGGGCTGGTTTGCAGTTCCGCCCTTAGGTGGTCCCGCAGCAGTGCCGGCCCTCGGCAGTGCCGCAACAGTACCGTCATTTGACAGTCCCGCCGCAGCCCCACCTCGAGACGACCCCACTGCAGTCTCGCCGCCGGGCGTTCCTGCTACGGAAAAAGCAGTCCCGGCTTGCGCCGGTCCCGCCGTCTGGTGTGCAGTTCCGTCCTTCAACGGTCCCACAGCAGTGCCGACCCTCGGCAGTGCCGCAGCAGTACCGTCATTTGGCAGTCCCGCCGCAGCCCCACCTCGAGACGATCCCACTGCAGTCTCGCCTCTGGACGTTCCTGCTAAGGAAAATGCAGTCCCGGCTTGCACCGGTCCCGCCGTCTGGTGTGCAGTCCCAGCTTTCGCCGGTCCCGCCTTTTGGAGCGCAGTCCCAACTTTCGCCGGTCCTTTCGCCTTGTGGTTTTTTTTTGAATTTAAATCCATTTAAAATCCCGATATAAATTTCATCCCTCGACTATCCCCACCCTCCATGGAGTGCTCAAGTGGCGATGCTACGGTAGCACCAGGGATTAGCCGAGGGATATAGCCCCCCCCCATTAGTTGCTTACGAGACTGCACGACACCAACTCACACCACTACCACTAGCCATGCGAGCGAGCGCCGCCGTCTGCAAGCCCCCAATGGGAGTGAACTCGCCTGGGGGCCGTCTGACCGGACCCCGCAGCCGATTGGCCGTAGCTGGCTAGGCTACGGCCTCCCGTGTCGGAAGAAATCCGGGCCAAAGTGATGTGTTGTGTGCAACCTGCTCCACTCAATCACCAGGATCCCTTCATCCCTCCATACGGGTCCCCGCGCACGGCACAAACACGCGGGAGGTCATTGCTATCCAACATTTTATTTGTTCAATGGTGGACACCCAGGGGCATGACCTCGCCACCCCTGTGATACGTCGCCCGGTGATTTCAGTTACGTCTATTTCAGAGGGAATTAGACCAATAACAGGGCGGCAACCACGAGAAGGAAAATCACCGCACTTGCCTTGAGGATCTACACGACCGTAGCGCTCTCCCTCAAGACCACGCCACCTTGCCGGCTCTGAAGGAGCCAGGCAAGGTAGGACTGCATCGACAAAGCCAAGCCCTACAGAGCTTGTCGCTGACAGCTCAAAGCGTAAGTTTGCTAACACAGACCAGCCCCTTCGTCAAGGATGGTCTGTAGTGTATACCTTGTAGTTTTGCAGACTAAAATTGTTTTTTTGAGTGAATCGCGTTTCTGAAATTAGGGCCACATCAATTCTTTCAGTTTTCAGGAAAAGTTCAAGTTCCTGTCGGCGTTCTGTCAGTCCATTGGCATTCCAGGTAATTATTCTTAATTTTAGGGGTGTTTTATAATACTTGTGACTAATTGAATCATACGATCCATCATGTTGTCTAACATAATATTCATTATGTTTTGAAATTTGTCAAACATCACGTCCATTACTTCAACAAAGTTGTTTGGATCCTTTATGTCAGATTTTAGTCCTGCTGTGTTATTTTGTTGTAATACAAGTAAAAATCTTTTACTCGACAGCAACTTTCAACTTTATTTATTTTTTTAAACCTGGGAAAGCATAAAATCAATCAGAAATACATTCATCTAGAAGTTTATCTGCTTTTGTAAAGTGTCAAAATCATCACCAGATTTTATAAATGGTGTTTTTTAATATTTCGTGTGCAATCATTTGCTGTGTTTTTCCGAATCTGTTTCCCTTTTTTGGTTAGATTTAGTTGTAGTTTTTTTTTGTGTTTTCTTGTACTTAGTATTTAATTTTGTTTTATTCTGTTAGATTTTTTTTATTTTCTTTTATTTTTGCTTTCATTTTCAACAATATTGGTACGCCTTCACGGCAAAACATAGCGCCCATTTTAATCAATTAAACTAAGATGATTATGTAAATACCTATGTTTCACAAATAAATATTCTGATTCTGTTTCTCTTCTTTCACTCACATAGTACGGTATGAGATATCCGGATAGAGATCAGGTCTGCGGATGTCACATGTCTTTGAATTTCTAGGACATGCTGGTTTCCTATCGATGTTTTCTTTTACTGTTTTGAAATCAGTGGTGATGAAATAATTTACACAGAGTAAAGGACTTGCCTGGGTTCGACAACTTGTAAGTTGCAGCCGTTACCAATGGGCCACCACTGCTTAGGTAGCATAATAAGTTAAGCGATTACATGGTCTACGGTGAAGCCTGCTTGCCTAGAAGGAACCTATTCATTCTTGACTTAAATACCCCAAGGTTGTAGCTATTAGGGAACAAAGACTCTGGAAGGGAATCCCACCCCTTAGCTGTGCGTACAATGAAAGTATTAGCAAAACACTTTGTGCGTATGGGCGGGATGTGCACCATGTACCGATGGCGCATGGCAGTACGTCTTGTAGTCCGATGATGGAAAGGGCCTGGCGGAATCAAATTGTGCAGTTCCGCCGCACACTCCCCGAAATGTAACCGTTAAAAAACCGACATGTTCGAGGCTCTGGAACTGTGAGGCGACCAGTGCATCGTTGCCGATAAGCCTTTTGGCCCGTCTATCAATCGACTCAAGTGCATTAAGCTGGTATTTGGCAGATCCATCCCAGAGGTGAGAGCAGTACTCCATGCATGACCGAACTTGCGCTTTATACAAGTTGAGCAGCTATTCAGGCGTGAAGTACCGTCTCACCTTTGCAAGAATCCCCAACTTTTTGCAGCTAACTGAGCTTTCGCCTCAATGAATGGACCGAAATTGAGGGTCGATGTCAGCGTAACACCGAGAAGTTCGAGATGGTCCGTCAACGGCACGGTAACACCACGGAAAGATGGATCCGGGTGGAATTGGCTCTTCTTAGCGGAAAAAAGACATGCCTGGTCTTAGTAGCATTGAAAATGACCAGATTGGCATCACCCCATTCGGAGACTGCCTTCAAGGACAGGTTCAAGCGTTCAACCATGGCCTCCCGTAGAGACCGAATCTGAGGCCCAGTAGCCCGTGCGCTGGACACGTATCTCTCAGCAACAGTGCTGTCGTCTGCGTACCCAAAGGTTCCGGGTTTTAGCAGAACATTAATGTGCAGCAAGAATAATGTTGCCGAGAGCACTGACCCCTGAGGGACACCGGCGTTGATATCTAACTGACCGGACGAGCAGCCGTCGATAACAACTCGGATGGATCGATCCCTCAGGAAGTTCGCAATCCAATCACATAGACCACTAGGCAGAACGAAAGAAGGAAGCTTGCCAATGAGTCTTTCGTGCCAGACCCTGTCGAAAGCCTTCGAGATGTCGAGGGAGACGGCTAGCGCTTCCCCGTGTCTCTTCATCCCCAGTGGACCGATTTCGGCGGAAGCTGAGGATGTCGTTCGCTTCTAGGTATGCCAAAGCTTACCGTTGAGCATACGTTCCATTCTCTTACAGAGGATGGACGTTACAGATATGGGTCTGTAGTTGGCCGACTCACCGGTCACCTCGACTGCCCTTCTTGGGCACGGGCTGTACGTTGGCTTGCTTCCAAGCCTTCGCCACTTTTCCAGTCCCTATCGAAAGGCCATAGAGGCGTGTCAAGATCGGAGATAATTCAGGCGCACAGGTTTTAAGTACAATTGCTAGTATCCCGTCGGGGCCACTCGCTTTGTTCACATCAAGGCTATGCAGAACTCTACGGACGTCCTTTTGATGGATGCGAATGTCCGACATACTCGTCACACATCCATCAGGAGAAGGAGGAGGCTGCGCGCCATCAGAATTCAGATGCGAAGATTCCGCAATAAGAGAGGCAAACAAGTTTGCCTTCTCCTCAGCGGAGTGGGCCAGTGACCCGTCAGGTTTCAGCAGTGGTGGTAGTGAGAGGCGACAGAACCGGGTGCCTCTTGGGCTGGGATCGGGCGGGGAGTAGACGGACACACCAGACAGTGGTCGGAACTACCCAAAGGTGAAGATATCGACACTGAATATCGTTCTGGATCTGTTGTCAGCAGAAGGTCCAAGCAATTGGCTGTGTGCGAATCAACATCTGGTCATTGAGATAATATGTACTAGAGAAGCTATCCTAAGTAAATGACATGCTCCATTTTGACAAGAGTTTAAACTAAACTTCGCTGCAGCGCTGAAACAATAATTAGCCGTCTAACAAAACAGTATGAACACGCAGCGCTAGAGCGCTTATAAGGTATAGTTTTCTCGCGATCAAAAAGACGGAAGCGCCGTGATTTTCATGGCGCTTACGCGTTTCGTTCAACATTCTTCAACAACTTGTCACTCGTATAAACTAAACTGCTGTCTGACTACAGAAGCGGTACTTACATAGCTTTATACCTAAAAAGCTTCATTAGAATTCACACATTTTACAAAAAAAAAAATAGTAAAGTAATAATTAATTTAATATTATAATTATGTACTTCTTTTTTGGAACATTCCCACAGCACTATTCCCAAATCACTGCAACTCCTGAAAGCCAGAATAAATAGTGGTGACCACCAGAAAAGCACCGAGGCAATGAAGCTCGACGAAGTTCCGGAGAATGAATTTAACTATCTTGGATCCCGCAACGAAATTAATCAGAAAAGAATAGGGGAGGAGTAGGAAAAAATAAAAATTTCCAGTTCCCTCCATATCAAGTAGGAGACAGAACAAACAAGGTCAATAGGCACAAAGGGTCATTTACAACTGGGATAAGGCCAGTTGCCTAGCACCACGGATAAAAATTAGCATTAATATTAATGGGTCCTAACATTGTTGGGTGTTACTCGTACATTTGATTCCAATAATAAATAGGTATGCAGGCAAAAACGCTTGAACGCACGGAAATTTGTTCTAGTTACCACAAGATCCAAAAGAAAAAAAGAATCATCTTCTGATGCAGCCTGTACATTATTCAACATAGTATTGCTTTCATTCTGCCAAAGAATACACTCCCAAAAGATATGATGTGCAGATTGTACATATTGACAGTCAGATGTAGAATACTGACATAAAGGCGAGGCAACGAGCTCGAAGGAAAATAATTTACTTTTAAAGTTACCATGCCCTGTGAGAAATTGGGCAACACAGTGTTCCACCTCCAGCCACGTCCTGGCCAGTCGCACGTGAACAGATGGAAATAATTGGTGGAGGTGTCGGCCCTTGATGGAATTATCCCACCTACATTGCCATTCGGATAAAAGTTCCTCCCAGACGTCAATATGTGGTTCAAATAATCTAGAGATTTCCTCACGGTCACTCTGCTTCCATGGTTTCTCGTGCTGAATAGTACATTGCAGCACATCGTTCAAGCAAGTACCGGTAAGGTCTCAGTACTAACCGTCCTGTTTGTTTTGCATAAGAATATCAAAGCTAAACGCTGACTTTGAAGTAATTTACGTCGTCCCATTATTTAGATACTAGCTGTCCCCCGTGACTTCGCTCCCATCAACTAACACCCTAACACCCTAGACACCTAACCACCTATCATAACTACCTATTTGTTAAACTATTTATTTGAATAACCACAGTCAGTTCCTTTTTGAATATACTTAAGATTGTTATTTTCCGCTATAAAAACCAAAGTCAGCTAATTCTACCTACACTTGTTACACAAATTGTCACATCTTATTTTTTAGTCTATATGAGAAATGAGGCAATATGACGTCCACAAAATATTTCAATTTAAAAATGATTTTCTAGTTACTCATTGACGAAAAGTTATTCCTTTGCATTTCGCCGTATTAGTTGAATTATAAGTGCAATATCTTAAAACACACGACAGCATATTTAATGCGTTTAAACGTTTTTTCGTTTAAAAACAAACAATGGCATAGGCGCTCAACAACTGAGTGAAATGCGGCCGGCCGACCCCACATGAATTCAGTTCAGTTCACAGCAGTAATGTATGTGACTTCTCTAGTGCGTAGTACATTATTACCTTAATGCATCTGGTACCCTCGTTGCTCCCTGGACCAGCTG
The DNA here is from genome assembly GCA_964057195.1 of Orthosia cruda. NCBI lineage: Eukaryota > Metazoa > Arthropoda > Insecta > Lepidoptera > Noctuidae > Orthosia > Orthosia cruda. The sequence continues at coordinate 26,112,387 of OZ059831.1, read as the reverse complement.
GGTGAGATTTAGCGCTAGCGCAAGTTTGCGCGTCTCTCGTCCAGCTTGATCAGTGCACTGGTATGGGAAAAGCCACTCCTGGTGGTGGGCATTAAAGTCCCCCAGTAGCACTAATTGGGCGGAAGGGTACCGCTGCCGCGCCGCATGAGCCGCCTCACTGAGGTACTCTGTGAGCCTGTTTGTCTCCTGATCGCCGCTGTGCTAGCGGTAGACACAGGCGTGGATATCTTATCCAGCCCTGTGTCCACCAGAGCCCACAGCACTGAGAACCTGGAGTCTTCAAGGTTACGGAGACGCCGATAGCAAGTGTCGTCTCGGGCATACATGCATACACCCGCGCGTGGTTTGAAATTGTGCTCCAGGGTAAACCCTGGGTAGGATAAGTACGACACGTCTGACGGACTTCCTATCTGCGTCTCCGTAAGGAAAAACAGTGCTGGCTTTTCAGTCTCCAGGTGATGGTGGACTGAGGTGAGATTGAAGTACAGACCTCTAATATTAGTGAGATGCGCTTTGTGGGGGAGGGAGTGCAGCCGCTGTTTTCCTCCAGTTTTCTTTTTGTTTCTTGCCATTTTAGTAAGAGTGAAAGGAGAGGAGAAGGAAGTGAGATGAGGTTCCACGCTACTAACCTACAGACACGCACTGAAAAGACGCCATCATTGGGGCACTAGTCCGGAGACTGCGGGGACGCCCGAGGCCTCCCGGAGATGTCCATTGGGCCCTCCCATCTGGTCGCCAACCAGCACGGTGCATTCCGGGATTTTTCGACAGTTGGCGGGGCAGCCTTTCGTGTGTGGCTGGCACACTACTCGGGCCCCCAACTACCTGCGGTCGGCCAGCGGCGCACCGTGCCTCGGATTGCCCTACCCTCTGCAACTAGTATCCCGATACGCCTAAAACAGCGCGAGTCAGACTGGTCAGCATGCAGTGGAACAACTATCCCGACCCAACTCCTCTAGTGGCTACACCGAGCATCGTACCGGAACACGGCTAGGCCGCTTGGCGGTACATCTTTGCCCGGTGGGTGGTTACAAGCCTTCGGCCGAAGCCTACCACCAGTTGGTGTCACCTGATTAGCACCATCAGGGGACCACGTGTAGGGTAACAATAATACGGATAATTCTCCTACGGACGCGGGTGACTCAGCCCCCAAAGTTAGCCGGTTTTATTGATTTATTCCATTCTAATACCACTGGAATTTATTTTACCTCATATTTATTTTCTATTCCGAACGAATTTCTATTTCTCTTTAAATAATTAAATTTAATGTGCGGACGAATACCAACAACTTGAATTTGGTACAGTCAGTTCAGTCAAACCTAACCAAATTTTTCTGTATGGATGTTAGTTATCGAATTTAATTTACACCATTTCTTTGCCTGTATACCAGTTATTTGATATGAGACGTATGTTAACATTGATATTAAAAAGACAAGTAACGAGGGAAGGATATTACAAGTATTCATGACACAATATTCTGCCAAATGTGTGGGTTCATGAAAATTAGTACTGCAGCGTGTAGGGTTTAAATCTGAGACCAGTGGGTGGTCTGAGATTTAAACCCTGTCCTACCCTATCCATCGTTTGACGCTAACGCCTTTAGCCGAACAAGCAGCAATAGCCGTTCCACTCAAATAAATTACGGATATGAACAAACCTGTGCTTCACGCAGCACTCGAGTCCCATGAACATCGGTGGGCCCCTTCTTGCCCCAACCCAGTATCACGCAGGAGGTATGAGGCGGCAACACCTGATGAGGTGGGGGCAAACACACCACTCCGTGCCCCAGATCTGGCTGGGCAGGGCCCGGCAATCTGTCAATTAACAAAAAATATAAATATAATTTTTAGGCAGTTAAAGGAAAGAATGATTAATTAAATGAAAATATAATCACTCACTGCTCTTTAAAGTATAGCCTATGAGAAAGTTTATTTTCGTGCTACCATGCCAACTTAAGGTTGACTAAGGCAAACACACCACTCCGTGCCCGAGATCTGGCCGGGCAGGGCCCGGCAATCTGTCAATTAACAAAAAATATAAATATAATTTTTAGGCAGTTAAAGGAAAGAATGATTAATTAAATGAAAATATAATCACTCACTGCTCTTTAAAGTATAGCCTATGAGAAAGTTTATTTTCGTGCTACCATGCCAACTTAAGGTTGCCTTAGTCGATCATTATTCCATACAAACGTAGTATGGCAATTACTCCACTGTTTGACGATGTACGTTCAAAATAAAAAATATATCAATTTGTCTCATCATTATCTAGCCCTATATGGAAAAAAAAGGAAAATATATATATTTGAATTTCAACACTAATTTTAATGCATCTTTGGGCAGCAATAAATACCATAATAGGAAGGAAATTTGCAAAACAGTCACCATACAGGAATAGATAAGTAGTACTGCAATGCAAATCATTTTATTTTGAAAATGTACATTTAGTCGTTTTTTCATGATTTCCATACTCCCAAAGGTCTGTTTATAAAATTTCGCGCGCTCGTTTTCGTCCTGAATCATCATCCATTTCGCTACAAATTTGCAAAAGTGCTAATTCGTACGCGAACTAGTTTCTTACTGCTGATCACAGCATATATCTCTTTCGCACGATGAAATAGCATGCATTAAATGCAAACCCGTTACCCCGCGCACAAAATAGTTCGTGTCGTCGACTAGGGCAACCTTAACGATGGATATCATATTTGCTTATGATCTAATTTCGCTACATTAGAAAACCATTTTTTAGGTTTTATCATTCCGTCAATAGTTCTTTACTTAACTTCTGTACCTGAGTCTTAAGATTAGCTGAATAAAAAAATATATAATAAATATAATATAATATCTGAATTTGTGTTATTTCAAGCAATCTACTCAAGATGTGTGGGTGAGGAGATACCAACTTGTGTATTTAGTACATAATAAATATAACATATTTTATAAACACTACGCCAAAACGGTGCCAGACTACTTAGCAGTACTTACAGAATAATATCTTATGTAAAGTTAATATTAGGTTGGTATAATTTACGAGAAAAGCACCCGTTATTCCATTAATAATTTTTCATTCTCGAATTATGGACATTAAATTCAATTTATGGCTCCACATTTCGGCTTCAGTTCGCTTTTCACGTATGCATTACTTTCTTAACTCGAAATATGCCCAATAATAACTGTATTATTGTGCAACTTTGACGATATTAAGGAGGTAATAATAGTAGATTATTAACTAAGGGGATAAAGCAGTGTCTTCTGTCGCGGGTGACGATTTAAATCGCGAGCGTAACGAAGGACTGTAGGTTTACTCCCGAGCGTAGCGAGGGTGTTAAAAACTTAAATCACGAGTGAAGCGAGGGATTTAAGATGAGTCCTGAGTGTAGCGAGGGATTTAAGTTCACCCAAGACTAAGACAGCTTTATTAAAAACAATGACATTCACAAACAAATAAGCATTTATGAAAAACAATGACAAATAAAATAAACTTAACGTTTCTGTATTTGAAGAAAACAATAACGCGGTAAATTCCTAGACTAATATTTTTTTGTCGGAAAAGCAAAGACATCAAGCTCATACGGCCTCGTCGGTTTTCGTAATTTTATTTAATAATCATAACTGCATAATAAATGCGTATTCCTTTTTCAAAAAGATGTATAATGCTTTATATACAAACTCAATGGTGTAAATACAGATGTAGTTCAGTATAAATTTCGGTAAAAATTCCAAATTTAAATCACATTCTCCCCCTAGAGGATGAATGAAATTCAGTACAATTTTCTTTCCCTGTTTTTAACAGATTAAAAATGACTATTGTTATGTTCGCTTTTTGTGGCATAGAATGTCACTTTTTTGAGCAAGTGGTACGAAAAATTAATATAAACGGCATAGTAACACTGTATCATTTCTTCGGTAGAATAGAGACTCTATAAAAGAAACTAAATCGTATATATTAGAGCGGAACAAAAAGCAGTGTGTTTTTGTGTCAGAAAGCTTGACAAAACGTAATAAAAAACAGTCAAGAACGATCTGGTCTTGTCTGGCTAACATTATTTTTTTACCGACTTCATAAAAAAAAGGAGGTTATTTGGGCAATTATGAAAAGCATAACCGCGATAGACCACAATCTAAATAAAATAACGACATTTTACCAACCGCGATTTGTAAACAGTTGGCTGGCTTCATACTTTTGTCATACTTCGACGCACCGACGCGCGGATTACGTTGCTTTATGGTCATATTTTCTTATCAAACTATTCGTAGCAAGATAACGTACTTTAACTAGATCTAGAGAACAATGTGACCCGGCAAACCATGCAAAACAAACTGATCGACTGAAAGATGAATAAAAAAGTGATATTATAAGCCTTACCCTTTTTATTAGAAAGAGGGACAATATTATAAAATTCCAAATTCTTTGACAATATAAAAAAACTTACAAAGTACCGTACTAAAGAATTTATATTATATATATATTACAAACAGATTTTATCGATACTTACTAATTGCTATAATCAATGAATAGAAACGATTCTTATTTCATTATTATAAATACTCATAGTACAGATAATACCTACCTACTAAAAGGTCTAAGGAAAATATTTTCACCTTTTCTTATTGGGTCGTCTAAGTCAATGGAGCACTAAATAAGGCTAAAATGCAAAATATTACCGCAGCATGGCGACGTCATTGACAACGGTGTCAGGATCATAGTGGGGACTGATGATGGCCTCCGTGACCCTCATCTCCAGCTCTCCTCGGTTCCTGAGGAGCAGATCATGCTCCCCCAGTCGCACGTAGGATCGCTTGCGCACACAATGCGCTGCGGTCACCACCCACCTGAGAGAAACGAGGGTGCCGCCGAAAAATGCTTCCTAGAAAAAGAAAACACTTTATCATCAATAGCTTTTCCTGTTGATTTGCTGCTATGGGAGCAAAGCCGCTTATCTCAAAGAAACCGCGTATTTGCCGGGATAAATGTATGCCTAGAGCGCTCAAAGATTGGTACCTTTCTGTCAGTGAAGGAATGTATCAGTACTACCAGATATTAACTCATACAAACTCACTATATTGTACTGAGATTTTAATAATATTGGTTAAGACTAACTACCCTGCTATGCTCGGGTGCTAAGTACTGAAGTGGTGACATGTCGAAATACCGAGATCCTATTCTAAGTTAAATAATAAAATTAATTTAACAAATAACTCTTCCAAATCAAATTATAAAATGGAAGTGCATCTGGTAAGCGGTCTCATAGACAGACATGGAATGTGACTTTGTTTTATATGTTCCCTACATAGCATAAAACAAAGTCGCTTTTCGTGTCTTATCCTGAAATCCTGTAATCTCCACCTTTCCGTAAAATACCTACTATAAGGTTTTCAACATAAGTAATTATTTTCCTACGCAATAGACACGTAGGTACCTCGAAGGCTAATTCGAGGTGCGAATCAGCCTTCCAGATACCTACGTCTCCAGCTTGTTTCAAAATCTTTTCCAGTGGCATTTCTTTGCAGGTTCCGTTCATCGTAATATTAGATAAGTAAAAACTAAAAAAAATGCGCCTGTAGGTAAAACAATTGAAAGTTATAAAGATTAAAATTTGCAAAGGGGAAAAGTTTTTACATTGTTCTTTTGTTTTACGAGCTGTTATTTAAATTTCGATTAATGTACTCGCTGCAGCATGAAACTTGTTACCTAGTTAAACTGAAACAGTTTTCTTTACTTATGTTATTCAACTTAAGAAGATGAAAATGTAATTTAAAAACTAACGAAATATTAAAATCTCTTTGTCAACTCAGTTGAAACTTTTGCATTCATTTCGGTTCAAACGGATGAAGCATACTAGGTAGATAACAGAGAGAACGTTGAAGATGATATAAAACCAAAATAAAATCTGCAATTTAAAACACATAATAGTGCTGTGAGCGCAATAACTCCATTGGCTATCTTCCATACAGGAGCAGTAAATAACATTCTGTACACAAGGGCTTTTGTGAGCTTTAATAGTCGTAATAGCCCATTTGTAGTAGCTTAGTACGACGTTTTTGGCTTTGAATGTGTTTCACATTTACCTTGTTAACGTGCTAAACTGACGACATTACATTAGTCTATGGACACTAGAGAATGATAAATTTGGCGCATGTTTGTGGTTGACATTCCAGCCTAGGCGAAATTGAAGAGAGTTCGGTTACATATTCTCACACATGTCGAAAGACGTTTTTCAACACACTTGCTTGTGGTTGATTATTTTATAACTAATATTTTATTAATGACATTATGGATTGCGGACATGGGCTGGCTTTTACCCCATGATGTGCCGCACCTTGGAAGCATCGATGATGGCTTCGCTTATGCGGATATGTCCGCAGTCGACACATCTGCCGGAGTCCTAACAGGGAGACCGTATGCTAGAGTCGCGCTCTTTTGGAGGAAATCAGTGTTTGCAGCTGTGTCAGTGGTGCAGTGTAGTAGTGATCGTCTGGTGGCTATTAGGATTGAGCATGCATAGCATTCCCTATTGATATTCTCAGTGTACATGCTTGCTGACTCGGCTGATAATCTTGTTTAGTTAACGGAGTGCTTAAGTAAAATTATTGCTATAATTGAGAACAGTAACGTAGAATCAGTGTTCATACTAGGAGATCTAAACGCACTGAAACGCACAGGCGCTTTTCAAATGAATTGTTAACTGTGTGTGGGGAGCAATCATGGTCATGTGTTGATGTGGAACTACTTACAAAGGACACGTTTACATTTGAGAGTACCGCTAACGGTGCATTGTGCTGCCTTGATCACTGTGTGGTGAGCAGTGCGGCACGACATTTAGTTGTAAACGCGTCAGTTTTGTATGGAGTCTATTTGCCGCATCATATTTCCTTGTTAATTCAATGTAATATTGATTAACCTGAAATTAGTAACCTCTACTTATACTTGAAATATGTTAATACGGGGCCAAAGAAATTTCAATCAAATTAAGGAATATTCGAAGCTTTGTAATTCTAAATTAAAGTTATTGGATTACCCGGATGAATTTTGTTATTGTGCGCATAAAATGTGTTCTAATGCTAATCACTCTGTAGTGTTAGATACATTGTATCAAGGTTTGATAAGCATTTTAAAGGAAGGTGCCGATCACACTTATGTATGTTAACAAATTTGTCATAGTAGCAAAAGATACATTACTGGTTGGAATAAGTATGTTCGTGACGCTCACAGAGAGGCTCGAAAGTGTTACCAAATATGGTTGTTTTATGTAACAGCAGATAAAAATGGATATTTTGGCTAAACATCACGCTGAATCGAAATTCAGATCATTTTGGACATCAACAAGAGGTCAAGTCCTCCTGTGGGCGGGCCAGGCGTACATGAGCCAGCAGATGTAGCTAATGCTTTCCGGCGTCATTTCATGATAGAGTCACCTCTTACTAGGCCTGTACGGGCGGTCGATGCTAGGGTCAACTCTGGGGATGTATCGATTATTTTTACAGCTCAAGAAATTGCGGCCATTGTAAGGAAAATTATGAGGGGTAAATCACCGGGCCATAATGGCCTCAGCATCGAGCACCTGAAGTATGCGGGTGGACCTTCCACGTGTTTATAAACTTATGCATTAGTCACGGTTACTTACCGGATAATCTCATGTAAACAACGGTAGTGTCTATTGTTGTACCTGTATAGTTTATAACACACTAACTTATATTTATTTACCTGTACATATTTAACACCGTAAAACTGATTCACATCCGTACACTTCAACGTAAGGTTCAGTTGAAAACCAGCGTCAGGAAACTCCCAGTTGTCTGGCATTTTGCTGAACTGGACCTTTTTGGCGCAGCCGCGGGGCAAACTATGTATGTAAATGTTGTAAAATTAAGTTTTATTTGTACCTACATTGTGTGTATCTGTGTGTGCCAAATAAACTAGTTTTCTTTCTTCTTTCTATTGTGAAAAATAAGACAGGGGATTTCTCTGGCATTTCTAATTACAGGCCCATATCTCTGGCCACTGTTATAGCAAAAGTTTTGGACAGTCTGCTTGATAAACAATTAGCAAAACATCTAGAACTGCCCAGAGGCCTGCATAGCGGATAGCGGTCAAACTCTTTGCGCACTTACGCAATACCGCTGCTGGACTGAGAGTGCAATCTTGTGCCTCAAGCCGGCTGTTCAATATTACACAGACAGGAAGACCTGTCAAGGGCATTCACACAGAACATCGTAACATTCGATCTCGTATGTTACGATGTTCTGTGGCGTAAACTACAATGTCATATTACTTTACCACCTGAGATAGTGTCTATATTTAAGTACTGGTATAGTAGTCAAAGTAATATTGTAAAGTGGGTTGGCACGCACTCGGACGTGTATCGGCTGGAGTGCGGGGTGAGGAGTGGGGGCTTAGCTCACCCCGACTCTTCAAACTAGATACATGAACCAACTGATCATTGAACTCAGCAGCATCAATATTGGATGTCATGTTGACGGGGTATGTATTAATAATATTAATAATATCCTCACCGCAGTATCTCTACATTGACGTCGTGGTGGAGCTTGCGCGCTTCAATGATCCCTAGGTTTCTGACGGTAGATTCTGCTTTGCCGCAACATGCCTAGGTTGAGGGGCTAGACTAAGAGATACACTCCGCAGGGCAGCTTTGTGGCGAGCTGGTGGGCAGTGGCGACCCCACGGACCTGATCTCCAGGGAGAAGGCTTGTCCGGTTGGAGTGAAAACTGACGGGGACCAGAGCTCTCACCTCTCTCTTGCCTTAATTGGCTGGCTTGAGTGGATATTTGCTCGGAGGAAGGAAGTTAACCCAGTAAGGTGCTGGTAGGGATATTGACCGTACTTCCGGGATTGTCCTGATAGCCTTGGTATACCTCTCCTCTCCACCTCCGGATATGATGCCCCCTTGGCGCTACGTCACTAAAGTGCTAGCGACCGTTTATGGGGGCCTATGAATTGAGTGTGCAAGTCATCCCTGCCATTTTATAGCCGTTTAGTTCAACAGTGGTCGTGCAGGGGCCGGTAGTCCTAGTTAGTTTTGAGCAATCGATCCACTAAACCTGCAAAATCTATAGCCCAATACATTTTTCTCCATAATTTGCAATAGTCCTGCACCAACCGGGGATTGTCCTTGGGTGCAGTTGCGTAGTGCATACGGGGATAATCGTCGGTTGGTGTCACATTTCCTCATACATGCCTAACGGGGCCTCTACGAGTTGGCTTCGGCTTCTCGTATGCCTTTCAAAGGACCGGGACCCTAAGGTGCCGAAATAAACAGTAAAATTAATAATATTAGTTATGCTGATGATACGGTGCTCTGAGACGACTGATCGCTATATGCGAATCTTACGCGGTGTATGATGGCCTTAAATATAATGTCACATAGCACGAACTAATGGTTTTCAAAGCAGGCAGTGTGACATATTATAGAATTCCAAATGTCGCACTGTGTGGAGAACCCCTGCGAAGGATAGACAAGTTTAAATACCTAGGCCACTGGGTCACCGAAGATCTTAAAGATAATTGTGACATTGAGAGGGAACTTAGGTCGCTGGATGTTCATTGTAACATGCTGGCCCGCAGGGTTGCGCGATGTACGAAGCCAGTAAAAGTAACGCTTTTCAAAGCTTACTGTCAGTCCTTCTACGCGTGCAGCCTGTGTGTCAGTTTCACTCAGCGGGCATACAGCAACCTGCACGTCCAATATAATACTGCATTGAGAGTACTGTTGAGGCTGCCGTGGCATTGTAGGGCGTCAGGTATGTTTGTGGACACAAACATTGATGGTTTCGCCGCCATTATTAGAAAAAGATGTGCCTCTCTGATGACGCGTATTTGCGGCGGTACCAACACTATTCTCAGTGTGTTCGCAGATCGGTGGGATTCTCTGACGATGCAGAGGTGGATGCAGCTCCACGCTGAAGTGTAGCTATATGTTTTTAGTTTTAGTTTTATATCTGTACCTACTAACACTAGTTTTTTAAGTAAATTGTTACTAATCCTATGGACTTAGATAGAAGTAGGGTCAAACAATATTTTATGCCGTCATGCTATCCCGCATATGGATAGCACTACGGCGCGAGGATGCGTATCGAAGCTGTGAAAAGTTGCATAGCGAAGTGGTGCGAGGATGCGAAGCGAAGCTTTGGAACGGTGTGTAGCTAAGTGGTACATACATTCCTTGCACGTATCTCTCGCTTTTTCGTATGTAAACATTTATAGCCCTCTCTCTGTTAACTTTTTTCCATTAGTACTGCGCTAAGCTTGGCTAAGAAGATGTAGATGGGATAGAATCACCACTGGACGATACTTTCGTCAGCATGCTTTGAGGATACGTTTGTGCTCATCCACCTCGCACATCTTTGGTGGATGAGCACCGTTACCGTGGCAGTGAAACTTTAATTTTAAATGAATTAATGTTTTCAGTAAAGCGAAGCACCTTGACGAGGAAGGTGACATCAAAAACGTGTACTGTCTGGCTTTGCCGCCATATTCTAGGCGAGGCTACCGACCCGGTGCATGCTGGCATGCTTGGTATTTATTTCTGCTGCTCCATTTCATTTGTTGCTAAATATATAAGCTGAATTGTTTACTTTCAGATATTATTGGATTTGATCTAAATTACAGGAAAATCTATGGGGCTAGTAGGCAGCAAATTAAATTATCTTTAGGTACCTATCGTATTTTAACCTTGCAAGTTTTAAAGGCTTTTGGTATATTTAATGTAAACGTTCGATCGAAAAGTACGAATATTTTTCACATTTTATTTTGTTTGTAACAGATGGAGTTTGTGTCGGGTTCTCCAATAGAATTTGCATTTAAATTGCTCGCGTAACCAGCTGCATTAATTGAGAGAATTTCTAATTACGTTTGTTTAGGGAAGACCCGAACATTGGCAACAAGATGCACACCTTTACAGTTGATTGGAAGTCAAAAATTGGCAGTAGCTTTACTTCATTTGAGATAACATTAGACACTTTACATTCCGTTTACCTTCATTCCATTTTACAGCCCGTTCAACCGATTTTGATTTCTATTGCGTTGGTGATATGACAAATGGCAGCTGTATTAAACAGTTAGTTTTTTGTAACAGGTTTATGTTTTTTATGCCAACCTTATATTTTACGGGATAGAACTCAAAATCGGTTGAACGTTCTGTAAAAAGGGGTTGTAACATTTATTTTATGTGTATTGTATAAAAAGATAGTTTTCCCGCGACTTTACATGCCACAGAAACCGTGCATTTTTGACTAGGAAACTAGTACCTTTCTGCAACTATTCTTCTACCATGCGTGTCGTTTTGACTCAATTTTATTCCGACCAAAATGTAGCCACTTGAATAGCTCTGTCGTTGGCCTCGTTAAAGTCATGGGGAGTGCAGGTGGTTGTTGATGCTGGGCAGGAAAGGAGGCTCCACACTGGCACTGTGTTTAGGATGAGTCTAGGATACCCCATTTTACCAGGTTATCTCTGCAGCGACCAACCTGAGCCCGCAATCGGTTCAGAGACTTCCAAATTGGCCACTGCAGTTCGTGCCCAGGTGGGAGATGTTCTGCTCGGAGTGATGAAGTAGTTAGGGCAACTATTAGCTTTCTATTAGTGAATTATAGTAACCGGGTCAGAAAGTACTTCCAGAGATAACCAATCTCCATAACCAAAGAACAAACAATCTTATCTCATTATAATTTTAGTTCACACAACTACGTTGGTATGATATTCTAATAAATCTTGCTTATCTTATCTTGAAAATAAGTACACACTAGACATATTCAACATTATAATAGAAAACCAATCAGTCCCCCTTTGGCTCAGTGGTAGTCTGAGTTTTGCTTTGCGTGGCTTCTCATTTCCTGTTCTCATGTCGACTCAACTTGCATAGAATTGAGAGAATAGTGGAGCCATCGGTGTGGGCATCGACTTACGTGGTCGCTTCATAATCTTACAGGCGTCAGATTCACGCTTATGTACCTACACGCAATATATCGTTGCAGTGTCTTTTTTTTGCTGCAACTATAACTGAATATGGAATTAAATAAAATTAGCGAGTGAATTTCCGTAGATATGGGCGATGTCTGAAATTTGTATTGATTTCTTATGTATATAATTATAATAAACAAAAAAAACTAAGCTCATAGCATCAAGTTACCGAGCGCTGGCCGTGGTCTAGTGGCCTGAAATTGGTTGAGACCGCTGAGAAACCATCAATCAGAACGCTGTATATGCAAAAACCTAGTTTAGTTGAACTAATCGCGATTAGTTTAATTGGTGAAATCGGCCCTAAGAGTTTAAATCGGCGGCGTCTTCTAATATTTTGTGATTTGTCCAAAGCATTTGATTGTGATTTTCATGAAACGCTAATCAGGAAACTCCGCCACTATGGGATCCGGAACAGCGCTATGGATCATCTTATTTTATATTTGAGTAATAGGATTCAGACCGTTGACGTTAATGGAAAAAGATCTCCTGGATCTATGGTAACAATGGGAGTCCCGCAGGGCTCGATTCTTGGTCCTTTCTTGTTTCTTATTTATATTAATGACTTGCCTTACCTCATAAAGGATAATCATGATATACTCGTAGTGTTGTTTGCGGATGATACTTCACTTTTGTTTAAATTTAAACGTCAGCAGCTGGTTACTGACGATGTAAATAGCGCGATCTCAAAAGTAGTTCACTGGTTCTATGTTAACAATTTACTGCTTAATGAAAAAAAAACAAATGCATTAAGTTTACCCTACCTCACGTTAGGCAGGTGAAAACCGATGTATTGATAAAGGACGAAGAATTGAATCCTGAAAATAGCACAGTATTCTGAGGCTTAACTTTGGATGCTAAGCTTCAGTGGGGCCCACATATAGATAAATTGTCAAAGAAGCTAAGTTCCGCAGCATATGCTGTTAGAAAAATCGTAATTTAACTGACATAGAGACAGCCCGTTTAGTATACTTTAGCTATTTTCATAGTGTAATGTCGTACGGTATTTTTTTGTGGGAAAATGCCGCCGACATCCGAACTATCTTTGTTTTGCAGAAAAGAGCTGTTCGATCAATTTATAAATTAAGCCCGAGACACTCTCTCAGAGAGAAATTGAAGGAGATTAATGTAATGACTGTGCCTTTTCAGTATATTTATAAAAATCTTTTATATGCCCATAAAAATATAAAATTGTTTAAAAAATACAGTGATATCCATAACATAAATACTAGGAACAAACACAAATTTGTAGTACCTACAACAAGGCTCACGAAAATAGGTGGCTCGTTTAGATGTCAATGTGTAATAAGCTTCCAAGCCACGTACAAGAAATTTGAAATCATTAATTTGCAAAGAATGTAGGTAACAAAACATAGTTTTGATGGTGTAAAAAGATAAAACAATTGGATCCAGTACATTCTACCGTATGGCATGCAACATTAAGCATTATAATAATCATAAGCATTGGAAATCTATAATAATCAAAAATTGTCAGGTAATCAGTTTTTAATGTCACATTCTTAAAAGTCAAATTCAATTAATCAAAAATTGTCAGGTAATCAGTTTCTAATGTCATGTTCTTAAAAGTCAAATTCACTGGAAAATATCTTAAAATAAAAAAAATTGAATATAACAAACTCAATAAATTTAAACATTATTGAGAAAAAATAATAGGTTATCATTTAAAAACTCACTGACTGTGTAATAGCATTGTTCAACTAGTAGTTTAGTTAATTTCTTTTTGAAAAAATTAGATGTGTCATTTTTAATGTCATTAGTTATTTTATTGTAGATAACTGGTCCCATATGCATAATGTTCTCTTTTTTTTTTATTATTGATAGGCATACGTTTGACCACTATCTCACCTGATCCTGTTCTTTCTTAATAAGGCTGTTTTGAAACTACCTGTATGTAATAGACCTTTGTATTGGGATCTCAGTAATCCGGTCTTGAAAGATGATTTATCATTGTTTCAAAAAGATTAAGTTTTTTTTTAACAAATAATGCTACCACCAGAATATAAAGTGATGGAAAGGTTAATAATTTTAGGGACTTAAACATAGGAATACAGCTCTCAGTCTGTTGAATTAATGCCGGTCATTGATCTCAAGCAATATTTTTGAGCTCTGAATACTCTTTCTCGTTCACTGCAATTTCCCAAAATACTACTCCGTATCTTAAGATAGAGGCAACCAGACCATGGTAAGCTATAATGATCGTGTCAATATTAACTTTTTCGACAAATTATAGAGAATATAAGCTCCTCTACTTAACTTTTTGCAGACTTCTTCTGCCTGCTGTTTCCAAGATAATTGGCTGTCAATTACTATACCTAAGAATTTAGCAACATTTGTCTTGTCAATATTTTGTCCATGGTATTCAATTTTTAAAGGCTCTGGGTGCAAACGTTGAAAGAAATGCATAATCTTTGTCATTTGTAAATTAATTACTAGATTATTAGTGTTTAGCAAATTAATTATTGATTTTAATGTGTCATTAATGTCTTTTTCCATCAATTTGCTTTTTCCACGCATTTTACTAACGCTGTGCTATCATCGGCGAATAACACCATCGGCTGTTGCACATTTCGTGGATGATCACTGATGTATATAAGAAATAATGGAACCGCGATGATACACAAGATCTAAGTCTTAATAAATTCAAATCTTTCATTAATCGTAAGTTGTGCCAGAAAGTGTTTTATACAATTAAAGATTACCTTGAGGACAAAAAGGCTTGGGATTGAGCTGCTCCAATTAATTTTGTTTTTTTATTATATTTTGCACCGTGAATTTTGTTATTATAATCTTTTTTTAGTTTTCTTGCAATGACAAGAAAATGTACTTTTTAAAGTATTATTTTACTTTAATTATTGTGAATGTGGAGACTATGTGGATCATTCTTTTTTTTGTTTTATTTAAATTTATCTTAGTTTTTAATCATGTTCTGTCAGTTTGAGTAGTTTATGCGGTCTACCCGAATGTCCTTTCTTTGATATTGTTCGCCGAGTCGTTGAGCTCCTTAAATTCTGAGTTGAACTGCTTGGTTATTGACAAATGCGTGCACTGACAGGTCCACTCAATCTGGCTAGTTTTTGCCTCAAAAGACCATTTCAGACATCAGTCTTCACATGATCTAACCAAGATTTTGTCTGGACTTTAAAAGAGACTGTGACCTCTGAGTTTTTTTCAGCCTTTCTTCTCAGAGTAGTCAGATAGGAAACGCCGACCTCGTCTAGTTTTAAAAAATATGTTCGACATGTAAAAGTGTTTGTACAAACCAACTTACAGAACTAAAATCATTTATCATTTACCATGACCGTACTTTTATTTTATCGTTATAAGATATGAATACTCGTTACATCTGCAAAGTTTCACTAATTAATTTAATTTCACACTCTGTACGACCACATAGAGCTCAAACAAACGACCTTAATAGACATCGGTATTTTCTAATTTTCGTCAAGTCACCTACACACTTAATCCTTTCATAAATATTAATTTAGAAACTCTTAATTTCGATCCTGTTTAGCGTAGCGTCGTAGTACCTACTCCTTATGTAAATTGATGAAATAAATTAGTATTTTCTAAGACAGCATCTCAGAGAAATATTTGAACATTAAAATTTTAGGCATCATTAAGAGCGAGATTACTGAAGAACCGCCTGTAATCTTACTACGAGGATTTGAAACATTTCGATTTGTGTACGACACCAAGTTACAAAGATCATTAAATTCATCTTACTTAATATGCCAACGAAGGTTTTCTGAAGAACAAAAAACTTTATTCGTTCGCAAATCCTCTTAAAATTCAAAAAAAGTGGGCTCACACTTTGGGTTCCGTAATGAGATAGAACAGGGAACGAAACGTTGTTCCAATGTATTTTTCGTGGTTCCTTTAATGTGTCATCATGATCAGCCTTTTAATGTTTCCACTGCTTGGACACAGGCCTCCTATCTATGAGAGGGATTGGGTCTTAATCCACCACGTGGGCCCAGTGCGGTTTGGTGGATGTCACATGTCTTTGCATTTTTCTTTCATCTTTCTTTTCTTGACTTGGGTCGCGAGGCTGTCGACATGCGGGATGTGGACACAGCGTACATTGCACCGATAGTCGTGTTAGCCAATGGCTTAATAGCCACGAGCCTCGAATAACACGTTAGGAGGTTTTCTTTAGGAGGCCAGGTCTTGACCCAGAAAGCAGTACTGCTGGACACAGCTCGTATTGTTAGGAGGTTTCTCTCTCTGGAGCCCTGACCATGGACCATGTTCCCGATACCGGTGGGCCTCTATTTTTTTATATGTTTTAATCTGTTTTAATGTGTTTTATAAACAAATATTTAATAAAATAGTAAATAAGGAAATTAATGAAAAAAAAAATCAGTTACGAGTATATATAGGTCAAAACAAAAATAAAGTAATTTCAAATCAAGTCACAAATGAAGTCAAATCAAAATAAACTAAATTTCATTAGTTACAAAAACAAATAAAAATGGAATACATTAAAATAAAACTGATTGAAAAGTATTAATACTTTCTCTCCGGCACTGGCACACTGACATATGTCTGTCAGAACAATGCTGCCGTGGTATAACTAAAATGCCGTTATCCAACATCTGGTCGATTTTTTACTTTTGATGCTATAATAATGAGAAAAAAAATATCTATCGATCTGTGTTTTTGAATTTTCAATATCTTGAATAGTTTTGGAAATAATAATTTTAAGAAGCCGTTAAGTACACATTTTTCTCGTGTGTAATAAGTAATGTGAGTCTATACAGCCGCTAAGGTTCATTAACTCATATTTTATTACAAATTTTTCATATGGTTGCTTCTCTAGATTGCCGTTAACAGTCGTTTGTACTCTATAAAGCAGTAAAGGTACTTTAACTGTTTTATTGTTATTCTTTTTTTAATATATATATATTTGCTTTTGTTAAGCTATAACGTCGTTAATTGAAAGTGCTAGACTTAAATGTGATTAACCATGTTTAACGGCATTATAGGTTAATGTTTGACATACTTATATTTCGACTTAACGTATGATATAAGCCAGAGGCGGCATTTCCAAAACTAAACAATCATTTATTGCCCGTCATTATTAGACTAAGAAATCTTGTTAGCCATTCCGTACTATTTGATGGCCGGGAAGGCCTGGAATAGTTTACCTCTTACCTTCAGGAGCGTCAGCAGTCGGTTCACGTTGGAGATTCTTCATCTCGTTGGTGTGACTTGGAAACTGGCGTTCGGCATTCTTTCGCCTCTTCTTATTTAAATTTTTATTAATCTCATTATTGCTGAACTTCAGTGTGCGTATCATCTGTATGCATATGACCTTCAGTCGTATTGTCAGGGGAGTGTCGACGAAGTACCTGATGCTACCGACAAATTAAACGGGGACTTAATAGCTATAAAAGCCTAGTCCAATAGTTTTGGCGTTGCTGTAAGCCCCAATAAGTGTCAGGCGATCATCATTGGGAGCCCTCAAAGCATCCGTAAAGTGGATAATGCAACTGTGCCACCTGTTCTGTTCAACGGTATGATTGTTCCTTTTAGCACTGACGTAAAGAACCTAGGATTGCGCATCGATAGCACCTTTAACTGACGTACTGAAGTTGCTTGTTTTAGAAGGTCACTGGAACGTTCCGGGCTTTGTATCGTTCAAAAAATGTTTTATCCTCGAACACGAAAGCAATGCTTGTGCAGACACAAATTTTCCCTAGGATCGATTATGGTGACGTGTGTTATTATGACCTGAATGCAGATTTCCTCAAAAAACTTGACCGTCTTCTAAATTACTGCATTAGATTTGTTTTTAATTTGCGTAAATAATAAGATCATGCCTCTGCACATCGGTCTATTTTAAAGTGGTTGTCCATATGCCAGTGCAGAGAGCAAAGGGTATTAACTACCTTGTTTTAATTTCTGGACTCCTCCAGTCTCCTAGTTATCTGACTCCTCACTTTCAATACATTTGCGCCAACCACAATAAAATTTTCGCTCTTCACATAACCATCTTCTTCAATGTCCCACTCACCGGACTGATTTCATTCATTGTTCTTTCTTCATTAAGCCAAAGCCCGAGAAATCAGGATGGCACCCAATCGACTAGCATTCAAAGTGAAAGTTAGGAAGTAGTATCGCCACAGCTTTAATGTTCTCCAATTATCTGTTTAAGTCTATTCGTGTATTTAGTTTATTTAGTTGTTTGTGTATATAGTGTATTTATATCTTTGTATTTGAATAAATGTTACCTATCGTGATTTATTCTCAACTAGCTTTTGCCAGCGCCTTCGCCCGCGTGAATGTCGAAAATTGTCCCAAGGAAACATATGCCCGGGTTAAAATCTCCATATGGTTGTATCTCCAATGTGCCAAATTTGATCCAGATCCATCCAGCCGTTTGAGCGTGAAGAAGTAACAAACATACAAACACTCTCACAGACTTTCACCTTTATAATATTAGTGTGATATTGCACCTACCACTATTTGTCTCTGCATCGCCCAAAGTTCGACGGATAGAAAATGCCTCAGTCATTATGTCCGCCTCTGTACGTTTTTGTGCATGAAGTATTAAATAAATAAGTTTAAGCAATAAGATACTCAATTTTGAAAATCATTAAAGATATATTGACTAGTGATTGTTAAAACAATGTTTTTATTTTAATAACTTTTAACTTCATTTTGTACAAAATATGGTTCACTACTTTGTGGTACTGTTGCGCTATAATGCCATTGAACGATAAGGTTTTAAGATTAACCGCGTTTAAGCTTAACAATGATTCAAGTTTTGCCCTTAAATTTAAATGCATTTATCGGTTAAAAGACTTAAAAGCAGTAAAATACCGTTAAACGCACTAAAGTCTAACATTATTTAGTTCTATATTACATAATGTTAAGCTAAATCGACGTTACGTGCTATAACGACGTTTTAGTTAATCATTGAAGAATTTTTTTTTTTTCCTTTTAACAGACAATATTTTGCTATGAAATAGATACACTAAAATGTCGTTACGCTATACGTAGCGGCATTTTAGTCGATGACCCATAAGATTTTGACAACACTGATGTTACACTAAAACGCAAAAAACGTGTTTTCATGAAATCGAATTATATTTACGATATGACAGGGGAGTCATTGGAAAGTATTTAACTTGATCTATGTTTTGGTACCTCCAAGTCTAAAATAGGAGTTGTCATTGAAAAGTTACATCGGTTTAAAAATTTACCGCGGTTTTTGCATGTTATTCAAAACAACGGCTTTGGTAGATAACGGCATTATAGATCATCCGCGATCATCACCAGGACGGTTTTGGAACTGGCCCGTAACCTGCACACCATAGATGTAGCGCGTTTGCACCTAATTGCGTGAAAAGCGAGAATATAATAATGTAGCGATATCTGAGAGCTTTAAATTTATCATGACGCTCTTTTACTTAAGGGTGATCAAAAATGTTAAAGGACTGTTTTTTGACTCCGGACCTCAAAAAAAGCCAATTAATTGGCTGTACAAGTAATGTGATTAAGAAATGTTTAAATGCAAGATTACAGTTTGCAACCACCCGTACGTGAAGGAATCGTACAATGTACCGGTACTCCCATTGTAAAAAGTTCTTGAATGTCAAAGTTACTTGTGACATGGATTCAAAACTTGCCGTATTTACCTGCATACTTATTTATTTGCTTTATTCAACCTACAAAAATAAAGCACACATAAGGAAAGTCCCCCATGGAAAGCTTTCAACGATTCAGTAGCCGCAGATTCAGCAATACCGTTAACGCGCGTTTGCATACTTGCCGTTTGTCGCATTTGCAAGGTGCGACTACATCCATACAAACTCACCACTGTATCGATTTAGCAGTGTTAATAACTTGCAACTGTTTCAAGCGCGTCACACGCCCCGTACGTCACTGGTCGCCGATTTTGTTGAAACTTTTTGAGGATATAGTCCTCAAATTGTTCTATTTACTACCTTCAATGAAAAAATTGTACCTCTTTGGTTTTGCTAAAAATAGAAAACATGAAGTGATTGATATATAGGGCGTATATGCCCCGTACCCGCACACATTTAGGCACTGCAAAATTTTTAGATCTGGGTTGATAATATTGAGTTTAATTTAGAATTGCTATTTTCTTTGCAAGTATCAAATTCAAATCTTTTATTTGCAGAGTATGGGACAGGTACAGGTGTTAAAAATTTTAAATATATATCGCCATAATCAGGCTCAAGCCATGCAAATTTAAAATGCATATTTACAATTTACAAATTAATTAATTTTATACAGTATCAAGAAAATAAGGCAATGACAGCAGAAAATGTCGAGCATATAATAATTTGTATTTTTACAATTAATAGAAACAAAAAGATCAATACATGTCGCTTGTTTCTGTGAATTAATTACATTTTTGTGGAGAGCTAAATGAGAACAATTATTTCAGGTTAAAAATCTCATCATAATGCCTTTTTTCTGGACCCAACATTTTCGATTTTATTTTTTTTCAATTTTCAATTTAATATTGTGGCTGTTTTGTGGGCGTTAAAGAGTCGATATTCAGTATTTGGAGGTTTCTATTTGGGCAGAATTATTTCATGTATACTGTGCTACTGTGCTGTGTGTGTGTATAATGGTGCTCCCACACCGCTGTTAAAAATGTTTACAAACATTTTCTAACACATACATTCACTAACAAATGTGTCAAATAGAAACCTCCGAATACTGAATATCGACTCTATAACGCCCACAAAACGGCCACAATATTAAATTGAAAATCGAAAAAAAAAAAACACAATTTTGGGTCTCTATAGTCTTACCAGAAAAAAAATGTTTTGCATATTTAAGGAAAACCCGAGTGGTAATTATTTTATCATTGATCATCATCATCGTCATCAATTTGAGAACTATATCCTCACAAAGTTTCAACAAGACCTGAGACTAGTGACGTACGGGCCGTGTGACGCTTTCAAGCGACATCTTCTTTCGCCTTCTTTGATATATGGGTGTATACAATATTAACCTTGCCCTCGGCCACGCTGTGGGTGCTTTTGTGAAAGTAGCAACAACGACGCAAGCAACGTTGTTTCACACCAATAAATTTTGCAACTGTTGCATCCACAGGCGTTCAGATATGTAGTCATTACAGCGCACGACTGTATCGACGCTGCATCGCGTCTGCGTCCATGCAGTATCGCGATTTTAAAGATGCAAAATCTTGGTTACGTGACCGCGGTCTGTTTTCGATAGCTTAGCTTAGCTTAGATTCTAGCGGGACCGCTAGTAGAATAGGGCATTGGGTGACATCCCTAAACTGGTTTAAAAATTTAATGAGGTATGTAGTACTGGAAAAGTTGCTAATTTGAATTCATTTAATGAAATTAAATGTTTTGCTCTCTGCTATTTCACCTGGGAAATTGCATAGTACTAATTTCAGTTCAAAACGGTGATGTTTTAATTTTAAAATCGTTTCTACTGCTACGTACCTTTCTGGGATTTATTAAATTTATTACTGATGAGTCCTTATTAAAAATAACTTCAAAGTCGTCTGTAGAAAGTACACGTTGGAATTGCCTTGCCAATGATTATTAAGCAACATCTAACTTTCGTAATGTCCCATGGTTACTGATAACGTTGTAATGGGGGTTTCATATTCTAATTTCCGTCTGTATTATCCTGACAATGTCACTTGGTCTTATCTGATGACTATTAATGACTTAAAGCGGGAATAATGTTGAAACCTACTGTTATTTAGTTTTCCCCAATCGACGACCGCACCATGGCTAAATGCAATCTTGTGTAGTAGTATTGTTCGTTCTATAAACTGCACTAAGTATATAAAAGTGTTTTACTCAGTAGGGTATTATTTTTCTAGATGAAACTTTGTTTATATGCTGAAAACTCTAAAATACTTTTAATCTCTCGTTCGCCCAATAAATACTAAATAAATAAATTTCTCGTTCGTAAATTTATTGGTTCTTCAGAAACAACCTTTCAGTTTCTTGGATTATTGTGTAAACTTACTAATATAAATGATTAAGTCTGTGATTGTTTGATTATTAATCACACCTCAACGGCTGAACGGATTTGGATAAAATTGGAACAAGAGTTTTCCACGGCCAGGATTAGGATAAAGGATACTTTTCATCGGGGTAGTACATTCCGGTGGGATACATTTGATTTTGCGGTCGAAGTCACAGGCAAAAAAAATCGAGGGCTTTTCAAAACTAGAAGCGACTTCTATAATTTAAATACACGCAGTAAGCACGAAATTGTAATACCCAAATTCAGATTAACGGAAAGTAGCAAGTCTTTTCTTATAAACAGTATACGCTTTTATAACAAGTTGCCAAAGTCAGTTATAGAACTGACCGATGAAAGTTCAAAAACTACATCAAACGTATCCTTATTATAAAAGCATATTATAAAATCAAGGACTACATTGAAGATAAAAACATTTGGCCTTAGCTCCTTCTGCGCATGCAGCTTCCCTGGTAACTTGTAAACGGCAAAAATATGTGGATGTCTCTAACTATTCTCAATCTCATTTTTTCTTTCCTTCTTTTAATTAGACTTTTTACAATGGTTTTCAATCATCTTTATAGCCCTTTGCTAAGAATAGTAACAGCACTGATAACTACATTTGTGCCACATGTTAAATTTAGTCTTGTTATACTTATTTTTTTTTACCTTTATTTAGATTCTTTTACCGATTGTTTTGTGAATGTGTGAACATTGTAGGCCTTCTAGATGCTAGTTAACATTTGTAAACTTTTTTATATAATATATAATCTTTTTATTTTATTTTTTAGTTTCTTACGACTTATTGTCATAAGTCGGGCCTACGTTGTACCCCCATATCTAAGTACTAATGCTGTAACATGGAAATATTATAAAACCAAACCATGTTTAAAAGAGTAACTATGAAGTTTCTTGCCGGTTCTTCTCCATAGGAAACGACCAACCCGAACCGTGCACCTTTTATTGACGTTTTATAAGTGCCCATGTAGGCCTATGTGAAATAAAAAAAAACGATTTCGATTTTGAATACTATGGAAATAAAATAACCTTCTTCTGTTTAAAGATGTTAAAAAATAACTTCAATCTGTAGAAGGAAAGGCGTCCTTGGAGTGATCAGTGTGCCCAGTACACAGGCACATGGTGACTCGTCTCCTGGATACTCGACGTCGCTCGGGAAAACGATGACGTCGACACGTTCACCCTCGACATCTAATTTTGTTAATATTCTATTTATGATATTGTTTTTTTTATAATAGCTTTTATTTATTGTAATTCTATTTTCAATCATTATATCATTTTTGTTATCGTTATTCTCTTCTTTGACGTTGTTATACGTTTGGTGTATTTAATATTAAGTAAATTATATTATTTTGCAAAACAAACGTTTAATGTACCAGTCAGTGTTTTATACGCCAATTAGTAAACTTGGCAGTACGACATTTACTTGTTCAGAGTGTTAGCTCGTGGGTGAAGAAATATGTGAACTGTATACTTTAGGCGAATGGTATTGATGCCGCTCTATTCGAAATACAAATTGTCCCGGACAAACTATAAGGATTCGGATAGAGAAGTGTCGAATGTCCCGGTGGAGTCCGTGGAAGCGAGTCGTTCGCCGAGCCGCCGCGCCGCCGCCGGCGCCGCCGCTCCTCTCTGCGCACTCACACCAATCCCGTGTGAGTCACGCATATGTGTTTGCAGCGTAGACAGCGGGCTCCGGCCGGCCGCCCCAAGTGTTGAGTACAATTCGCAACACAGAGAAATCTTTACATACTTACCAATTCAATTATCTACTCATAATAAAAAAAAACAATACGTTATTTTAACAAGCAACCAAATTAACAGTAAATGTTTAAAGCAATATTACTTTGAAGTAAACTTGAAAAGGTAATACTGTTATATAAATTCAAATTCCATAGGTATTACCCGTTCAAAGCTGAAAAGAGGGCCATCGAACTCTGTTCTTGTAAGAAGATAATATCAAGTAGACGTGTTTTACACCTACTCAGTGTACTGAACTCTCGTCTCGACTTTAGTCCCGACCTGACTACGAACCTATAGCTGATAAAATCTACCGACTATGTCGTAGGTTACTAAATAAAACAACACTATACAAAACTTAGAGAGACTTTATTTTATCAAATACTTAATAATTATTTACTTATATTAAAACAAAATAGGTACAATGCTCAAAACAAAAGTTTCGCAAAGTGCGCACACAATGTGATTTTAAATTCTTATAAAATTGTAAACGAAATTCAAATTAACCTTGTATTTACATATTATTTCGCAAAGATAACAATGAATAATTTAATATATACTTCTTCTTATGCAAAACTTTTTAAGAACTTAAATGTAAACGGTGCTGTAAATTGATTACAAACTCAGGTTAGTGAATACAAAAGTGTTTACGTGTAAGTTGGACAAAGTCTGGGTATTCATCAAGTTCACCAAGATAACTATTGTTATGGTTACGGTCACATCGAGTGTAAGCCTCCACGGATATCAACCGCTGACTTATCAATCTCTTCAGCACGGCTACACATAATAAGTTCATGGACAAGGTACGGAAAATAAAAAGGAAAAACTTCTATTTTCCGCCTTAATATTTGTATAAACTCAAACACGTTGTTTACATGCATCAATGTGGAATTAACAACATGCAAAATAATGAATATCCTTGAATGTATTTTTTTCAATCTGCCCTCACATTTTATTAAAACATATTTCAGACTATTACAGAACAAAAGCCGCGCAGTCAGAAAACGGATTAAATGTTTCACAGACTCCTATACATTTTAATAATGGATTTCACACATTTTTATACATCAGTTAATACTTAATACATAAGTAGGGATAAATAAAGGTTATTTTACTTCGTCCGGATTAGTTCTGGTTGTATTATGTGGCAGTAAAAGTTCTGTTACGTTATCACGTGTATATCCCTCAAAAGCCGGTGCTTGTGAAACAGGCCCTAAGCGTTTGTAGGGCATATCGATCAAAAATAGGCTAATAACATGAATGCCCATTTAAGGCAACGTATATCACAAATGGGTCAAACAACCACATGTATATAGGCAACCTGGAGGTGAAAGGCTTCGTCACACCTTTTGTGGTTTCAATCAAAATACTTGTTGCTCATGACGTCACGCATCCACGTCACGTAGCCCGCGGTGCGAGTGTAGATTCCGTACTTACCACGCTTGCCACAACCGTCGCCGAAACTCGTGATCCCCTGTCAATGCAAAATTGTACACTTTAATTAACATGCTTTAAATTTTCTGTAGTAAAGTTTTGAGCTGTTTTAATGTTAAGATTGAAATGTTCAGATATTGTTTGAATAAAAATCGTGTCGAATAAACTATGGCCTTTTGTAAGTGGTTGTTTTTTATTTTAGGGTACCGATGAAGATTTTCTTTCCGTTTTCTGTTCAGTATAGGAAAAATAGGAGCTGATATTAACCACAGCGTTTAAAATTTAACACTCTTTGCCACAATAAGTATCCGTATAACATAAAGCGTTTTCAAATAGAAAATCAGTACGAGGGTGCCAGTGCAAACTATGAAAAATATGTTGCAAAGACTTCGATCGAAGTCATCATCATCATTTCAGCCGAAAGACATCCACTGCTAAACAGGCCTCCTCCCAAGTGTCGCCTCATTGACCGGTCCCGTGCGTTTCGGATTCAGCGGACTGCCGCCACCTTCACTTACGCCACTGCCGCTAATTTTACTACTTCACTCACGACTTCGATATACAACTTCAATACAATATAATTATTCTGACGGCATGAATAAAAGAACTTGCTTATCTATTCCCCTAGATGCTAACATCAATCTAAAGCAGACTGTACAATGATTTGTCATGATGTCACAGGCGTAACTTGGGATTCCAGCTAGACCTAGCAGTTAATATGCACATATAAATCAAGTCTATTTCGTGGTCTCTTCTAAATTGAACAGGTGGTAATCAGAAGGTTCATATTCTTATGGTACCTATACTAAAGAGTATGACGCCTAGGTCATACTCAAGGACATATCCTTGCATTTTTATCAGTGATATGCACTTTCGTAAAACACTTAACATCTCATTGACATCATTATATTTATTTTATTTATATATGTTGATATATATATATTTAAAAAAAGCGTATGATATTTTTTATTTAACCATTAATGTACACACACATAATAAAGAGACAAGAAGAAGAAGGAACAGAAAATAGGTACAAAGGTACGCTTATTTCAAAGAAATCTCTTCCAGCATACCTGCGAGAGGAGAGTTGAAAATAAGATATGTAGATACCGTGTGTAGAGGGGAAATAAAAAGAAAAACATCAAACAATTTACTATAAAATAGAAAAAAAAGAAACTAATTAATAAATACTCTCATAAACATACATATAAATAAATTAAATACATATATAATATATATATAATAATAAATACTAAATAAAATAATAAATAAATAATAGGTATTGCATGATTATTTGCAACTATGACGGAATAGAAAGATAGTGCTCTTTCACTCTCTTTTTAAAAACAGCAAGGGTTTTGCAGTCCCTAATGTCAGGCGGTAAAGAGTTCCACAACCGCACCGCGTGCACAGTAAAGGAGTAGGAGTAAAAGTCGGTAGTGTGGGAAGGGGTTTCAAGGAGATGCTTAAGATGCGACCTGCACAGTGCATCGGAAGGACGGAAGTAGGAGAAGCGTTCGCGGAGGTAGGAAGGCGTTTTAGGGTTGTGGAGGACGTTAAATAGCAGACACAAAATATATATACACACTGAGAATATTGTTATTTTATAAATAATATATTATCCTTAAAAAATATGAACATTATTATGCGTCTGGCCCGAAAGAAAAGAGACTCAGTGAAAGCGCGTGAAGGTTGACTGAACGGAATGGGACATGGGACAAGGGCTGGAAGATCATAAAACTTCTGATCCGCACTGGCAAAAAACAAAATGTGGTGGAAGGTGAAGGTGAAGTGGAATATTTATTTGGAGGCCTTTGTAATGCAGCGGGCAAACAGGTTATTTAGATAAGATTAAAATGAAGCAAGTAGTACCTACATAAACGACTACTTATTACTTATGGAGGTTCAAAACTTCGCGGAATATTTTCCTTAAAATACATCTTCTTTTCCCCCTCGATAGGTCACAAGGAAGTTGGGCATCATTTTAAGAAATCTATTTTACCTTATTACTTTATATAGTCCCTACAAGGCAGTTTTGGCCATATTTGTACAACACGTTTTTGCAGTATACCTGATGCTGGGACTACGCGCCTACATCCTGATTAAACGTGCACCCACATACGAGTACGTTCCCAGCATAACCATGGCATGTGGCAAGTTCACGCTTGCAATGGTATATTGTGCCATTGTTTGGCAAATTTGATCTATGAGAAAGAACGAGTATGTAACAGTTTTTAAGCGTTTCAGTGTCCCAAAACGGACTATTAAACTCAAGATACAAATAAAATTCGGATTTTGGTAACGTTTACTGTCTTTAAATACTTTTAGTAGGTATGCACGTTTTCGGCATAAATCTTGTACAGAGATTTAATAAAATCTCTTGTGGATGACACCGTAAAACTAAAGCTTAGAATATGCGTCGCATTTTCCCTTTCAGCGTTAACTGATTTTACCCACACGGATTAAAAGTACCTAAAACTTGTTAAAATGTTTACGCGCAGGTAATGAAACCTATGAAGCGTTAAAAGCGTTAGTCCCCCCGTCTAGTACCAATTAGAAAATGCATATGTAGTGTTAAGTTTGTTACGGGAGATGTGTGAAACCACAGACTGCTTATAGCGCACTGTTTATTGCAAAGAAAGGCTGGGATTGCAACCCAAAACACATACGTGCGAACGCATATATACAATCGAACATCATGATGGGTCAATGCGATACGATTTATATATCACACCGACAAGCGATTTTTTGTAATTGCAAGAACGTTCACAAGGACGCAATGCGATACAATTCGACCGATTTATACTTGAAATTCTCTTAGAAAATATGTGCGCGATATCATCTATCGACGCAATTTAAATTCGCGCTATCAGTAAAGACACTAAAACTTAAGCTATTATACATGCTTTACCCGGACGTATATAAAACAGCGGTAAAAACCGTCTTGCCACGAATTCTCAGTGTCGCGGCGTCAGTGTTGACGGACCTGCTATGCACGGAAATGAAACTAAATCTACATAATTTCAAAATCGAAATTTTTATTTTCATGCTAAATGCAAATATGCGAAACTGCCGTAGTTTTTGGCAGATATCTCCGCTAATACAAAACCAACAAATGAATCTCACCAAAGTACTTTTTACTGTAGACAAAAACAGTCCAGGTGAATATGAAAATATAAATGTCATAGGTACCTAAAACGTGCTCGCAAATGCAAATTACAAAGGACATAACCCTCTTTACGTTTACGGCTCTGAGTCATTTAATTCGGCATCCTCAAAATATCCCTCTCTAATGTTCGATAAGCTTCTTGCTTTCTCGTGAAATGTCACGTTCGTTTTATTGTGATTGAAGGCAAGCTTTTTAAAGGTAGGGGTTTGATGTAAAATCCCCAGTGTGTTGTAGGACGGAGACATTCGTTATTGACACAAGATAATCGTGGTCATATACCATGTCCAATCATTTTCATTTATCATAAAAACATCTACCTACAAGGATATTTTTAGTAAATATTAAAATCTCACTGAAGCTATTTATTTGACCCTTAACATTATTCAAAAGAACATTTTTCATGATCAGGCTGCCTAACCTGTCTCGTGGAGTCAGCAGAAATATTTAATTGAATGTCAGTCACCTTACTGATTGCTTACCGCTCCATCACGTTGCTTAACGATCAATAATATTGAAGATGAAATAAATATTTTATAAACTTGAATATTATGTTATTATTCAACCAGAAACGGAAAATTTAATATAAAAAGCCATCAAAAAACGAGCTATTTATTCAGTGTGTTCAGGAAGTGGTCCCCGTTAGCGATCAATTTCGCATTGTTGAGGAAAGGCTGGGGTCTCACGTAGGGTTGCTCGTTTCATCGTAAATATTCCGTTAAAAATAAATACCCACCCACATTCTTTACATTTGTAAAATTGCCTTTTATTAAGCTGTTTTTCCCGATAGCTACAACCTAGGGCAGACCCCTATTAATAACCCCTATGAACCCCTAGAAAGCTATGAGTAATGGGGCGTCTAGGATCTAGATTATTTGGTAATAATCTAATTGACAGCTGAAATGTAGCCTGACGTCACTAACTGATAGCAAAACATCTTCGTTTTGCATACTCATCGTCATCATCATTATCCTCATCCTTTGACTACTACGCAGCATGTCTCCTTCTTCCAAAACATAACTTGCTGCCATCTCTGTGTTACTCCATGTAAAAGCATATCATCTTTTATGCCATCCATCATCCTACTTCCTCTTGGCTTATCAAGTTAAAGCTTTGTATGTTACTGCCAAGATTGTAATTGCACAACTTGCAAACTCTAAAAGGTCAACGATCATTGAGAGAAAGTTAAACGTATTCACGAAATCGTTATGTTGTCTGCAAGATTTTAATAAGGACTTGCTTTATTTGTAGAAAAAGTTATGTTTTTAAATTTTGAGAAAACGAGACTCGGCGCTTCGGACTACCATTAAAACTACGACTAGATTTTTGAATTCCTACTAACTGGAACACAAAATGGGATAATATCAGAAACCTTTAACTCAAATGAGGTGGGCGTACTATTCGCTTGTGCTATATTTTTTGCGGAATTGAATAGAAAGCTCGACGATTGATAGACTTGTTCATATAGGTGTAGGTGAAAAGTCTTTCATCTTTATCTAAACGTTTTTGAAATTCATTTGTATCTGTGCACGACAATTTATTATTTTCTGAAGCTTTATTCATAAATTTTATTATTCTAAAAGCCCGCACAAAAACCATATCATTCTGTTAACAAATTTGCTCTCAGTTGCTTGTTGACAATCTTCGTGTTCGATGCGGGTCTGTGAAATGGAAGACTTGAAATCTGCCGAAAACAATGTTTGTATTGAAACAAGGCTATTCTTAAATCCGTCTATCCGCACATATCAGGGCCGTGCCCCGTCAGGGGCTCAAAAAATATCGCTGGGTACATTTTATATGAACTCGTTCACAGACATCCGTGCACGGGCCGTGCACGGGCCAGTGACGGAGCTTCAATGTCTGGGCCCGGCCCTGCCACGCCCCGGGCACGGCCCTGATATGTGTGGATAGACCTTAAACCGCAAACATTTGAATATTTGAGAACATTCCTTTACATTGCCTTCAATCCGAGCAAAGCATTCGTTATCCCATTCACGAGGAAAAGATAACTAGGAAACGTAGGAGATTCCTTCCTCAATGGAATCAAGCTGCCCTGGTCCACCGAACCACCTGCACCGTCCAGGTGAACCGTCTAGGTGTAACTCTTGATAAAAAACTCAGGTGGAAAATAAAGTGACATAGACCCTGTCGGTGTTCGGTATATGTAGTTCCACTTACGGTAGAACTTGGGGGGCTAAAATCCAAAGTGATACGATGGCTATACCAGACAATGATAGCACCTATTATCACATACGGCAGCATAGTGAGGTGACCAAGAACAAAACTTGCCACTTATTAATTGCTGCTCACCAGACTACAAATAACAGTGTATTTTGGAATCACGGGTGCTTTCAGGACAACACCTGCGGTAGCAATAGAGATTACATGAACATCTATCTTCTGTATATGATGTTTGAACTCGAGGCAAGGAAGGCATTACATCGTCATGCTGTTGCTGGACTATAGGATGCCTTTAAGCCAAAGACTATCCATACAAAAATTGATAGAAATGAGGACCTGGATTGGGTAACAACATGATATCCGATAAAATGCAAACCATGTTTGTATTCAAAAGGTCTTTCAAGGTCCAAATCCCAACAAAAAAGGATTGGACGAAGGGACGTGATTCACCAGAACAAGATACTCTGGTGTGGTACACTGATGGACCCAAAATGGAATCAGGTACAGGCGCGGGAATATACGCAAAAGGTTACAAATGTAGTTAAAGCTTAGGGAAAATGGCAACTGTATTCCAAGCAGAATCATATGCCATAAAAACTTGTGCTCAATAGAATATAGATAGAAAAACCAGAGGTAAATCTATATATATTCTTGGTGACAGTCAGGCTGCAATCAAAGCCATGGCATGCTACAAAGTGGACTCCAAACTTGTTCTGGATGCTATCTAAACCCTAAACAGGCTTGGGAAGCATAATAGAATAAGATTGATGTGGGTCCCAGGGCATAAAGGAATTCATGGTTACGAAATGGGCAGATGAATTGGCAAGAGAGGATTCAGCAAATAATTTTGTGGGTCCAGAACTATGTGTAGGAATTTCGACGTGCCTCGTGAAAGCCGCATTCAGGGAGTTTGCAGATTACAGACAACAAACACATTGGCTATCTAATATCGGTCTGGAACACTCCGGAAAAATCCTGGGCTCTACGATCAAAGCACGGAAATGCATTTGGAATATGAGCAGGAGGCAATTCCGATACCTGCTTGAGGCCTTTACTGGCCACTCAGGAACCAACGACATGCTCACGAAGATGGGTCTAACCGCGACACCAATCTGCAGGTTGTAGGGGGAACATACGAAACGCATGGAGCACGTTCTGAGCACATGCGTAGTACTGGCTAGTAAGCAAATGTTTCTTCTATGGGTAGGATATCCAAGACTAGAAGATTATAGGCTCATTTCTCCTTATCTCTTTGTAAAGCTCATGAAGGCGGTTTTCAACGAGATCGGAAAGGAATAACCTATCTGGGGGACCGCAAAAGGTCGCAATGGGTCGTAGAGTCCAAGTTATGTCTTGGCCCCTTTGTAAAATATGATACGGTACATAGCTTTTCTATTAAACTTTTCTTTAATCAAAAGCATTGTAAGTAAGTACATCATTAAAATAAATTAGTGCTCATATTTTCCAACATATATTGAAGACCTAGCCAGTGATTGAGAGCATTGAGTGAGACATTTGAACAGATATAAAAAGAAGAAAAAGTTTTGCAATATGAAATACGTACTAAAAACACTCTTATTAATAAGGAGGCTAATTAACGTTTTTGTTTTAGGGCGTAACAGACACGCTTTGTACTAAGAGCCTTTTTGAACACGTTGTTTTAATGGGAAATCAAATCGTATAGGCCCCGTCATAGGTCTAGGTTTGATGTGACTATACATAATTATATAGGTTCTTGGGTGCGGTCCCGTTGACAGTTAACTAATAGTTTTTAACCGACTTAAAAAAGAAGGCAGTTCTCAATATGACTGTATCTATATAGATCTTTATTTATTTGAAAGCTGGTGTTTCGCATGTGGTCCCATTTAAATTTGGTGAAGATCTGAAGATTAACAACATAAATCTTCAATAAATGACTGCAAATCTCTCGGGATTGCTGCAACTGCCTGTCTCCCATTTAAATTTGGTGCAGATTTGAAGATAAACAACACACCTCTTCAATAAACGACGGCAAATCTCTCAGGATTGCTGCAATCGCCTGTCTGTTTAATGTTTACACCATTTCATAATATAACATCACGCCGGTACGCTCTAAAGGTGTACGCACATGTGTATAGTTCACCCTGGTCACGGTCATGATATATAATAGGCTATAATCGTGCTGTTTTTAACCGACTTCCCAAAAAAGAGATATTATTTAATGTATGTACACCGATTACTCAAAGACGCCTGGACCGATTAGGAAAATTCTTCTTTTGTTTGAAAGGGTATACTTCCCATTTTGTCCCATAGTCATCAGGTCAGGATCTGATGATAGGATCTTGGAGAAATCGAGGGCTCTCTTCAAATATTATAGGCATACATATAGCGATTTTGGCATTTTCGTCAACAATGCAATCATTTGCACTCAGAAAGTACCTATCATTTGGTGAAGTGGAAGTGGTGAAGAAGACTACAGATGGCCAATGGAACTCCTTAATGCTAAGTATGTCACGGGTCTACGATACCTCGAATAGTTAAACGACTATGATCAAGCAAATACTTATAAATAGATAGTGCTGATGAAAATGGTATCGAATTGATCTGATGATGAAGTTGGCAGGTAGGCACTGGAACTCCGAAATAAAACAATGTATCCTAGTCGTGTTTGGCTTGGAATCGTCATGAGATGTACTTTGGCTATATATTATTTTTATGGCAATTGGAAGTACCTATCAAAACTAAAAAGAGATAAATAAAAATAAAAAATAACAAAAAAACAACTACCTTCAAAAAAATAAATCACTATAAAGTGAAAAATAACTTCCTTTTCCGAAGTCGGTGTCGAAACATGGAAATCAATAGGTACCAAAGAAACTGACCTCGGAAAAGAAAGTTATTTTTACTTGGTAGTGTTTTTTTTTGGAAATCGGTTTGATTTTTTATTGGTTTCTTGAATTCTTCTATAACGCACTCAGAGATAATTTTTTTTTAATTATCTGGAACCGCCGAAAAGCAAGACTATACAAAAATGTATATACTTAACCTGCTAGTATATAATTTGTTACATTTTTATAGGTAAGTATTTTGCTTTTTCACCGAGTAAAATACTTGAATTCATACATAAATAAATGGATAAGGTGATAAAGTGACGAACGTTTTTTTTTGCTGGCAACACTGGCCAAGTGACATGTAAATTTTGTGCTCCGTATTTAAAAATTTGATTTAATTAGTATTTATGTGAAATTAGGGTGTAATTTTAAGTAAAAATACAACAAAACGGCATAAATACTCAGGATTATTGTTTTCCTGCCGAAGTAACTAGTTAAATAAGAGTTTTGCCCGGCTGTCGACCGGTAACCTATCAAACAGCTGACGACCGAACTACGGAATTACATGGGGAGTATTGTTCACTTAAGTTTTATAATTATAGCACACAATTTTCACTTTAACTTTCTAACACGCTCTCCTTTAGATTTAACCTAACATTTTTGCTGATTTAGCACTCTGTAGTGCATTAAATCGTTTCGTTGACAGCGTAGAAAACGAAACAAAACCAACATTCAAGTCCAGTTATTTAGTTCTATTAATTGATTCTTATCTTTCAATAACGAACTTTTACGATTTTTTGCATAATTAAACTATAAAACTGCAATAAATCGTACATTCATATTTTGGGCACCATACCCACATTAAATAAAAATTAAAGCTGTAAGGTAATCAAAAGTAAAAAACACAATAATAGTTAGCTTCTCAAGCCAATTCAGCAGCCCACCTCGTTTTGCTACATAATTTTTTATTATTAATAATAATATACGAATACTTATTTCTTTTGTTTTTTTAATTTCTGTCCTCCATTTTCAACTTTTCTACTTTTTTTTTTTTTTTTCTTTTCTTTTGGTTCTCACCGTTTCTTTAATTTCTATTTTCAGTAAACATTCCTGAAACCATGCCTGTAATGACCCGTAACGCTACTATTGAGGACTTGGAATTCAAACTAAGAACAACTCTCCAAGAACTAAAAGAATCGCAACATCAATGTCAGGAAATGTTGCAGGAGAGAGATGAATGTGAGGTAGAAGTACAAAATGTCATTTGTAAAAACACAAGCCTTAAGCGGGAGCTAGTGGTGCTGAGTCAGCAATATCAAAATGTTGTTGATGAACGCGACCAACTGCGGGTAGTCACGGATGGTTTCCATAATTGCAGTGATCTTTATGAGGAGGCTTTAGGTAAAGTTAGGGACCTAGAAGATGAATTGGCTCATGCTAATTTTCAAATTCTGAATTTGCAAAAAGAAAAGTCATGTACTCAGGTACAGGAAACGTGCCATTTATATAGTGAGTTAATAAAATCAAATTGTAAACCTCATTCCATTACTACTATTGACCTGACTGAAGATTCCTTATTAAATGAGACAAATAAATATAAAGTTAGTCATAAAAAATTGAAAAAGTATGCAAAATTTAATAAAATAATTAAAAATTATACCCAGTACAGGAAACAACACAAACTTTTCTTTAAAAATATTCCACTAAGAAAAGAACGAGTTGACCTGCTTAATAAATTAAATAATTACCAGATTAAATTAGAGGACAGTATAAAAATTTATGAAATTGACACACAGAGCTTACAAAATGATATAAAGGTACTTGAAGACAAACTGGGCTCCCTTTACAATAAATATGTTAGATCCCAGTTACAAATCAAGGAACACATTTTGGCCGCAAATGAGTTAGTGATGTGTCAATGCAATTGTCAGATAGTCTCAAACCTGAAGGCTGTCCAGCCTGAGGTAACGGAGAGCCCAGCCCAGGTTGAGAGGGTGCCTCAGGACGGTATCTTTGTCCAAGACCAAGACACACCTGATATTGCACAGGAAGTGTCTCAAGTAGACCAGCCTGAGACTGCTACCTTTGCATCTAGTAATAGTAATCATGGGTCTCATTCGGTTATGTTTGCAGATGGTGTTGGAAGAGGTTTAGGTAAATTATTAAATAGCAATCAGAGTTATTCGACTATTAATTATTGTATGCCTGGGTCATCTTACAAGCATATCATCGAATCTGTAACAAACAATGTATATAAATCAGACACCAATGTAACTGTCTTTATAGGTAACAGTTTGAATGTAAAAAAAGACGACATCACTGAGTGTGTAACAAAGTTACTAAAATTAAATTGTAATAAAATAATATTGTGTGCTTTTCCATATTTGGAAAAATTGTCTAGTAGACAAAATAATTATATTCACATGCTGAATAAACATATTCATTTCCTTGTCAGCCATTACAGTGACAAATTAGTTTTTTTTGACATCAACATTTTTGTTGATAAATTAAAGTCGACAGGCAATACAGTGTATCTGCCTATTAGGGTAAGACGTCAAATAGCGAGGCTATTATCTTTTACTTTAAACTCAGACATAAATAGTATGTCGAAGTCATGTACTGTAGTTGATATTAGTAGTAATACTAATTTACAGGTATCCAATAACATTAATAACGTTAGCAATTCTGCTATTAATATTTATAGTTTAAACTAGTTTGTAGGACAAGGGAGGGTACCAATAACCAAATAGTTAGGAGTACATCCACCAACAAGAAGGTACCTTCTTGCTCTCACATAGTTAATTTAAAAAAAGGGGCTAAGCAGAATTCTATAAAATTGTTCCATCAAAACATTCAGGGTTTTTCTGCAAAGCAATTGGAAGTAGAACTGTTTTTGGAAGAGACAATGTTTGAAATTGTTTGTTTTACTGAGCATTGGCTGAAGGAACATTCAATGCTTATTAATTATGAAAATTATACTGTGGGCAGCTGTTTTAACAGAAATGTTATGTTACGTGGAGGTTCACTTATTTTAATAAAAAATGGTATTAAATCAAAATCTCGTAAAGATATTGTAGATCTATCAGTTGAACATAGTGTTGAACTGTCCTGTGTTGAGCTGGATAAGCATATTATAGTGTGCGTTTACAGACCCCCCAATTATAAAAACTACTGTATATTTGAGTCAGTGATGGAAGATGTTTTGGCAAAACTTACAACTGGTAATAAACTAGTCATAATCTGTGGTGACTTTAATATAAATATTTTAGAAAATAATTCAGATAGCAGTAGACTTTTGAATCTCTTCAAATCATTTAATTTGTCGCATGTGTTTGAGGAACCAACCCGAACAACTGTGACTACTGCTACATGTATTGATAATGTTTTTTGTTGCTGCAACTACTTAAACAAAGCCATTATGAATTGTCTGCCTTCAGATCATAGTGGGCTACTGGTAACATTTGAGTCCAGCATACCAATACAGCAAGTGCAGATTCAATCCAGACCAATAACATCCGGCAAATTAAATAAATTTAACAGCACTTTAATTGGTAAGTTAAGTTGTCAGGACCTCACAGTGAACGATGGTAATATTTTATACAAAAAAGTTTTCTCAGTTGTTCAAACAGAATTCAATAACACTTTTAAGAAGAAAACTAAAACTATATGCCCTAAGTTTTTATTCAGTGACTGGGCGACTAAAGGAATCAGGAAAAGTAGGGAAAGACTTTACGAGCTGTATGGCCTTAAGCCTTATATAAACACTGAAACTTTTAATAAGTATGTTGCTACTTACTCAAGAATTTTTAAAAATTCATGTAAACTAGCTAAGGCTTTATACATTAGCAATAAGGTTAAATTCGCAGAAAATAAAATTAGGACGGTTTGGAAAATTATTAACAATGAAACAAACAGGAACAAAAGAAATAATACTGATTACACGCTTGAGACTACACATGGACTTATTAGAGATAACAAAGAAGTTGCTCAAGAATTTGTGGATTTCTTTACCAGCATTCCAATTAAAACTACTGAAACCTTAAATTCTTCGCCGTCGCTCGCTTATGGTTTATTACACGCTAACGTTTCAGCATGCCCGACTGAATTTAACTTTTCACATATAAACCCAATAACAGTGATAAAAGCTTTTAAGCAAATAAAGATAAAACTGATAGAAGATCTATGGGGAATGTCCATCAAAGTTTGTACCTCCATTATTCAGACTATAGCGCCGTACTTAGCTTTAATTTTTAATTTGTGTATAGATCAAGGAGGCTTTCCGGATCTAATGAAATATAGTAAGGTTATACCACTTTTTAAATCCGGGGACAGTAAAGACACAAATAATTATAGACCAGTATCCGTGTTGCCGGTTTTCAGCAAGATATTTGAAAAGATAATGCTAAATCAAATGCTCATTTATTTTAATACGAAAAACATCCTACACGAGAAACAATATGGTTTCACCAAAGGACGTTGTACAACCGACGCTGGTGTCACCTTAATAAAACACATCTTTGATGCGTGGGAGGAGGGACAAGATGCCATAGGTATCTTCTGCGACCAGTCGAAGGCGTTTGATTGCGTTGATCATGAAACATTGCTTTTGAAACTTGAGCATTACGGGCTAGGCCAATCAGCATTAAATTTAGTAAAATCCTATTTGAATGATAGACAGCAATTAGTTCAAATAAACGGTGTCAATTCGTCGGGGTTGAACGTGAAAATGGGGGTACCCCAGGGCTCAATTTTAGGTCCCTTCTTATTTTTAGTATACATTAACGATTTACCCCATCTATTGAAAAACAAACTGAACATGGTGTTATTTGCTGATGACACTTTGATTTTTAACATAAATAGACGTACGAGTAACGTTGCCGACGTAAATAATGCATTGCGGCAAGTTCTAAATTGGTTCACTGCTAATAATTTAGTTTTGAATGCTAAAAAAACTAAGTGTGTAAAATTTGCCTTGCCGAATGTCAAAAGTTATGATTGTGACATTATATTAAACAACGAGAAGCTAGAATTCGTCGACAAAACCGTTTTCCTGGGTATCACGCTAGACTCAAGGTTACAATGGGGTCCTCATTTAATATCACTTGCGGGGCGGTTAAGTTCGGCGGCTTATGCTGTTAGAAAAATTCGTCAATTTACTGATATAGATACCGCGAGGCTGGTCTATTTTAGTTACTTTCATAGTATAATGTCTTACGGCATATTACTATGGGGAAGGGCTGCAGACATTCAGTCAATTTTTGTTCTACAAAAACGAGCCATCAGAGCGATATACAATCTTCGCCGGCGCGATTCTCTAAGGGAACTGTTTAAGGACATTAACATCATGACGGTACCTTGTCAGTATATTTACGAAAACATCATGTACGTTAGAAAGAATTTACATCTTTTTAGTAAAAACAGCGATAGACATAGTTATGTTACTAGAAATAGGGACCAATTAATTCAACCAGGTTTCAGGCTGGCTAAAGTAGCGTCATCTTTTAGGGGGTACTGTATAAAATGTTACAATAAAATACCGCCACACATTCTAGAATTGAATGAGACGAAATTTAAAACTTGTATAAAACGCACACTATGCAGGCAGGCATATTATAGGTTGGGGGATTACATCGCTGATAAAAATGCTTGGCCCAACGCTATTCCAGCTCCACAGCCACTAGGGCACAAAACAAGTGATAAGCAGAAAAGTTCTGAAGTATTGTTGGACCTGCTGAAGACTGTACGAATAATTATAATGTATATTTGTGTTGTATAAACTCAATTTATTTTTTGGATTATATAACTGCACAGCACATATGTGAGTACTATGTACTAACTGTAAATCTACCATTTACTGTACCTATGTGTCGTTCGTTGACTTCAGTGTGCCCCGGCAGTTGAGTGTGTCATGCTCTCTCTAATGTCTCTCTGATGGTGGCACATGTGTTGGATCATTCGGTTCCCTTCATGATGGTTGAGCTGAGTGGTGCCGATCCATGTGTCATGTTCGTGAACGGGCGCCGTCAGTTGGGATTGGTCATATCTTAGCTGCCTCCGCATGTTTTTAATTACCTATTTATTGTATTTTTAATTGTTTGTTTTACTCTAGACGCTTTTAAGTGCGTATTTTTTTTTTTTTACATCGTTCTCACATATATGTATTTTTCCTACAAGATTATTGTAACCAAATACTTGTAAAACACATTTTTGTTTTTTTAAAAAGAGTAAGTTTGGAGTTTCTTGTCCGTTCTTCTCCATAACAAGCTACATTTCCGAATGGACGGTAGAATCAATTATTATTACATTTAATTTTTATTTTTGACGTTCGAAAGTGCCGCTTAATGGCCTAATTGAATAAAGAAATTTTGATTTGATTTGATTTAAGAACGAGTGACCTACCTACGCTCGCGTTAAAAAAAATAAATGGTAGATTCCTAGGCTATCTACTTACTTATGTACTTAGCTACTTACAAATATTATTGAATTAGACGAAATATCATTATGAAATGATTACTTAAGGTTACACTAGTCGAAAATTCTTCCATACAAACGTAGTCTGGCAATTACTCCACTTTTAGACGGTGTACGTTCAAAATAAAAAAAATATATCAATTTGTCTCATCATTATCTAGCCCTGTATGGAAACGGAAAAGTAAAAACATACAATATTTGAAAGTTATGAGCGTCGAAAGTTCAATATTTCAACACTAATTTTAACGCATTTTTGGGTGGAAATAAATACCATAAAAAGAAAGAAAATTGCAAAACGGCCTCCATACGGGGATAGATTAGGAATTCAACAATGCAAATAATTTTATTCTGAAAATATACATTTAGTAGTTTTTCATGATATCTAAACGCCCAAAGGTCTGTTCATAAAATTTCGCGCGCTCGTATTCGACCTAAATCATCATACATTTCACTACAAATTTGCAAAAGTGCTAATTCGTACGAGAACTAGCTTCTTACTGCTCATCACAGCATCAATCTCTTTCGCACGTGTTGTCGGATGAGACAGCATGGATTTTAACCCCGCGCACAAAATAGTTCGTGCCGTTGACTAGGAGCACCTTAAGAGAGTAATAAACGGTAGGCACCTACCTAGTAAGATTTATAATAAGTAAAATAAAAAATATAACATTTACGATCACAAAATTAGAAAGAAACTTAAGTAGGTAGATGCGTGCAGCACTAACGCGTGTTTACGTGACTCGGGATTGTAGGTAATTATTTCAAGGACAGGGCCGAGTCTGAATACTGTTAGATATCATTTCCGTGCCCTGGTACACTCTCATTCCACCGGTTTTGTTCTAGTTTCATGTTTTTCGGGTAATCTATTCTATTTCTACTATAAAACTAGCCCATTATGTACCAAACCTAAAAATTTAAAAATAAAAGCTTTTTACAAATAATATAACCGACTTCCAAATAAAACCACTAAAAAGTGAAAAATAAGTTCAATTTCGGAAATTGGTGTAAAAAACGAAGGAACAAAAACAGGCACACCGACTTCCTAAATTTAAGTAATTTTTTTCGCTTTCAGATTCTGAAGAGGAAAAATTATCACACATCCCATCTATCCCCGTCTTTTCTTGCTGTCCTCCATACCACTTCTTTTTTGTACGCACGTGTCCAACGTCATATAATCATGAATAAAATACCATTATAGACGTTTTTCATACAATTATGTGTCCGGTACCGCAACGTTGTGTGTTCCTATCTAGCAAAGCTACAGCTTAGAAAATGACGACAAGGTTTGTTGTAAAAGGTGGCAAAATGCTCATGGATACTGCGCTACCACGGGGAGATAGCGCAGTTATGTGGAACTCTAACCCACTAAAACATCACGGTGTCCTCCAGTGCCGCTTATGGCGGGAACACGGGCACGCGTTAGCACTCACCGCGAACCCGCCGCGGCTGTCCGTCACCGGACCCTCCTCTGGGGAGTAACTCCCATCACCGGTGCACCAGAACACACTGTACGCCGTGACCACCCCAGGGACCAAACCAGTACATGGGCGCCAGACGACCCTGTGTATGGCACCCTTGGTCCCCCTGTGACGGTTCAAGGTCAATGGCCCCACCACTTACCATTTTTCGGCCGCCAACGCTATACCGACACTCGTCTTCCCCTGCGGCCCCACCGCGTCCACTATCAGACGGTGGCAATCCCGTCCGGGCCGCGGAAGGTATGAGGTATGGAGAGCGGCGCACCGCAATACCTCTCCCGCCGCGGCCTCCAAACCTCAGCCGCGACATCGTATGGTACCTGGGAAGCTCCATAAGACATCGCGGCCCGCCTCAGTTGCGATTTCGCCTGTTACCAAGCGGCACCGCAACCTACTATGTAGTTGGCCGCTACGTCGTCGGCTTAATCGGCAAAAGCCCTGACGAGCGGTCCCTCCTTGGGTTCCTCTGCACTTCACCGTGAGTGACCAAGCCACGGTTACTGAGCCCCCGCCTCGACAATGCGGGAACCCACCGGGGGGTGGCAAAACATTTGAGACCTTATGAGCTTGGCTGGATCCACAAGGTCACAGTAAAACTTAATATTATGAGAAGACTTTAGTTCCTTTTTGTTTATTTGTCAAAGGATTGCCCTTTGAGCCTATATTGAGGCAATTTCTAAGAAAATACGATTCTTAAAATATATAGACACGTACACTCTTTTGTCATTAAACCTACACTTTCTCGGTCTTTGAAACGTTATCTCGTACATAATTTAAACCTTAAACATCACTAGTTCCAACTATTCGCAATCGGATCAAACTTGAACAGATTACCTTTTACAAACGCACAAGCTCGCAAAATGTACTTTACCTCTTTATTAGACTACTAGCTGACCCGACAGACTTTGTCCTGTCCAGACGGAATTCTCATAAAGTTCCATCGAAAAAGAATTTAAAATTTTTAACGAATTTTCTGTGCACTTTTCAAAATTTCCTCCCATGAAAAAATTATATTAAGGTTGCCCTAGTCGAAAATACGAACTATTTTGTGCGTGCGGTTAGAATGCATGCTTTCTCATCCAAAAACACGTGCGAAAGAGATAGATGCTGTGATGAGAAGTAAGAAGCTACTTCGCGGACGAATATACACTTTTGCAAGTTTGTAGCGAAATGGATGATGATTTAAGTCGAAAACGGCCCCGCGAAATTTTATAAACAGACCTTTGGTAGTACGGATATCATGAAAAAACTACTAAATGTATCTTTACAAAATAAAATTATTTGAATGTATGAACTATTAATCTATCTCTGTATAGTGACTGTTTTGCAATTTTCCTTTTTCTTATGGTATTTATTTGCACCCAAAGATGCGTTAAAATTTGTGTTGAAATATGGCACTTTAGACGCTCATAACTTTAAAATATATAATGTTTTTACTTTTTTGTTTCCATACAGGGCTAAATAATGATGAGACACATTGATATCAATTTTTATTTTAAACGTACACCGTCAAACAGTGGAGTAATCACCAGACTACGTTTGTATGGAAGAATGATCGACTAGGACAACCTAAAGAAAGAACTTTAAAAAAAAAAACGTTTGAAATATTTTAAGTTATACACAAAATATTTAGTAGATTAATCTTTTACCTGTAAGAAATATCTCATGGTACGATCCCTGCAGAGCAGTGGGCCTCCAGAGTCACCGGCGCAGGAGTCTCTTCGTCCTCGCCCCGCGCACACCATGTCATCTGTTATGGCGTACTGCCAGTACGAACGCCGACAAACGCCTTGCTGTATCGTCGATACCTGGAGATAAAGTTGTTATTATTTTCTTTCATTTTATTAGAAGCTTTTATATATTTGCACATGTCCCGTTGTCTGTAATCAAATCTTGCAATTTAAATTTGACCTATACTCGGAATTTTAATTCGATTCCAGATTTGACAATTTCAGTGTTGCAACGTTATGACAAGTACTAAATAGTGACGTTGCAAAATTATTCGATATGGAAATGGAATATTTCCGGATCGATTCTTCTCGTTTATAATTTTACTCTCGTAAACTAAGTATATCAGGAAATTAAATATTTCGGAACCGATAATTTAGTTTTGACG
This sequence comes from Orthosia cruda, assembly GCA_964057195.1. NCBI lineage: Eukaryota > Metazoa > Arthropoda > Insecta > Lepidoptera > Noctuidae > Orthosia > Orthosia cruda. The sequence goes on along the minus strand of OZ059831.1, from coordinate 26,068,985 downwards.
ATTAATTAACGATCTGAGACTTTTATTTTATAATTGTGTGTGAAATAAATAAAAAAATGTGATCATGAAGGAACAGGACAAATAAAACAGATAGATGTATTATGGTAATAATTTATTTTATATATTGTCGCCGTCATCGCTATCGCTATCGCTGTCACTTTCTGTAACATTTATTATAAATGTGTCTGTGATATTGTCAATTAACATATCTAGCCTACTCATGTTTTGCTCTTCTTTGACAACATGGGATACGCATTTAGACCATTCGGTAGCCGTAATTTTTTGAATGCCTTCCTGAAATAAATTTCTCACGTCTGTCAATTTGAAAGTTTTATTATTTTGAGCTACATGCCCCTTTACCTGCGCCCATATCAATTCGATAGGGTTTAGCTCGCAATGGTAAGGGGGCAGTCTTAAAACCGTGATCCCATGTTGTGCTGCCATTTCGTCTACAGCGTACTTATTAAAAGACTCGTTATGTGGAATCAGTTCTAAAAGCGTAGCTTTAATCATATCTGGTTCGTAATGAATATTTTTATTTAAAAGCCAATCTTGAATGGCAGCTTTTTCCAGCTCATTTTGTTATTCGATTGTTTATCGATTTTTGTGTTCATCACTACACTATTATAAGTGGTATCATTATTTCACAAAATGACAGTAGCTAATGTCAAATCTGGAATCGAATTAAAATTCTGACTATAGTGTCCAATAGTTATTAAATTTTGCACACACGTTTGTTTCTCTTGACAGGTTTTTAAATATAAAAACTGTTTTTTTATAGTTGCTTATTAGAAACTAGCGGCCATTGCTTGCTACCCACGTTGAATTAGAAACAAAAAGCAATTTATACTCAAAAATAATTCATAGTATACTTGTATAACGAGAGCCTATTGATTCTGACAGGCGATATCACCTATCTGGCAAACGACGACGACATCAATTCGTGATGCCACGAAACGATGACATGTTCATCTGCGTTGTGGAGTGGCTAGAGATGCATATACTCATGCCCGGATTCCACGAAGCGTTAGGTAGAAATTTTGTAGATAAAGTATACAAACGTTTTTAACCCCCGACGGTAAAAGAGGGGTGTTATTAGTTTCACGTGTGTACCTGTGTATTTGTGCTGACTGTGGCATCCTAGTTCTTAAACAGATTTTTTTTTATTTTGAAATGTGTCTACCACATTCCAGGCATTACACATCGACAGAACAATATAGACAACTTTAGAACCAATGCAAATTACGAGTACGGCGTACACTATAGCACTTGTGATATGAAAAGGGCTACGTATCGTAACGCGGTGGTTGGAAAACAGCCTGTTAAACCTAAATGCGGAGAAAACAAAATATCTTTGTTTCAGTATTACCAAATCGGGCGCCCCAAAGGATAAAATTACAATTAAGAGTCACACATACCCATGCAACAGGAATCCTTATTTAGATAGCGACACAAGTTGCACGTGTCCCATATTAGCTCAATCAAAAACTATTAAGTATTTAGGTATCATAATAGATGATAAACTGAACTGGGGTTCACACATAAATTCGGTAGCGGCCAGGACAAGGAAATTAATACTCGCGTTTAAAAACCTGCGTGATGTGGCTGGCAGAGATCTCTTGGTACAAACATATCTTGCACTTAGTCAAAGTGTTATTATTTATTGCATCAGTGCCTGGGGTGGGGCTTGTAAAACAATTATGATTGTTCTTGAGCGCGCACAGAGATCACTGCTAAAAGTCGCATTTAAATTTCCCTATCGCTATCCCACTAAAGATCTATACGACGAAGTGAATGTCATGAGCGTTCGTAAACTTTATGTATATGAAGTCCTACGTAGATACCACAGACAGGTCATTCCGACATTACCAAAGTTAAATAAAAGAAAAGTGCAGTGTCCAGTACCTAGAGCCAACACAAAATTTGCTAGCAGAATTTACAACGTCCAAGCTCACGGTTATACAATAAATTAGCACAGTCTATTCATAACATCAGATCATTCAGTAATAATCAAGTCAAATGTGAAATTATTGCATGGTTGAATGACATGGACTATGAAAAAATTGAGTCTCTTTTTGTTGTAACGGTATGAATTACACACTCAATCACGCACACGTTCACCCACACACATTTACACACATATACATAAATATACACACACACATTCTATTTTTTATTTTTTTTATTTCTATCTTTTTTGTTTTTCTAGTTTTGGTTATATTGAAATCTAGTAATATATTGTTGTTTACTGGTCTAGGATATAAGATAGCCGATGTTAAAATTATGGACAAATTGTACATTTATTTAATAACACGTTTGTGAAGGGAAGGAACTGACCTTCAAGATACAGTATTTTACTAGTTTGGAGGTCAGGGTCTCACCTCAAAGATACCCTGTAAGTTGTTCATAATAAAGATTATTATTATTATTATTATTATGTGATAACATTGCCGCCTAGTAATAACAAATTTCTAGTATTCATTTAGGCTAAGTCATTCATCAAATTATACAATTAAATTCGTAAGTACCTAATAAAATTTAAAAACTATAAGTTAGTTTCTTAAATATAGTTTAAAATCAGTAAAATTGGTAAAAATATAGAACACACTAAAATTTAATTAAAATAATTTAAACCATTACAAAAATCTGATTTCAAAATCAAAATAAAGTAAAAAATCTAAGTTATCAAAAAACAGAATACAAAAATCAAAAAGTTACTAGTCAAAGTCTCACAAAAATCATAAAGTCTAAAAACTAAGTCAATAAAATTAAAACATTCAAAAATTAAAATCATATTAGTCAATAAACAACAAAATCATTAAAAAAAAAATCATAAAGTCAATAAAATGCAAAATCCTTCAAAAATTAAAATTATACAGTCAAAAAATAAAGTCAAAAAAATGCAAAATCAACATCATAACAAAAATAAAATAAAAATGTAAATAATCAAGTCATCAAATGTCATAAATAAAATAGAAAATCAAAGTCATTATAAAATTAAAGTAAAAATCATAAAAAAAAATATAAAATCAAAACACTATCAACCAACTTGCAGGGACTGTAATTTTTCTTCTAAACCATATAATAGTAATCTTTGTTCGGTAGCTTGACATTGAATATGTCTAGTTCAGGCAAGTTTAAGACTGCATTGACTAGACATTAGACTGTAAACCCAGATTCGTTTTGACAAATGGAATATCAAAAATCTTTTTAAGTTTCTTGGTCCGTGGGTAAGTTCTTAGAACTATTAAGGAAAAGGCAACTGCATTGGGTATTTCCGTTAATGACTTTATGGAGGAAGTATAAGTCTAAGAGACGTCTACGCTTGCGTAGGGTAATCATTTTAAATTGGTTTAGTTAGATGCTCCTTGTATGGCTTTTTGTGTAAGAAACATTTTGAAGAGAAGCCAAGATCCGTTGAAGACCCGCTGTATGCATGCCACACGTTGCGAGTGGAGGGAGGGGCGTTAAAAATACTCCATACACTGCTTGCATACTCTAGATTGCTGCGCACTAGGGCATTGTACAGTAGCACTTTGGTCTTCTGGTGATTAAAACCTTTAGAGTTGCGCTTCAAAAACCCAAGCATCTGGGCGGCTTTATCATCGCCTTATTAACGTGGAAGGCAAACTTCGGCCTGCTGTCTACGATTACACCCAGATCCCGAATCTCATTCACTTCCTGCATATATTACTCCACCAAAGTGATAGTGCGTTTGAACTGGTGTCTTTTTCTTGTGAATTTTATATGGAGACAATTTTTTGAATTAAGACTCATACTATTAATGTCGCACCAATGTTGAATAATGTTAAGGTCAGCTTGAATTAAGTCAGCATCAGTGCGGGAATTTACTACTTTGTATATTTTTAAATCGTCAGCAAACAGGGAAATTCTACAATGTCCTATCTGATTAGTAATATCATTGATAAAGATGAGGAATAGAAGAGGCCCCAAATGAGATCCCTGCTGAACACCTGAGTGCGCATAATATAACACAGATCTGAAGCTACCTATCACTTCTGATTGTGGACTTGTACCACTCCAGCAATTTGCCACCGATACCAAATCATCTCAGTTTTTCGACTAGTATTAGATGATTTACTTTGTCAATGGTGCTGCTGAAGTCAGTATATATTGCATCTATCTGCATTCCCTAGTCAACTTCACGAGATACTTCAGAAATTAATGGTACTAGATTTGTTACAGTTGAACGCCCACGTCTAAAGCCATGTTAATATACTGAAATGCTTGAATCTACCATTTGTGAAATGATGGGACATAACATTGATTCAAACAGTTTAGAAACACATAAAATTATCGACATGGAGAGATAATTAACTGCGCAGGCTGGATCACCTCTCTTAAATATGGGAACTATTCGAGCCCTCTTCCATTCCCCAGAAAAATGGCCTTCTTTCAAGGAACGCTTGAATATCAGCATTTATCGAATTGCAATGTTATGCCCGACTTGCGAATGGATTCCAGGACATCCTGCTGATTTGAAGGGCTAGGAACCACTACAATAACGAGATAGTTTAAGTTCAGGCTGTGGTTAAAGATATTGCCGATATAGGGGGATATTTACTAAAAACTATCCCGGCCATAAATGAGTCAATACATCTTCCTCTAAAGTTCTATGTCTAAATAATAAACATTTAAACTTAACTATATATGTGGTTAAGTATTACAATTTTATGAGCCTAAAATGCTCATTGAAACGCTTTGTGTTGAAACTCTACATTCACCCTCATCAAACTTCAGCAGAATTCAAACCTTCCATTTCGAATTTGTGTCTTGTAAGCTGTCGAATACTTCCGCAATACGTAAGCGAATGGCAGCGGTATTTCGTGGCACAATCATGCAAGGCAGTGGAGTGTTCAACTGTTCATATTCACGATACCATGCAGTGTGTGTTACCGCGAATGAACTGGTATAGGCGTGTATCAGGAGCTATCTGTCATTATTGTAAAATTATATTGTGATTTTTTTATTTCGTGTACTAAACTGACAGCTGCTACACAAAATAGATAGTATACAGAAGGGCCACTCCCGCCTTTTCGAAAATTGACAGCTAAACTTGACAGACTCACTAAGGTTGCTACTATATTGATACCGAATTTAAAAAAAAGAGCAGTTTGTATAAGTTACAAACATAAATACATCGATTCGTCTAAACATACATAATATCATGCTTACATGATTTAGAGGGTAGACAGAGCATCAAATATCCATTAAAGATCACGACTCCACATACGACGAAGATTGGATGGTAAAAAGACGTAACAATGGTGTAAATAAATAATAATGATCCCAACAAAAACATAAAAATGTGAAAAGAACCAAGCTAGACAAAAATATAAATGTGTTTTTTTATATATATATACTGCTTAAGAAGCGAACTAACAAAATGTAGGTACTTAAACAAGAAGAAAATTATGCTTTGCAATCAGAGGAAACATATTTATGATCTAGATGACTTAAACTTAACCATATTTTATTAATATGACAAGTTTCATACCCTTTTCAATTTCGTCTATGGACTTAAAATAATTTATTATTTTCTTAGATATTTAATTTCTAACTAATCATCTTGAAAAATTTAATGACCTAACTTAAAATGAATTAAAGAACGAATTTAAATTGTTTTGAATTAATTTAAAGTATATTCGTTCTGTAACAATTAATATTGGTAACCCAGCCAATGCAACCTCTTTACAGTACCTACTTTATGTATGAATGACGTGACAAACGCCCGCACAAAGCACTCGTGACAGCCGCGACTGAGCTCGGTCCAATATTGCCCATTATTGCCTGTAAAATCGTAATGTCAATGTGTGCGTTCAAAATGGCGGTTTGTTCGAAGTGGACTCTCTGTCTACGGAGCGCCGCTGCTTATGTACTTTGTGGCTGCTAGGCCTAGGGCTTAGGCCTTATTTATATAAAAAGTTCATTGAATCGATGTAATATGACTCCTCAATTTAATTTTACTAATTGTTGTCAATAAATGTTTAATGATTATGAATGTCATTTATTTTAATATAACAGTATTTAAACACAAATAGTACATGCACTATTATTGTCATAAATAAGAAATCAACATAGTGCTGTCATATGGACTCCACATGAGGCCAAGTACTCGGGAATGCTGGAACGCGTACAGAACAAGTTCACGCGCCACTTGTTCAAGAAACTATACGGGGTATATCCGTTTTACCCGTTGATATACCCCACTCTGTTTGTGCTCGGTATGGTCGGGTACAACCAACTGAGGGTACGACGGGAATTCACGCTTGTTTCGTATCTGGTTAGGTTACTTCGTGGCATTGAGCATAACCAAGGAGTGCTGCAGCACCTGAGTTTATGTGTACCGGACCGCTATGTGTGGAGGCGACGACGCCCGCCGCTGCTAGCCGTGCCAGGACCAACCTTCTCGCCAAAACACCAATGACCCGCGCAATTCGGGTTCTTAATGATTTTCACGTCAAGATCGATGTATTTACATGCCATTTGAGTATATTCGCAAAAATACTGTTGTTTATTTTATGTTATAGTGAAGATTAGAGTAGATATGTTTTTGTTTTTTATTTAAAATATTGTATTTTTATATTTACGAAACATAGTTTATAAGTTATTTTTGTTAGATGTGTAGTAGAAGGACTACTATATTTTACGTTTTCATAGTTTTATATTGTAAATAAGTTAATTTTAAGACTGCGCTGTCGCATTAGGTATACCTACCTGTAATGATAGTTGTAAGGGAGATTTTAATAAATAAATAAATAAATAAATTAATTAATTAATTAATAAATAAACAATAAAATAAATGCGGTCGATAGAATGAAGTTTGACATAAATGAGTAGAAATTAAATTAGGACCGCTAGCTTCTTAACAAATGTAATTTGTTTTACCGTGAAATAGTTCCATTTTCGTACTTTGATTCTCGATCCACTTCCGATCACTCAGGGTACGACACTATTTTATGTAATCATAAAGTGGCAACCCTCCAAATGTCAGTTTTGTCATCTACGAAATGAAAAATCAAAGATTAGAGGATTTAAGTTGAAAGGACTGGGTGTGCAAGCAAAACTGAGATTTTATTTCTCCTCTTAAATTCTGTTAAGAGTATTTAAAATAAAACAGCTAAAAGGTAAAGGTACACCAGACAAAGTAAGAATAATTTATAGGCATGTCAGTTTCTTTGGCAATATTTTTTTTTCTTTTGTTACTTATATTTCTTTATATTTACCTAGAACTTTTTCATAAAAACTGAATATCTAAGCACCTACTCCAGTAACTACAAAACAAATATTGAGAGAGGACACAAAATGTTTTCACCCTCCCGAAAGTATCTTATCTATGTTCCAATCTTTTAATTCTTTGCTGTTAAAGTTTAAATTAAAAACAAAGTTAAAGCAATCACCATAACTTCTTACTTAATAACGCTAAGAGTTTTTTGCAGGTTATATAGCTTTGCAAATACCGGAGCTGTTGGATGTATTAAATAGCTCTCATAACTATGAATTTCACTTTCGCTTCGCTAACTGAAACATTTGATTGAAAATTGTGTGTAGTTATTCGATAACATTATGTAAGACATCTCTATGAAGTAAATTTGAGACTAGAAGTTTGAAATAAATACACGGTACATGCAAAATAATTTCGTTTTTTAATAATATTTTGATATATTCACGAACTGCGAATCCTAGTTCCTACTGTCGATAATATTATAAGGGCTATTATTAATTGCACATCAAATAAATAATAATCTATCAATTTATTTCCATCATAACAGGCTTTTTTTTTAAAGTGGCTGACATTTTCTATAGTAAAAATATTAACGCAATTGAAGACAGTATAGGTGCCAATACTAAGTCATTTTGGACGTACGTTGCTAGCCGTAAAACTACAAATAAAATCCCATCCACGGTTCATTACAATAAAATTTCATCCAATGATCCTATTACTATTTGCAACTTGTTTGCTTTATCTTTTGCAGCATTTTTCCAGTCTGCTTATGAACCCTCAACATTTGACTATAACTCTTGGGAACCACCTCTACATCTAGAAATGCTGACCACGATGTCTTCCTATACAAACTACAGCTGTCTCTTGATGAAATACATAAAGAATTAAAATCGCTTGATTCAACCCAGTGTCCTAGTCCTGATGGGATTCCTTCAGTTTTTCTGAAAAACACGTGTGATATATTATGCTATTCTTTACTTATATTATTTAATAAATGTTTATCATGTGGTTTTTTTCCCTGAAGTTTGGAAACAGGCAAATATTGTACAAGTTCATAAGAGTGGCTCCAAGCAAGACGTAGATACCTATCGACCTATCTCTATACTATCTGCTTTTTCCAAGCTATTTGAGAGACTGATAAATTATATCCTGCTATTCGCAGTTTTGTAAAAGACAGATCTTCCGTTAGTAATCTCCTTATTTTCATGTCCCAATTGTTTGATAGTCTCGATAATAGACAGCAGATTGATGCGGTTTACACAGTTTTTCAGAAGGCTTTCGATAAACTTGACCACACTCTACTACTTAATAAAATTGCTTACAATGGAATCAGAGGGGACCTTTGCGGTGGTTTATATCTTACTTAACTAACAGAACACAAGAGGTGGTTGTTAATGGCTTTGAATCTGTCTCTTTTCGGGTCACCTGCGGTGTACCACAAGGTGCCATTTTAGGCCCTTTATTATTTATTTTATACATTAATGACACAAAACACTGTTTTCAAAATTCATAATTTCTTCTCTACGCGGACGATTTAAAGGTCTATAAAATTATTTCTGATACAGTCGATTGTTTTAACTTCCAGCAGGATTTAGACCGTTTCTCTAAATACTGTTCTTCCAATAAGCTTTACCTTAGTCTTTGAAAGTGTCATGTTATAACATTTACCAAAAAGAAAAATATTACTGAGTTCGACTATCGTCTACTACCTTAGTCTTTGAAAGTGTCATGTTATAACATTTACCAAAAAGAAAAATATTACTGAGTTCGACTATCGTCTTGCCAATACGCCAATTAGTAAAGTTAGTTTTCTCAGCGAGTTTGGTGTTCTGCTAGATTCGAAGCTCCATCTGGATGCTCATATAAAATAAAATGTTAACAAGGCCTACCAAATGTTTGGTTTTGTTATGAGATCTACCAGAGATTTTCGTCGACCTTCCACCTTTTTGTACTTATACAAATCAATAATAAGGCCACGATTAGAGTTTGCAGTACCTATTTAAAACCCTTTTTTTTAGAATTTTTACAACGTAACTTAAACTTAAAATTAATTTTGATAAGACGACGATAATGCATTTTAGTCACATGTACATGCTGATACTGACATTAAAACACACTACAGTGGCACAGTATTAAATAAAGTCGATGACACAAAATTTCTTAGTGTAATGCTAGACGCAAAATTGAACTGGATAACGCATATTGAATATATAAGCAAAAAACTGAGCTCGTCCGCGTATGTCATGTACAAACTGTCTTCAGTACTTAGCCCAGATGCTTTGGTGACAGCTTATCATGGATTGGTGTCATCACTTCTGCGCTATGGTATAATATTGGGGTAACTCTACGGACAGAGAAATAGCATTTAAAGCTCAAAAGAAGTTTATTCGGGCTATGTTTAAGATTCAATCGACAGAAAGCTGCAGACCATTGTTTAAAAAATACAAATTATTGACTTTACCCTCTTTATATTTTTTTTAAGTTGCATCGTTTGTAAAGTCTAACCCCCAACACTTTCCACGTCTATCTGACACTTTTTCACGCAAAAGACGTGACAATAGTCAACTTTGTTTGCACTCGGCAAAAACTGCCCTCATGGGGAAAAGCTTTTCTTGTATGACCCCGAAAATATACAACAAAATACCACAGTCATATAAAGCTATGACAACAAATCAATTTAAAAAGAAGATTCGAAATTTATTAACAGACAAGTGTTATTATAATATAAATGACTTTTTGACAGACTCCTTTTGAATGCTTGAATGTTTATATTATTGTTTAGATGGTATTGTTTATCTTATAAAATTTTATTCTGACATTCTGGAATATTTTGTTTTGATATATTGTTTTAATTTCTTTAAATTTTAGTTTTTTTTATTTTACTCTGACATTTTAATTTTACATCCTTTATTTGTATTATTGTTAGGACATTTGCATTTTACACATTAAATATTTTAATATTTTTTTAGTAATTTTGCGTTACATTCAAGAATTACTATTTTGAATTGTTTTTTTTTAATTTAGTTACTTTTTTATTATTTTACTCTGACATTCTAGAAGCATAATTTTGACTAATTTTAATTTATTGCCATTTGCACGGCATTTTTTTTTTAATTTTATTATTTGACATTCTATTAATTTATATTTTGATTTGAATTCTTTATTAATATTTGCATGCCATTTTTCAAGGTAAACATGACGTTCTATAATTTTGTATCCTAACATCTCTTCATGCTGACAATGTGTTATGTATGTATGGTACTCATGTTTGAGCAAATAAAAACGATTTGATTTGATATCGGCATAAAATGTCATACCACTTACTTCTTAAAGAGTATGATTCTCTCTATGATCTTCTGACCTTAAAGTCAAGACGGAAACTTCTGGCAGTTATGACTCTTTTCAATGTGTGCCGCAACCATTCACTGTGTTTATAAGTGTTTATAATGATATTGGGGAAAGTACTGATTCCACGCTGGCAGAACCGCGGGTTCGTAAACATTCGTTCGTTTGTATTTTGCCTAGTATACTAATATTTTTCGTAATACAATTGTTAGACAGGTAGATGTACAAATAACAAAACATATAACCCACGACTAAGTGATAAATGGCAATAAAATGAGGCTTGTGACATAGTGAATTACAGATGAGAGCGATAAAATCACGTGGAACGATGAGGTTAAGGCATTGTGTCCGGTGGTATGGTGACCGATGAACGATTTAGATTGATTATCGGTTGAAGCGGTACATTTCCGGAACCAATAAGCATATATAAAGTCTTTTGACTATTCATGCATTGTTTCTGAGGTTCTCTGATAAACTATGTATGGGGAGAATTGATCCTACGGATGACTTGGTTGGTTAGTTTGCTTGGTTTGGGTTGATTGGATTTTTAAAATGGTAATTCCAAGTCTACTAAAGTAATATAGCCGGAAAGTAGAACCAATAGTAGAGTTAGGTTTGTTTTTTTTTAATCGACCGTAGATGTTTAGAGGTTTTATAATTTTTATGTACCAAGTCTCCCGTAGATCCAAGTCTCCCGTAGAACCAAGTCACCCCAGTCTCCCTTATAAAATAATCATATTATTATGTTTTGTTGCAACTGTTGGGACACAGAGGGGTGACCATAACCTCTTAGAGTACGGTTATATTTAGTGTGTGTAAGGAACATATGTATATGACTTGTATACGTATGAACTGTAATTTTAAATCCGGGGACAGTAAAGACACAAATAATTATAGACCAGTATTCGGGTTTTTAGGAAGGTATTTGAAAAGATAATGCTGAATTAAATGGTCATTCATTTTAATACGAATAACATCTTGCATAATAAACAGTATGGTTTCACCAAAGGACGTTGTATAACTGACGCTGGTGTCACTCTATTAAAACACATCTTTAATGCGTGAGAAGAGGCACAAGATGCCAAAGGTATCTTCTGCGACCTGTCGAAGGCGTTTATCATGAAACATTACTTCTGAAACTTGAGCATTACGCGCTAGGCCAATCAGCGTTCGAAGTGAGTAAATACAAGGGATTTATCTCAGCGATTTTAAAATTTCCCCTGTAATAAGGTCGTAACCCGGAGACTTTTTCGAGCTAATGTTATTTTGGATTTCTCTCATTACTTCTTTAGGAGTCACAAGCTTAATTCATTGGTTTTGTGCCAATATTTCACTCTTAAGGCCGTACCCTGACCAAAAAATCAGCATGATATTTGAGCATTCCTATTGGCCTAGCGGCACTGGTGGCGCATGAATTACAGTAGTGAATACGCCCAGATTTTAGAATAACTTCTTTATAAAATCGAATATAGGTCTTTTGAAAAAAATAAATCTACCAAAATGTTCGTTATCAAATTGTCTATCCATTAGTGTTAGTACAAAAAATTGTTAATGAACACTTTACGAGGAGATGCATGCTATCAATCATTATTTCTCATTTTTATAGTTTTGTTGGAAGGAGATTAGTGAAAAATATACTACATTTAAAAAAAAAAGAATTCTACAATTTTGGAATCAATAATATTTAGAAATTTAATGTATTTTTATTAGTTGATATTTCATTTCAAATAACGAGTAGATAGCTCCTAAAAACTGCACGAAAACCGGCAAGCGCGGCGTTTTGCTCGGGGTAGCGCCTTAAGTATTTCTATCGAGCTTTCATTGGGTTGAAAAGTCTCTTCTAAGTGTTGAGCAAACCTTAACGCTTTTTGCCCATTGCTTATAACCCATTTTCCGTCGCTATCTCTGATGGGCGGTATTTGTTTAATAGGCCTTTTTAGATTTCTTGTTGCTTTCCAAAGGGAGTAATCAGTTGATTTGTCATACCAATGACAAATCAACTGATTACTCCCTGCAGCTACCAGCTGCAGAAGGTTGGTATTCAGAGATTCATCCTCCAAACTTTAGAATTTTCCTCTTTAATCGTTTAGTTAGGCTATTTAGTGATGTTTTATCCCTCGGGCACCTTGTTTGCTGCCAAAGCTTCCTTTGTTTTCTTTTCTCAGATAGTAAATCTACAATTTCCTTAGGATAGATAAATCCCTTGTATTTACGTTTTAATTGCAGTGTGTTGTTTCACGCAAATTGTTGGATATTAACAATATATTTGTTTACTTCTGAGTCAAGCTGATCTTGCTTTTTTATCGAAGTTTTAAGGTCAATAATATTATCTAGATCAAGGGCAAAACCTTTCCAATCTGTAAACTTATTAAGTGGCTTTCTTTGAGTAGGACTTTTTGACCAAGCATTAGTGTAATCGAAGAGTGGTCCGAGTTCATATGAAAACCTTCCTCCAAACTGACGTAGTTGGTGTATGTATTTTTGCATATGAAAAAATCTATAAGAACCGGTATTTTCTGGTGGTCAGTGGGCCATTACGTTGGTTTACCCGTGCTCATAACTTCTGAATGTTCTTCGAATTATTTGTGAAACATAGGTATTTACATAAAGATCTTAGGTTAATTGATTAGAATGGGCGCTATGTTTTGCCGTGAAGGCGTACAAATATTGTTGAAAATAAAAGCAAAAAATAAAAGAAAATAAAAAGGTCTAACAGAATAAAACAAAATTAAATACTAAGTACAAGAAAACTATTTTAAATGTATTTAAATGTCTTAGTAAAATCTACAACTAAATCTAACCAAAAAAAAGGAAAACAGATTTCTTAGAAACATTTAAGAATCACAGCAAATCATTGCACACGATATATTAAAAATTATAATTTATAAAATCATCTACAGTACGAGTATAATAACATTTTTCAATTAATAGCGAGTAGAGCTTTTCTTAAACTTTAATAGTAGTCCGGTCAAGATAGACCAAAAAAATTGGCAGCGTTTCCACCAGAGATCTGCGAGGATGTGTAGCGAGGGATGTGTTGTTAAGAACGAATAGAAGAGCTGCGCTAAGCGAGGCTAGGTAAATAAAGTGATTCTATTGGATCTTTGGATCTCTGGTGGAAACGCAGCCTTAGGCAGTTGTAGGTACACCCTCCCTTAAAGTATAGCCTTCATTCAAGCTAACATCCTGTATATCTAAATACACATAAAACGAGGATAACGATGCGGAAGATCACTCACACATGACGACGAAGACACAATTCCACAAACACAAACGGTATTCTTAGAAAAATTGTGGTGAAATGTGGACGTACCTCTGCCTACCCGTTCGGGGATTACGAGCGTATTTTTTTTTTTACTAAGGACATATTTTTACAAATAATTGTTGAATGTATCAACATACCAACACAAAACATCGCGGGTTTAACAGCGGTATGTCATGTTTGTTTTGGTATGTTGTATTCTTCGAAAAAATATTCGAAAGATCTTGTCATATCATAACATCACGGACTTTAACGGAATTATGATTTTGTCCCTCGTCCTTTTCAGCCGTTTGTGGGGTTATACAAAAATATAATCCCTGACCGACTTATTTATTAGGATTCCATACCCGAAGGGTCCAAACGGAGCCCTATTGCTGTCACTCACGTCTGTCTGTCCGTCGTCTGTCACACAATTTAGTACCGAAGATTTTTGAACTGCCCAGTGACCTACGAACTTGATGTTTTGGTGATAATGTTTATTATTACGTATACTTCACTATCAAATACCACTCGTATTGATAAATCAGATTTTTCTTTGGTATGGAACCCTAAATGTGCAAAGTCCGACACGCACTTGGCCGGTTTTTATTGTTTTATTTCGTTCTAATACCAGCAACTAATACCACTGGAATTTGTTTTACCTCATATTTATTTTCTATTCCGAATGGATACCATTGTTTAACATAATACCAAAACAATTTCATAGATATAAAGTACAGTCAGTAAAAGTGTTTATGAAATTATATCTTTAATCTTTGTTTTTTAATAATAAAATGGTATGACTAATTATCAACTTTATTATAATTTTGCAGCAGCAGTGGTAAGCTAGGGGTCCGTTCCTTATTGGGAGATATACTGGTTCCTTCTACGGGTGTAAGGTGGCACAATTTGTTCACTCTTACCTGAGATTCCCGTGGTGATCTTCTGTTCCTCGTTCAATCCCGTTCCGTGCGTTGTATAGGGAGAGGAAAGCATATATAAATAATAACCAAGGACAATGATGGGATGAGGATTTGAGAGGGACATAAACGCGTTCTGAGCCGGGGTCCAGCCATCAGCCCGCGTTACTGGGAATAGCACTTCGATGCGCGTGAAATATATACAAAACCGACTGCACGGGCGCCCCACAATACCGATCGCGAAAGGCGGGCGCAATTACAAATCACGGGGAGCTAATTATATCGCGATTAGCATATAATTCCACAAGAACCCGAATTTCTCCGTGTCCTCGGTACAAAATTTTCTTTTTCGACTTTTGTCAAGTGTCAGTTGCCAATCAAAAGCTATCAAAATCGCTGACAGCTAACTGACATGGTGTTGCAACAAGTATCAACAAGGGACGAAACGTTTGTTTCGAACATCCCCCCATCACGGACATAAGGAGTTATGTCCGCTAATAAATGGGCAAGCGTACTAAACTCGCCACTGCTCGCTTCAAAACCGATTCTCCGATCATGACCTCCGTAACTCTGGGAATTCCGTCAGACCCATAAATTAAATCTACAATGCGTCCACGATGCCAATACAAAGGCAATAAGTTAGGTTCTTTAACAAGTACTAGGTCTCCGACTTTGGGAGGATCAAAGATGGTTGTTGGTATTAGAACGGAATAAATCGTTATTTATTTGATATGAGACGTAAACATTTATATTAAAAAGACTAGTAACGAGGGAAGGATATTACAAGTATTCAGGACACAATATCTGCCAAATGTGTGGGTTCATGAAAATTAGTACTCTAGCGTGTAGGGTTTGAATCTGAGACCAGTGGGTGGTCTCAGATTTAAACTCTGTCCTACCCTATCCGTCGTTTGACGCTAACTCCTTTGGCCGAACAAGCGGCAATAGCCGTTCTTCTCAAATAAATTACGGATATGAACAAACCTGTGCTTCATGCAGCACTCGAGTCCCATGAACATCGGTGGGCCTCTTCTTGCCCCAACCCAGTATCACGCAGGAGGTATGAGGTGGCAAAGCCTGATGAGGTGGGGGCAAACACGCCACTCCGTGCCCCAGATCTGGCCGGGCAGGCCCCGGCAATCTGTCAATTAACAAAAAACAATATAATTGCAAGGCAGTTAAAGTAAAGAATGATTAATTAAATGAAAATATAATCATTCACTGCTCTTTAAAGTAACCTGTGAGAAAGTTTATTTTTGTGCTACTATGCTAACTTAAGTTTGCCCTAGTCGATCATTATTCCATACAAACGTAGTATAGTGATTACTCCACTGTTTGACGATGTACGTTCAAAAAAAAAAAAAAATATATCAATTTGTCTCATCATTATCCAGCCTGTATGGAAACAAAACAGTAAAAAAGAATATATTTAAATGTTATGAGCGTCGAAAGTTCCATATTTCAACACTAATTTGAACGCATTTTTGGGCGGCAATAAATACCATAAGGAGAAGGAAATTTGTAAAACAGTCACCATACATGAATAGATAAGTAGTACAACAATGCAAAAAGTTTTATTTTTTAATATACATTTAGTAGTTTTTTCATGATTTCCATACTCCCAAAGGTTTTCGTCCTAAATCATCATCCATTTCGCTACTAATTTGCAAAATTGCTAATTCATACGCGAACTAGCTTCTTTCTGCTTAACATAGCATTTATCTCTTTCGCACGTGTTGTTGGATGAAATAGCATCCATTTTAAACCTGTTACCCCGCGCACAAAATAGTTCGTGCCGTCGATTAGGGCAACCTTAACGATGGTTATAATATCATATTTACTTATGATCTAATTTCGCTACATTAGAAAACCATTTTTTAGGTTTTATCATTTCGTCAATAGTCCTTTACTTAGCTACTGTACCTGAGTCTTAAGGTTAGCTGAATATTTAAATACATAATAAATATAATATAACATATAATATCTGATTCTTGTTATTTCAAGCAACCCACTCAAGATGTGTGGGTAGATACCGACTTGTGTATTTAGTTCAGAATAAATATAACATATTTTATAAACAACAATTTTAATAACAATATTTTGTAAAGTTAATATTAGGTTGGCATAATTTACGAGAAAAGCACCCGTTATTCCCATAATAATTTTTCATTATGGAAATTTAATTCAATTTATGGCTCCACATTTCGGTTTCAGTTCGCTTTTCACGTATGCATTACTTTCTTAACTCGAAATAATGGCACTAATAAATTGTGCAACTTTGGCGATATTAAGGAGGTAATAAAATTAATATAAACCTTTAAAAGAAACTAAACCGTATATATTACTGCGGAACAACAAGCAGGATGTACTGTGTAAGAAAGCTTGGCAAAAATAATAAAATCAGTCATGAACGATCTGCCCCAATGCTACAACGTGTAAGAACTATTATAGTTCGACTGTGAAAAAAAGACAGATGTATACAAGTCAGAAGCATCTGTCCCTTAAATAATAATAATAATAAAGCTTTATTTATTCCTTACACATAGTTTACATTAATTCTAAACATTATTTGTAGTGTTAGTATTATACTTATTCTAGTTTGTTAGTATATGTTATTAAACTGAGTTAACGCGTTTTGTTGTAAGGACCGCTCTAGCGGTGAAAGCCTCCTCCATTTCCTTCCATTTCGCTCTGTCTCTTGCCAGTCTGCTCCAGATATTTCCCACCGTGGCAACTATGTCATCACTCCATCTTTTGAATGGTCTTCCTTTCCGTCTTTTCTTGTGAATAGGGTACCAATTAGTGACAATTCTGGACCATTTGTTCCCTGGTGATCTTTGGACATGCCCGGCCCATTTCCATTTTTGGGTCATTATGGTTTTTGCTATGTCTTTTACCTTGGTTATTTGCCTGACGTCTTCATTTCTCACTTTATCGCTTAGCTTAAGACCCAGGAGACTCCTTTCTATGCTATTTTGGCACACTTTGACCTTATGAGTCTGTTTTGTTGACAAGGGCCATGTTTGGGAAGCGTAAGTGAGACAGGGTACCAAACATGTCTGCACAGCTTTGGTTTTCAGTGTAACTGGTAGATTACTCTTGAATACCTCCTTCATTGCCCAATACTTGTTCCAGGTTATTTTGATTCTTCGCTCTACTTCTTTATCATTGCATGACTTGAAGGATAGTAAATGTCCCAAGTAAATGTAGTTTTCGGCATATTCGATTTCTGTTGAGTCTGACATTATGATTATGGTTTGCCTATTTGTCATTAATTTAGTTTTCTCCCAGTTAATTTCTAGACCTACTTTTTTGCTTTCTTTGCTGAGTGACTGTATCATGAATTCCATTTCTTTCGGGTCTTTCGAGAGCAATACTATGTCATCCGCGAATCGCAAGTGCGAGAGGCGGTTGCCATATATGTTTATCCCTCTATCTTCCCAGTCAAGTTTTCTGAATATTTCTTCCAGTACTGCAATGAAGAGTTTTGGAGATAAGGGGTCGCCCTGTTTCACTCCTCTTCCAATTTCAAAGGCTGAGCCATACTCATTTATTTTAATTCTAGCGTTACTTTTGTTGTATATTTCTTTCAATATATTGATATAGACATGGTTCACTCCTTGCTTTGATAGAGCTCGCCAAGTTGCACTGTGGTATATAGAGTCAAATGCTTTGCTATAGTCAATAAAGCATATGTAGAGAGGTAGGTCGTATTCGTTGTATTTTTCAATTACAAGTTTCAAAGTGTGGATGTGATCTGTTGTCGAAAACCCCTTTACAAAGCCTGCCTGTTCTACTGGCTGGTGTTCATCTAGGATACTAGTAAGGCGTCGGAGTAGAGTCGATGCAAACACCTTGTAGACGCACGACATGAGGCTGATTGGTCTGTAGTTTGATATTGATTTCGGGTCACCTTTTTTGAAAAGCAAAACGATATCTGAGCACATCCACTGTTTAGGTATTTCTTTTGTTGATAGTATTAAGTTGAATAGGTATGTTAGTGGTGAAGTGAGAGCGTTTGTACCGGCAATTAGCATTTCGTTTGTAATACCATCAGATGCTGGGCTTTTTTCGGGTTTTAATAACTTTAAAGAGCATTCGATTTCATTTATATTAAATATTGGTACTTCGTCATTGTTTTGAGAAACTCTTTCCTCGGCTAGTTTTTCCTGCTCTGTGATATATTTTGATACATACAGTTGCTTGTAAAAGTTTGTGGCTATTTGCATGATCCCATCTCTGCTCGTAACTGTAGATTTTTTCTCGTTTTGAAGCTGGTTCATCACGTGTTTTTGAGTTGGTTAGATATTTATACGCCCTTTTAACTGCTCCAGATTTTCTGATGTGATTTTCTATAATATTGACTCTATATTGTCTCATATTTTTCTTAATCTGTTTATTTATTTGTCTATACAACTTGCTAAGTTGAGTTTTTTCACATTTTGTTTTATTTTGTTTGTTTTTTAAGTAGTGTCGTTGTTGACTAAGTTCTATAATTTCTGTTGTTATTATTGCTTTCTTCCTGTTGTTATAGTTTGATGATGCAAACTTGATGCTAGTACGTTCAGCGCTCTGTAAGATTGTATTCTCTATAATGTCGTAGTAGTTCTGCACAGATGTTGTCGTGTCTGGCTCTATGAATTTGTTGATTTCTGCGGTGTATATTTCGTAGTCAATTTGTTTTCGTGCTGTTGTAGAGAAGTTTTTACGTGGTAGGTGCCTGCGCTCAATATTGATTGTTATTCTAACCATGCGGTGGTCACTTGGGTGGTGTATGCTATTTATCACACTGCAGTTTTCTATAATGTTCGGTTTATTTGTGGCAATGAAGTCTATTTCGTTCCGAGTATAACCATCAGGTGACAGCCAAGTCCATCTTAGTTTTCTGGGTTTTCTGAAGAGCGTGTTAGCTATTTTCAAATTATTCTGAAGGCAGAATTGAACAAATCTTTCACCTCTCTTATTTCTTTTAGCGTATCCGTAGCTGCCCATTACTCTGTTCTCACCTTCTGCTGGTTGCCCGATTTTGGCATTCATGTCCCCCAGAAATATAAAATTTGGGTTGCTTTTATTCAATAATGTATCTAGGTTGGTGTAAAACTCTTCTATTTCTTTTTCGCTTGCTTTTTGGGTAGGTGCGTAGGTTTGACCGATACTATATAGTTTCCCATGCAGCTTGATGTGAATTAAAGCGATTCTATCTGTTATACCGATAAAATCAAGGACCTCTACTGGCAGTTGTTTTTTAACTAGGAATCCTACTCCATATTTGCCTTTGGTGTGGCCGTAGTTGTAAAGGTAGTAACCGTCTCTGTCTTCTATTGTAAAACCTTGACGTCTCGTTTCACTGATGCCTATTATATCCCATTTTAGTGATGATATAGCGTGTTCCATTTCCAGTATTCTTGATTCATTTGCTAGGGACCTTACATTGAAGGTGGCAATGTAGAGCTTATTATTTTTTCTTGTTTTAGTTATTGGAGGGTTGTAGTCTTTCGCCCCCGCGGTGACCAGCCGTATTGGGGGACGTAGTTCGTTTTTTATTTTTGAGTTTTTGGTGCTTGTTCGATTTGCGATAGGAGGCGTCGCTGATTGCTATACTGCGTTTTGATCATGATTGTCTTGCTGGTTTGACGGGTTATTTGTATTTTTGCTCACTAAGTAATTTAGCATACTAGGCTTAAGGACTCCATCTGTAATGCTAGATGATCTTTGCAGTGATGAGTTTTTCCGTTTTTCTTGTGGTCTTCTATCTGCTACTTTGTGAGGCTTTAGTTGGTTAGTCTCGGGAGAAACGGAAAGCATTCTCTTTTTGCTAGATGTATCTGGTTTATTTTCAAGTACTATGAGTTTATCATATTTAATAATAGCTTTATTTCCTTTTTCTTTTTCTATTTTAACCCTTTCCTGTAATTCTTTCCTTTTTTCTAAGTTATTTTTTGGATAATCCTCTTTTATGTAGTACTCAGTGTTATTTAGTAACGATTTTTGCTTGAATATGTCAATTTTCATACCAAGCGTTGTAAAGGTTACTATTATCGGCCTAGGCCTTTCCCCTTTTTTGCCTATTCGCGTAATTGCCTGTAGGTCTCTTTTTTCGAGCTTAATGCGAAAGTGTTTATCAATAAAGTTTGTGATACTGTTTTCTAAAATCTGTCCCTTACGCACACTAAAAATAACGTTGCTCTAAGAGCGACGGTAAGGTCAGTTAAGGTACCTTGACCATAAGGTCATCTCCCTGGTCTTGTCTGGCTATCATATTTTTTTTTCGACTTCATAAAAAGTAGGTTATTTGTGAAATTATGAAAAGCATAGCCGCGGTAGACCACAATCAAAATAAAACCACGACATTTTACCAACCTCGATTTGTAAACAGTTGGCTGGCTTCATACTTTTGTCATACCTCGACGCGCCGCCGCTTACTTACTTTGTGGTCATACTTTCTTGTAAAAGTTTACGTACCAAGATAACGTACTTTAACTAGATCTAATTATCAAATCTGATCCGGCAAACCATGCAATCTAAATCTAAAAGCTAATAGACTGAAAGATGGACAAAATAGTGATCTTATAAGCGTTCCCCTTTTTATTAGAAAGAGGGATAATATTATAAAATTCCAAATTCTTCGACTATAATTAAGAACTTACAAAATACTCTACTAAATAATTTAATATCATTTTACGCGGTAACTAGGTTAGAAAAGTGCTCACAAACAGATTTTATCGATACTTAATAATTGCCAAAATCAATGAATATAAACAATTTTTTTTTCATGATTATAAATACTTATAGTACAGATAATATCTACCTACTAAAAGTTGTATGGAAAATATTTTCACCTTTTTTATTGGATCGGATGGAGACATAAGGTATATTGCAAAGGGGTCTGATGGCTTTGATATTTGTCATGAAATGGAATATTTAATCATGGCATGTTATATTTTTAGTTTGAACGCAAGCTGGGTTAAATAATACCTAAGCCCAAAACAATCATAAAGAGACGACCCACATCAGTGAAACTACTGGTCAATATCCAAAACTGTAAACGGTTCAAAGGCCAAAATTTGATTAAGGGATGCTTCTCTTTATTTATTTACTGTCTAATTAAACATTCTACCTAGTCCTTCTAGGAACACAGACTATATGTTATGTAGAATCATTTGATTATGTGGCTTTTGTACACTCAAAGCTTACTTGGGCTCAAACTCAGTCGTTGGGAATAATTTGATAATCCTAATTGATCCTTCTTAGAGTATAAGTATAGGTACTCTAAGAAGGGTCTCACTAGGCAGGTACTTGTGGCCGACTTTCACAAATTCTAGACTATTTAATAGCTTAGACCTACATTTTATGTTTCATAAATTAGTACTTGTTAGAACATTCATGATAACAATGCAATGTTTTCTCACCGACTTGATAATCACAATTTACTTTTACTTTGAGATTGCTAAAAAATGATTGTCGCGTAGGCAACGCCATTCGAGGGGTTTAATCTGAAGTGCTTAAAGATTATACAGCGGTATAACTCAAAATCACTCAAATTCTAAAGCTAAGGGTTGGCTCTTAAGTACAGTCCGTCATAAAATTGATAACTTCCTATTAAAGCCCCTTGGAGAAAAATAGAATGCGATAACCTTGAAGATAAGACCCGGCTGAAAAAGCGAAATTGTTTTGTTATATATCTAATATCTTATCAATTTCGTCGTTAAGAGGAAATGAAAACGTTTTTCAATTCACTTGGATTAGAAGTTATAGAACTATAAAATGTCTAACAAAATGGTGCAAGAAGAAACAAAATAGAATAGGTAGATACTCTAAATTGATAAACACCTACATAAGCCTGTTTACTGAAAGTGTAGGAGTTAGCTTAAGGGAAATAAATTGCTCCTGTTAACTTCATGTCAAATGTTATTGGCTAATTATCCAGAACATTTTTAACGTAATCGTTAAAAATCAATCTGCCTTATAAAGGTCAAGGCAAATAAGGTCATTGGCTAATTGTTCAGAACTTTTTTAATTCTGCGTAATCTTTAAAAATTCTGGAGACCTGTTTCACAGTGTCTGAATACAAGGTTAGATTATACTTTGGATCTGGTGATTTTTATATAGAACTGACTGTTAGAAAGGTAAGTTATCCCGTTAATGAAAATTAACTGACATTAGGTATCCACTGTATAATCTATTACAATGAAGAATGTTATTACTTGTATTTAATGTCCCAGTTTATAACCATTTAGGGCCAAATTACGGACCGGCACAATAAGGGTGACGCAGCACGTCGTAAACTATACGGTTGGATTTATTGTTCCACTGACATACACTCTGTACTGATGACGTCGTTCAACCGTAGCTGTAACTGAAGAATAGTCATCATCATCATCATCATCATTTTACATTATCGATCGTTTATGCATAAGTTTCTGTAGGAACATCGTCAGGACCGTCAGTTCTACGCGTAAGTCAGTAGAGCACGAAATAAGGCCAAAATGCAAAATGTTACCGCAACATGGCGACGTCATTGACAACAGTGTCAGGATCATAGTGGGGATGGATAACGGCCTCCGTGACCCTCATCTCCAGCTCTCCTCGGTTCCTGAGCAGCAGATCATGCTCGCCCAGTCGCACGTAGAGTCGCTTGCGCACACAATGCGCTGCGGTCACCACCCACCGGAGAGAAACGAGGGTGCCGCCGCAAAATGCTTCCTAGAAAAAGAAAACACTTTATCATCAATAGCTTTTCCTATTGATTTGCTGCTATGAGAGCAAAGCCGCTTATCTCAAAGGAACCGTGTATTTGCCGGGATAAATGTATGCCTATAGCGCTCAAAGATTAACTATCAGTACTACCAGAGATAAACTCATACAAACAAACTATATTGTACCTACTGAGATATTAATAATATTGGTTTAGACTGACCACCCTGCTCCGCTTGGGTGCTAAGTAGGTACTGATGTGGTTACATGTCAAAACATCGAGATCCTATTCTAAGAATGATAAAATTAATTTAACAAATAACCCTGCCAAATAAACTCATTACAAGGAAGTGCATGCTGTATTTGCAGCTAATGATATTCATGATCTTACTGTTGGTGAATGGAGCTCTGGAGATACTTCATTCTTGGTTTAACGCAAATATGCTTATAATAAATACGTCTAAAACCAATATTATGTTATTTAAAACCACTGCGCGTAACAAAGATATTATGGACATTGAGCTAGATAAAGTTAGAATTGGGCTTGTCAGGGAAGTTAAGTTTTTGGGAAATTATATTGATGATTTGTTAAATTGGAAGAAAGAATTAGCAGCATTGTACTCATCAATATCATCTGCAAGCTATGCCTTAAGAACTCTAAGGGATGAAGTGAACATAAACCATTTAAAAATGGTATACTACTCGCTGATTGAGTCCAAATGAGGTATAGCATATAGTTTTGCGGGAAATAGTTATCATTACAACTGACAAAGGATATTCATTCGTCAAAAAGAGCTATCCGAACCATTGTCCGCATCTCTCAACAAGACACCTGTCGACCTTACTTTAAAGAACTTGGCATTCTCACAGTACCTAGCCTTTATGTAGTAGTACTGTTAAACACTTTAAAAAAATACATCTATGACTACGAGACAGACGAGGACAGGCTGGCCAGGGAAAAAACGCGTAGGCAAGATTTTGCAAACAAAATCACCCCGGCTCTTGGAATAGTCAAACACAGTCCACAGTATCAGGCAGTTAAAATATTTAATAAATTACCACTGGATTTAAAAATCATACTGTACACAGGCTCAAGGCATATCTGTTGGAAAGATGTCTCTACTAAATAGATGATTTGTAATGCTTGAAAATTACATGTTATTTATGACTAAGGCGTTATAATTTGTGGTCGACTTTTATTACATATGTTTGATTATTCTTTTCGTTTTAAATTGCTTTTAATTCATTGACATTGTTATTATTGATTATTGTTTTCGTTATAAATTGCTTTTACTTCATTGACATTGTTATTTTTACGTTTTTAATAGCTATTAATTTATTGAAATTGTTATTTTGCATGTGTGCATTATTTTAATTTAATAATTTTTACTTATTATTCTAATTTCTTATTTAAATTGAATTCTGTTTTCTTGTTAATTAATTTTACATCCAATACTACTGTTTCATGCTGATTATTTCGAACGCAATGTAAATTGTTACTGAATAAATAAATTGAATTGAATTGAAATCTGGTAAGCGGTCTCACAGACATACATGGAATTTGACTTTGTTTTAATGTTCCCTAAATAGCTAAAACAAAGTCGCTTTTCGTGTCTGATCTATGCTGTGAATCCCGTTATCTCCAACTTTCCGTAAAAGACCTCATACAAGGTATTCAACATAAGTAATTATTTTCCTACGCTATGGACACGTAGGTACCTCGAAGGCTGAGTTTACGTGCGAATCAGCCTTCGATGTACCTACATGTCCAGCTTGTCTGAAAACCTTTTCTAGTGGCATTTCTTTGCAGTATCCGTCCATCGTAATATTGAATAAGAAAAAACTAAGAAAATTGCGCCTTTAGGTAAAACAAGTGATAAGTTATAAAGATTTAAATTTTCAGAGGAGAAAAGATTTTACATTGTTCTTTTGTTTTTACAAGCTGTTATTTAACTTCGATTAATGTTCTCGCTGCAGCATGAAACTTATTACCTAGTTAAACTGAAACATTTTTCTTTACTTAAGTTTTTTCAACTTAAGAAGTTAAAAAAATAATTTCAAAACGAACGAAATATTAAAATGTCGTTGTCACCTCAGTTGAAACTTTTGCATATTAGGTAGATAACAGAAAGAACGTCGAAGATTATTTAAACCCAAAATAAAATCTGCAATTCCAAGCACATAATAGTGCTGTGAGCGCAATAACTCCTTTGGCTATCTTCCATACCTAGGAGCAGTAAATAACATTCTGCACACAATGGGCCATTTGTAGTAGCTTAGTACGACGTTTTTGGCTTTGAATGTGTTACACATTTACCTTGATAACGTGTTAAACTGACGACATTACATTTGTCTACGCACACTTAAGAATAAATAAATTGAATAAATTTGGCGCACTTTGGCGCATGTTTGTGGTTGTCATTGCAGCCCAGGCGAAATTGGCGAAAGTGCGGTTACATATCCTCACGCATTTCGAACGACGTTTTTACAACACACTGATTTGTGATTGTATATTTTATAACTAATTTAGAAAAAAAATACTTTATGGAGTGCGGACATATACATATAATAAATCTGTAGGAAATAACGTTTTTGTACATGGAAAATATTTCCAAAAAAATATCTTGGACTTATTCTGTTATTCTAATTTTCTGTTTAGTTGTGCACACCTCGCATCACAAAACCAATGTTCAAAACCAATGTAGATAACTTTTATACATAAAAATTGTGCGTAACTTGAAGTATAACTTAGTTATTGCTTCGTCGCAATCGGAACTCTATCAAAAGTTAAAAGAATTTAAAGTGTTCAAGAAGTTTTATCACAACACACGCAATTCAGATACTCGGACAGTTGAATCGATAGATGACTTCGTGCATTGGACGTTATTTTCTGAATGTCGGTGTTAAGATACTTCGCGGAAGAATGACCCTAGAAAAAAATTGGTAGGTAAGTAGGTACTAGGTAGGATAGGTAGGGTAGGGTAGGGTAGCTGTACCCGTGGTCACGGGTACAGCTAGTAGTAAATAAATGCACTGTGAATACAATAGACTTAATTGTGTTTTCAAGTAAGATTTTTGAAAAATATGGAAAGACAATCTTGAGCATACGTGTATATAAGTATAACCTTAGCATGCAAATATCAGACAATAGCTGAGAAGACTCTATGTTGAAAGCAGATACGTTACCGAACCAATTTGCTAATTATGGACAAGATATTGTTATCTGATAGCCCTTCTCTCGAGCCAAATCGTTATCAAATAAATGTCTCATGGTGACTGCACAATAATTATGTTGGCTCCATCTTACCTTAATTATACAATACGTTTGTATTACTCTGACAACACAGTTTCTATAAGAGATTATCTACGGTCTTTCAAACAAACAAGCTGTCTTTTATTTCCAATGAAAGTTTTCCTAAATCTCCATAATACCAGGATTTATTTCAAGAAAATTAATCCATCTTTCCTTTAAGCCGTCTTAAAAAGTTATCCTGAATGGTAATTTCCTTCAATAGTAGGTAATTTATTCCGAGAACCAATTTGATATTTACTTTGTAGACACATATATTCTTAGTAAATACCTATATGTACTTACTATTTATGAGATGAGCAAAATTAAGATATTTAATATTGAATAGAGCCGAGTCTACATTGCCTTAATTGGCTTTCAGGTACTGGGACCTATTTTATTGAGAGTTAATGAGAGGGCCAAATAAATTGAGATATTAATTTGTCAAGATGGATACGTTATATAAATTATAAGGTAGGTAATAACTAGTAATGGTATTAGTTGGTGAACCCAAAATCGAATCTTACAGTTCGTTTTTGATGATGACTTTCAAACCGTTATGCGTCATTACAGTGATATCAACGAATTTATTATTCATATTCAGAATATTTGTTTGTAAAAACATGGGTACAATATAATATTATATAATTCTAATGTCAGGATCGCTATGTTTAACCTAATAAGCATACACATTTTGGATACATATAATTTCTATTCTAATTTATAATTTTACGTGGCCACTTAATTTTAATATCTATATACTCGTAGATTTGTAGTAGTATATGTAAAGATTAATTGTTCATTACCCATAGTTTAGTTTTAAGTTGCAATGTTTTATTTTATGGGGTGACATTATCACTCAGTGATAAAACCCCTACTTGCTAGTAGCTAGTATAAATAAAGATAAAATATATATATATTTTTTTATGCATTCAATCAATCTGCGGGTCGGCTTCCAGTCTAACCGGCTAGACTGGTGTCAGATCTTTAGCTTTTGACTACTCGTAACGACTGTCAAAGATCTTCAAATGACAGCCGGGACCAACGGCTTAACGTGTTTTCCGAGGCACGGAGGAAACTCGGTATGTTGAAATGGTCACCCATCCATGGACCGACCTCGTCAAGCGTTGCTTAACCTTGATGATCGACCCGTGCGGCTGTTATTATTTAGCCACGAGCTAGCAATATTTTTATGCATTGTATTATTTAAATATTTTATTTTATTAAAATTAAATTATATACAAATAATTATCTAACTATTAGTATCTAATTTGAATGAATATGTATTAAATCGAATTGAGCATAAATAAATCTGACATTTGAGTCACACAACGACATACCTAATTATTAATTATTTGAATTGTCTGTAAATAATTCACCAATGGAATAGTACGCTTTTTAACCATGAAATCTGTTTGCATTCTTTTGATTTGTTAATATCATTCTCAGCTCTTATAGGTATCTTATTATAAAATTTTGGAGCCATTCCCAGAAAGCTTTTTGAGTACAATGCTATTTTATGAGGAATAACGTGAATTTTACTCCGGTGACGTTTACTAGTCAGGGTTTAAATTAAATTGAAGTGTTTTAACGAACATTGCTACTTCAAATGCATATAGAGAAGGAAATGTAATTATTTTTAGGTCACTAAAGTGTGGTCTACAACTATCAGTACCTTTTATTTGGCATACTACTTATATCTTCTAATTTTTATTATTATTTTTATTCTTCCTTTTTAGGGTTCCGTAGCCAAATGGCAAAAAACGGAACCCTTATGGATTCGTCATGTCTCTCTGTCCGTCCGTATGTCACAGCCACTTTTGCCCGAAACTATAAGAACTATGCTGTTGAAACTTGGTAAGTATATGTATTCTGTGAACCGCATTAAGATTTTTACTCAAAAATAGAAAAAAAATGGGGTTTTCCCATACTTAGAACTGAAACTCATTTTTTTTTTATCCAACCCGTTCCTGTGTGGTATCTATGGATAGGTCTTCAAAAATCATATTGAGGTTTTAATATATTATTTCTAAACTGAATAGTTTTCGCGAGAGACACTTCCAAAGTGGTAAAATGTGTGAAGTTACAGGGGGGGGGGGGGGCTGTAACTTCTAAAATAAGAGAATAATAAAACTAAAAAAAATATACGATGTACATAACCATGTTATCTTCCACCGAAAATTGGTTTGAACGAGATCTAATAAGTAGTTTTTTTTTACGTCATAAATAGTAAACCGCAATTTACCAAGTACGGAATCCTTCCTGCGCGAGTCTGACTCGCACTTGGCCGGTTTTTTATCTTTAATTATAACAACCACTTAAAGAACCACTTCGCTTGATTATGCAAACTACAGTTAACAACTAAACCGTAAGTTTCCAAACAAATAAGTCAAACAATTAAACCAAATACTTTTGTGCGTGACTGTGCTTTGACTGCGCCTTTCATTTCGTAGCTATCCATTACTTTTATTTCTGTTTTGGACGTAGTTATACTTAATAACAGTTCATGTGTCCGTAGTTACATACAAAGTGTAGATTAAACCGGTATTTAAATATTCGATTTATCCAAGGAAAACAAATGCCTGTCGTATTTACCAAAATATTTTGTAATCAATTTCAATGTTTTGTACGCGACCCAACCTCTGACCCGGCGTCATCCCACGTACGATTTATGTTCTATACACATGCTTTTAATTACACTTTCATTATTTATCTAACCTTTAAACGCCGAGAATTTAATCCTTTTTCGGCCTGAAATGTTCAAATAATTATTAAGCAGCTACAATTTGATTGCCCTTTCGTTTGTCTGTAGGTGTAATAAATAACTTCGGCCGTATTTTTTACAAAGTGATGAATAAAATTACTGAACTAATTTCAGACTCGACCCACTGTCTGTGAAGTAGAAAACTTTTTTATTGCTTACATAAAAATATAATTAGCGAGTAATCCAATTTGGCGTCCAAATAAGAAGGACTCGGTCTCTGTTGCGATGCCAATTACATGGCCCAGGCAGACCAACAGTGAATGTTTTGTGGTAGTTTATAGGATAGAGTCTAGACTGACCAAATATGTCACGTTCGAAACCCTCGTAAAATTCGGACATTACATTATGTCAAGTGTTTTCTCCAAAATAATAAAGTACCTAGCTCCTGGCAGCGGCTCCACCCGCGTAAATGTCGAAAATTATCCCAAAGGAACTTATCTGTCATTTATTATATACGTTATTGCACACCACTTAAATAATTACAGGGCAAAACATTTATAAAGATAAGTGTACAATGGGCGATCATATCGCACAGGGCAATCTCGTACAGACAACCTTTGGATGGACTGAACGAGAGGAGATAGACATAGGGCTGTCAGTGTACAAAAATATCTTAAAATAATATTGCTTAGATATAACATAAAATACATACATAAAAATAAAATAATAATCTAATAAATATAAAATAGTAGCTGTGCCCGCGGCTTCGCTACCGTCAACTGCCTACCCTACCCTTCCTATCTACCCTATCCTATCTACCCTACCTACCCTAACCTACTTACCCTACCCAACCTTACCTACCTTACCCTACACTACCTACCCTACCTTATCTACCCTATCCTACCCTACCTTACCTACCCTATCCTATTTTACCAATTACCTACCTATCCTACCTACTCTTCCTACTCTACCTACGTACCTACCCAACCTACATACCTATCCTACCTACATACCTACCCTACCTAATAAACATTTTTCTTAGTTTTTTCTATCTTATAACCTTCTCCTAACAATAACAAACACAACAAAAAAAGGAAACAGCGAAATGGGTAATAAAGCCGTTCTCAAGTTATAGCGTGACCAGGCGAAATAGGGGTTCATTTTTATATATATAGATAGAACAGAGAAAGGAGAAGAATAGTTACAGAGTAAGGACTTAATACCGGGATAAAAAGATTCATCCATCTTTCATAGTCATGGTCTTCTTTGTGCTAAGTTTCAATCAAAGCCGATGAGGCATGTTTGACTAACAAATATCCAAACATAGAGTTTCAAATTTGTTACATTAGTGACAAATTGAATATAATATCCTTTTAAGTGTTAAGACCTGCCTGCTATCAATTACCTTATATCGGTTAAGCACAGCCACCTGCCAAGGCCACTTGCCGGGCGGTGCTGGCCTTCCTCCAATGATGCGGACCATATCTCGCATGCGCTGTCGCAGCCGCGCAGAGGCAGACCCGCGGTACCGGCCCAGTCTGCCACATGGTGGCGGCTCCGGTGATACCTGGGCGTCTTCAGCGTGGATCACCGGCGCAGGAGTCGCTATTGACTCTGCTACTGTGTATCCTGTACCTAAAGTATAAGATTTTAAGATTTTATAAGCATTGTTATGCTATTATTATTGTTAAAATAGGTGACACTTAATATTCTTATAATAACATACATACTGTTGAATTTTTAACTATCGGCGCCGTACCGAGCGTTCAAACTTGAATAGTACCTATGCTTAATAGGTACATACTAGCAAATATTAGCAGTAGATGACACCTAGCGCGTAAGTGCAAAAGCAAAATAAAGCAGCGCGTTTTAATACGTGCATCTGAATAGTCGAGAAAATCTGCCCTGATTTGATTGATTTGAAAAGTTTGAAGCGGTGCGGAAAAGGGTCTTGTCAACATGATAAAGTATTTATATGAACCCTTGAAGGGTTTATTTGATTTTTATTTTTATTGGATTTAGTTTTTTTCCATCAACTTTCAACATCAACCAACCCCTTAACCAACTTACGTTCTCGTCAATATTTTTGTTCCCCGCCGATTCTAAAAACACATGTCAAAATTGCTTACATTATAATTTCTAATTAATCCAGACCATCTGCATAAAAAGCTTATATTATAGTTATGATAAAAAAAACGTTAGTAAAGTGAACACAAGCGAAGAGCAATCAATCAATTTTCATTGACTTATGAATAATAATAATCATTCTGTTCATAGCCGTCTGTTTGCAGCACCTGGCATATTCCCTCGAATACTATTTGCTTACATCGTTGGAGAAACAAGAACAATATTATGCACAGTTAGCTCCATGCTCAGGGCAACAAAACCCATGTAAACAGGTACGTTTTCACAGAATTACAAAATGAAATTCATGTTGTGTGAACAACTTGGCATATTATAATATATTCACGACTTAATGTGCTCGAGTACGCATATCCTTGTTTCAAATCGTTGAGTTATTTCAGAAAATTTCGCGAATACGAGGAACCACTTAACATGATGAAACTGAACAAAACAAATGACTCTGAACAAATGAAATCTTTTCAGTCACGTTGCATGTAATTTTTCTGCAAAAGGTGAGTAATTCTTGGTGACTGACACTTGACAAATATTCTATAAATAGGTTATTGACTTGTAAATTAGCTCATTACCTAATGCTTAGCGACCTTACCTGATAACAATACACATGTCACAAACTGAACATAATACAGTTTCACGGAAATCTTATAATCTCTGCATGTGTCAGCCTGGTGTCAGAGATAAATCATGTTTCTCGCAACCATTTCGCATTTAACTTTAGTTACACGAAGTTTGAAAGCGTTATATAGATACATAAGCCTTCAGATATGTATGTATTTATCCTAGCTCTATCTTAACTTGTTACCAAGTTCTCTGACTTGCGAGTGCACTGTTTGCCTTGTGGCAGCTTAGTTTAGGGATAGATAGAATCACCACTAATTAGTAATTATTTATGGTACCTAGTAACTGAGAATTAGATTTATTACCATAATAGTTTCAGATTTGTCCATTACGTGCAGACTCATCTAAACTGATGACGCTGTATAGACCTCAAACTGATTCCAAAAATATCCATAGTAAGTTTAGATAAATTACTATAGGCCGTTCAACTTTTAATATGCGGCGATTAAATCTCATCTGATAGGAATTTATGTTTCCACCCACTGCGAGCCAAAACCCTCAAGATAGGAATTTCTATAACAACATTCTTACCCAGCCTACGCTAGGGAAAATGCGTGTATACTCGTCTAGGTTATTTATCGAATGCCCACTTATCGATATACCAGTTACCCAAGTTTGAACTGGATCTGTTCATTACATAACAAGTTCGATTTACCTCAAGTATTCATAAAACATTCTAGTGGACGGGACGGTAAATATGTTCGTAAGGATACGAGAACTTACACGATTAAAACAACCACATGATATATTGAAAATCTAACATAATTAAGGCCTTGAAGTAACATAATATTGTGAGAAAGTCTAAATGTTTTCACTTTTGTAGACAACAAGATTGTTCTACATAAATTATTAACACGTGCCGATAGAATTTCCAAACAGTTAATAATTACGTTATAATCAATACACCGTTCCACAAAGTGAGTTAATGGATAAACCATAAATATAGAAGCGTGGTTAATGTGAATAAATACTGTTAGCGTAGTACCTATGTGCTAGATCACCTGGGTCCTTTCTTCTCTGCATCCTGCTTCGGATCCAGAGGTGGCAGTAGCTGCCTTCCATGTAGCAGTAGGCCGACTGCTTCACGACCTGACGACCGCATATCGCTCGTCTTAGACAGTGCCTGGGAAAGAACTTTATCATTAGTAAAAGTATAAATAAAAGGTAAAATTATAATTAAAATGGACGGGGATTTGATATGTCTCCTCAAACTTTCAAGATAGGTTCTCGTTTGACCACTATCTCACCTAATGGTAATGATGGTGATGGGTACGTAGTCAACGGTGAAGCATGCATGCCTTGACTAGAAGACCCCCTATATTTTTTTTATATCTAACAGTTATAGCTATCAGGAAATACAGACTCCGGCAGGTAAAGGGGGCATGGGAAACATTTTTTAGAAAAGGAAGTCAGTGCGTGAGTAAACACTGAGGTGAAAACAGATATGTATAATAAAGACGATAATTGTATACCCCAAACCAATTGAGAAAAAAAATAAAAAAAACCCGACTGCTTAAAAATCGAACTAAAAAGATGTCAACAAGAAAAAAATCATGCTGTGCAGTCGGAGGATACATCTGGTTTTGGTCAGCCAGCTCGCGATTATGTATCATCCATTTTTTTCTTCCCATTATCCGCCATTTTTTTCTTATCCAATTTTAATATAGCCTATGACACTCGCAGTGTTAAGACGAATCGATTGACGTAAGAATCATCAAAATCGGCCAACGCGTTTGGTCTCTAGAACGCCACATAGGAACAAACATACATACATTCATACATACATACATAGACTGATAAACACATTACCCTCCTTCGGCAGTCGGGTAAAAAGAGGATTATGATGAAAAAATATTTTGGTGCTAAAACGTAACCACAATTTATTTTTACTGAAATGTAACCATGAAACGGTAGAATTCAAGAAGAGAAACTAATAACGAGTCAAAATAGACCAGCTACTACCAACCAGTTATTCATCGACATAATGTTTTATTGTATACTTGTTATCTTTCACCAATATAGAAAGAAAGAAAGAAAAAATATTTATTTGTGACCCGCACAGGAGACACGAGAAATATGCATAAAATTAAATAATAATAAAAAAAAATAACCCTGTGCGAGACCAAAAAGGCTCCTATCTCAGCATGTGCAGCGATATCCAAAAAAGAAAATAATGCCGCGCTGATATTTATATAGTACAAATCATCAGATTTCTCGATTGTTTGCGATATTTAATAAACATTGCCGTAGCCACGCTTCAAGATGATTAATGTTGATCTGTAACGGAGTGTCATTTTGCGAAAATTAACGAATGCTTAATTAAATATTGTGCTGAAAGTCAGAAGTGTTTTAATTGGTTTATATTTATTCATTAATTTTCAGTCTGCTTGAATTCTAATATATCTCGGCTTGCGTGATAGTGGTTCCAGATGTCGTGGCTTTTTTATTTCTATTGTATTCAAACTGTCCTAAGCCAATTGTATTTTTCCAAACATTGAAACATTACTAAATTTATTAATAGTTAAATGTACTTGGGGAATTGGTTCATTATTGCGACAACTTTCCGATTGAACGATACGAGGATGCGAACTACTTCCATGAGATCAAAATATCAGAGTCTATTGTGTACTGGTAGATATACCACTGCTTTGCTTAAAAAAACATTATTGATATGACACCTATCATATTTAACAAATTGCCAAACTGTATTAAGAATCAGCCCTGAATAAAATTCAAGAAACTCTTATGGTCATTGCTGACAGAGAAATGTTATTACTCTGTTACCGCTTTTATAAATGATGATATTTGCTTCACTTTATCTCATTTATTATGTTAATAATTTTAGACTTAGCTGATTCATGATCTCATTTTGTATTTAAGTACCTAGGTACTTAAACTTTTCTAAATTATCTGTAAAATAATCACTATATGTTTGTATGCCAACAGGCAGAATGTACTTGGAATATATCTGAAACTAACACCATTATTTTTATACCTGCATTCTATACAAATTATTATTGTTCCTATAACATTAAACTGGATTTACCTAGTTCCTGTGAATACATACACTAATTTATAATCATATTTGGGTAACTGAACTTTGTAACTACTAATAATTGTAGTTAATATTTATCAAAACAAAATAGACATTTAGAAAAGTATGACAATCACTAACTAAAATGCAAATATGTTCTTGTTTTTGCGGACCGGGTATCACACCGATTATTTTGTTTATTGTGTAACTAATTATATCTCTTGACACCCAGTAAAACATGTCAGCTACAATATAAAATGGATTATGATATTCAATAAATATTCCAAGTTTAACCAATATCAAAAGTTCAGAAGTAGACGAGAAATCCACTTTAAAATTTTTATTTGAAGCTGTCGGAGCGCGTTACGTACGGAGCTCACCAATGGGAACGTAAGTAATATTCACAACGCAATAAAGGAAATTTGATATTTATCTGTAGTAAATAAAGTGCATATGCTTTGAAACTTGCGATCCGGTTTTGCGTAAACTCTGCAGTCAATGAAGAGCATCCACCAAAATGTGGATACCCCGTGCATGCTAGCGAATTCTTTCGATTACGTGCAGATGTGACAGAAATATAGAATACGCTCTACGCCCACTTGCTGCCGAAAAAGCATGGCGAATTCTCTGCGCTGCCCTTCCGCACCTACGTTGCTTGAAGAATCTTTGTAGGGTTTTAAATCGGGGCAAGTACCAATGAGACTTTTTCAAATTCATATGTACTTTCTAAGTTTATCTTGGACATCACAGGCAACGGTGAAGGAAAACATCGTTAAGAAACCTGGACTTATATAGTTAATCTAAGTCTGAAATAGCCAAATCAGAGGCCTGTGAAGTATCCCAGAGGCGGCTTAATTAACTCTGACACCAGAGATGGCCACACCTCACACGAAAAGAAGAAGTTCGAACCCAGGCAGTGTAACTATTTTGCTGTACAATAAAGTAGTACTAGTACCTATTCTATTCTAGCATTTATGTTAAATTATGATCATAAAGAAATTTGCATTGATAAGGGGAATTTGCAGAATTCAGATACTCGTATGTTCTTACCTCTTTCTCACAGTAATACATTTTCTAGAACAAGCGCTCCACGAGCTCCACTGTGAAAATCCCCGGAACCTCCTCTGCACATCCTCACCCCTCAGCTGTCGAACTTGCGGCTGTTAAATATTAATGATTACAATATTATAAATATCCTTCAAACATAATCTCAACCGGAGACTAGTCATCTACACAGGCGATATTATAGCGCTTATTTGCATAATCTGAGTTCAGTTGAACTAATCGCGATTAGTTTCATTGGTGAAATCGGCCCTAAGTCTCATTGACCGATGGGACGCCAATCCGAAATGACGCAGAGATTAGGCGCAGAACTAAAAGAATGTTTATCTACTAATTATCCAACTCCAGGCTCTTTTACTGAGAATTAATTGGAGATAATCCAAAAGTCAATGGCCCCAATGTTTGACCCGAAGAAATATCAAATCTGGGAACGCTTGTTCAGCACTAACGATTACAAGTACTAAATCACCGAGACAGTCAATATATTATCAAGCATTCAACTCCAAACATTCTCTTATCTATATCGCCGCCTACCGGGACTAGTTACTTCAGTCAGTAAGCAATATTTTATTAGTTAGGTATTCACCACAGACCACTTCAGACGTCTACGCTGTTTATTTTACGTATCCAGCATTATATAAACAAACACGATACATGCCCATTAAACTAACGAAAATTTCATCTATCTCAATATTATTCATAACGTCGGAAAATTATTCACAGACAAATTGTGTAAAGTCCTTGCTACAGAGGGAGATGCAAAGGCAAAATTGGTTGTGGTATATTTTTGATTGGTGTGGTACAAGGCTGTATGGCAATCCCAGTGCTATTTATTTAACATTAATTACTTGTGTACGTACTACAGTAAAATTTTCTTCTGTTTGTGTTTCCGCCGACGAGTTCAGCCGGCGTGTGCGAGATGATTCTTTACAACTGTAAACAAAATAATATTACTAATGTTTTGATAAGAAGACGATGAGTCAGTACTTCCTAATTCCTAACTATCTGAGTGTGAGTGTGTCCGTGGCATCAACAGTGGATCTTATCAGAATATCTGTCACCGCAGCGTTATTTTCTTTTTGGATATCGCTGCACATGCTGAGATAGGTGCCTTTTTGGTCTCGCACTGGATTTTATTTTTTATTATCGCTGTTTTTTTTTTTGTTTTTGCTTATTTCTCGTGTCTCTCTATCTAAAGCTTTCAAATAAAATTACATGATTTCTGCTGACAAAAAGATAGATTGGCATCTATCAGATATTTAAAAATTACGGAGCCATTTTTAAAGATTTTAAAATTGAATTTACGGTTCTTAGATTCTGCATATTTAAGCAGAACTAGATAATCGTATCTAAATGATCTTATTCAATTCTGAGTGTCTCTTTAGACGATTATTTGTAAACACATCAAATCTACTCGGAGGAATTTTGTGATGACTCATACTTTAGCGTTGTTTAGTATCGATTCTACATTTTGTGAAGATTTTTGATTCATAACATTATGAATAATAAAATCTTATTCCAAAAATGCCTAAAAGCTTTCGTATTGTCACATTTTGTGTACCTTATTCACACCGACGTATGAAATTGTGTCTATAAAATATTCAAAGATCACCTTGCGATTTCTATGCGGAGTGAGTCACTGCATATTTGACGACGCAAGCAGTGTCGGCGTCGGGTTCTGTGCCCACCCCGACATGCGCTCCACCGACCCCACGGAGAATATGAAGACTGCTTTAAATGTAAACCTGCAATAGAAGACGATAATAACATACAAAACTTCTTAGGATGCAACCGGAAACACTAGACAAGTATCGTTCTATAAGCGATGGCGAAGTTCGAAAGGCCAAAATGTAAGGAAATTTCGATAGCAACCTTAAATTTTTGCCTTTTTCCAATCGTTAAGCACTTGTCCCACCGCAAGTAGCGAGTAAAGCTAGAAACAAAAATGAGTTGACGAGCAGTGAGTAGCGAGTGTGTAGTTCCGATAGTTTTACAGCTCGGCTATGAGCGAGTGTTTATGTGCGACGGGCGATTACTCGCACCACTCGCTCCGGCAGTCAATCCTACACGCGTCGGTTGGTTGGTCTCTCGGCGTGAGTTCTGACCGCCATGCGAGCATCGTCGAGCGAGTATTATCTTTGATAGCTCGTGTCGCCGTGACAAACTTGTGGTGAGAGAGTACTTAGCGGCAGTGTGAACAGCCAGCCATCATCTTTTAATATGTGTGTCTCTTTTATTGACATGGGATCTGTATATTTTGTTTGTTTCTTAAGCGAGAAAACAGTCTATAGCTAATCGCTTCGTCGACGGCCGTGGGACAATTGCCTTATGGCAACGCATTCGTTGATAGAATGTTGGTTGTCTATTGTCTCAAGTGCAACAGTCAGTTACAAGTGACAATAGGTACTAAAAGAAGTACTAACCTTTTTTATGTTTAACAATATATTCTAAATCTTCGCTATCTTCGGAATAACTCATCTGTGCGATTTCATGTTGTGTTGTCACCTCGTTTTCAATCTGCAATTCATAAGTCTCATACAATAAATCTATATCGTAACAATACATAATGGCTTAGATAACAATCAGTCTCCTACATGGATAACTAGGTCAATACTTTTGAAAAGCCACAGTTTCCATACAATCGCTGCAATCAACCAAGACATATTTCAATTTGGCTGTGAGCCAGATATTTTTTGTGTTCGGCAATGCATTGTCAGATGCATGCTAGTGATGGATCTAGAACTTTTCAAATCAGCGTCCGTGCAATGCACACGGACAATGCAATATTATATGCATTGACTGGTTCTTTATGTACAGCGGAAATGAAATGCATACTATACAACAAATATACTTAGGTTATATTTTTAAAGCCAGTGTCTACATCTATCTATCTAAAACCTTTAAACGAGCAATTCTTGTATATATATATAATCTGAATCTCGCCGGGCCGTTTCCCCAACGATTTTCATGAGATATGCAAAGGGTTTTGGGGGTTTCATTTTTAGAAAACGTCGTTTTCTCTATTTTCAAACGAGCAGAGCTCGGTCGCCCAGGTACTGCATATTTAAGGGCTATGGCGGCGGACTCCGAGAAAACTAGGAATGAACTCTGGATACAGTTGATTTATTTTCCTCGGGAGCCAGTTGGTTGGCAACATCTAGAAAAACGGACCGACTCTAGTACTTTATTAAAATAATCGCAAAAGTTTAATGAGATGCATTGCTATGTCTAGGAAGAACAGCTTAGGGCAAATGGCTTCTATTCGGGTGGTTGGTCAGCCAGCTCGCGAATATGTATCCTGCGACTGCACAGCATGATTTTCTTCTTGCTTGCGGTGTTGTTTTTTTTACGGTTACATTTCGGAATTGCATGATCTAATTCTGCCTAACCTGTTTCATCATCGGACTACCTCGTACGGTGATGCGCCATCGATACATGGAGGACATCCCACCCATACGCAGTAGATGTTTTGGGAATACTTTTATTATGCGTATAGCTAAGGAGTGGAATCTATTTTCCGATAGCTACAATCTAGGGGTATTTAAGTCAAGAGAGAATAGGCTACTTCTAGGTAAGCGTGCTCCACCGTCGACCACATCGTCGCTTACCATCAGGTGAGATAGTGGTCCAGCGGGCCTATTTTAAATTAAAAATACAACACGGTGTAATAAAAAAGAAGAAATATTTTTTAACTTGACATGGAAACACTTGGAGGGACACCTAGCCTATAAAACAAATAAAGATACTCACTTCGTGTCCCGGAACAGTTTCGATGATTAAGATGCTAAAAATGATGACAGGACATAGCCACTTCATATTCCTCAGTCCTGCCAACTAACTCTTCGTCAAAATTCGGCATCTAAAATAAATAAAATAATATTTACAACACCAAAAAAGCAAACAATTTCGAATTTTCTATTTTGGAATTGGGAAATGGTATCCTGATAGATAAATAATGTTTGACATTTTCCTGTTGGCATAGTTCATTAAACGAATATCCTTTCTGAGGAATAAATCCAGAACACGTGACGTCGTTAGTGCTCGTTAAGGCTTAAGGTAAAACCGTACTAGGCGTAACTACGCGTTAGCGGAGCGACGCGAGGCGACACGACCAAATATTCTTTGTATGAAATTTTATGAGATATAATGCACTACGCGACAGCGGAACTACGCGTAGCGGCATTGCGCGACAAAGTAGACCAACTTACTAACTTTGATGAGCCGTGGCGCGTTGCGTAGTTCCGCTGCCGCTAGTGCGGTATTATAGCAAACGGCGTGACACTGCAAGTTATTGCAAGTCTTACGTGTTTGGTGCGCCAAAGGTTTCTTTTTTTTGTGAAAATGACATGACTGTACACAGAAAATAACACCCCTCTTTTTCCGTCGGGGGTTAAAAACAACGTTTGGAAGAAAATTGTCGAGCAACTGGGCGTTAAGGCTAAATAATTTTCGTATTTTTCTGTGTACAGGTATATATTTTTATCATC
Source organism: Orthosia cruda (assembly GCA_964057195.1). Classification (NCBI taxonomy): domain Eukaryota; kingdom Metazoa; phylum Arthropoda; class Insecta; order Lepidoptera; family Noctuidae; genus Orthosia; species Orthosia cruda. The sequence goes on along the minus strand of OZ059831.1, from coordinate 26,028,203 downwards.
TTCCATTCTCAGTCAACTGACGAGCAAAATTTGCTGCGTACTGTCGCGCCAGAGTGGTTTAGCATATTTGCCGTGTGGCGTCGCGTCGCTTCGCTAACGCGTAGTTACGCTCTGTGTGGTCTTATCATTAGTACGCCCATTTTTGAGGTACCTATGTAGCAATGAAGGGCAGTAACGTCAAAAACATTATACAAAATGTCACAACGCTATCGATGTTGTAAGAACGTAGGTAACTGGCTTGCAAGGAATTTTCTCGAGGCAAGTGACGACCATAATATTAAGTAATTTTTATTTTTTTACACTTTTTAGTTTTTCTTGTAAAAGAAATGTGTAACTTTTATGGTGTACAATAAATTTTATTATATAATCCCCGGCACGCAAGTTGGCGCACGCAAGTTGGCAAGAGTCGTTTAGAAGCGCAGAAGTCGTTTTTTAGATATCTTTGGTAGTGAAGCGGGGTGCGGGAAACGTTTAGGACTGTTCAGAGCGCGCGATTGGTTGGTTAGTTGACACAAGGATCGACTGACCAATCGTGTCGCGTCCACATTCCGTTCGCTCTATATGGAGGTTGGTCAGTTCGTGAAATATGCGTGAACTTACCCCCACTACGCCAAAACCTTGTCAACATACGTGCCGGGCAAGTGCAAGTGCCGTTAAAGATAACAAGATAGAAGACAAGATATAACATCACACATTTAGGATTAAGCACACCCACATCCATAAAGTGCATCAATGGTACATCCACTTTTTGCCAGTTATCTTTAATTTCCAGGGGGCAAGCCTATTGTGACCAACCGAGCACAAGTCCAAACTCCGGGTTGCCACCATGGGGGAGTCTGTTACGACCATGAGAGAGATGATAATCTCTTATCACAGAATCGACGACCTAGCAGTGGTCGCTGAGGCGATTTGGTTTCCTGATGTCCGAAGTTATTTTTTTTAACCAAAGATTTCTTACAGGCCTTCCAAATCACCCTAAAATTGGATCACCTTGGTCGTTAAAGTACTACGATGTTGGTTTATTTTCTCTAAAAGTCTATCTTATATCTTTATTACAGTGAGGCCTAGATCCCTAACAAAAAAGATATTTTAAAAAATACAACCATCTTCCAAATAAAAACTGTACAAAGTGAAAAATAACTTAACTTTGGAAGGTGTTCTTGTTTTTGTTTATTCGTTTTTTGACACCGACTTCCGAAACTGATTATTTTTCACTTTTTAGTTGTGGTACATATATTATGTATAATGCCCACTTGTATGCCAGAATTACCCGAAATACATGTTACTTGAACACAACCGGAGAAATGAGAGTTTACCAGGGTGAACTGTACACATCTGCATGCCCGTTCAGAGCGTACCGGCGTGTTGTTGTGTTATGAGATGGTCTAAACAATAAACAGACATGCGATTGCAGCAATCCCGAGAGATTTGCCGTCATTTATTGAAGAGTTATGTAGTATATCTCCGAAGTTCTTCATCAGATCTTAATCAAATTTAATCCCATTTAACATGAAAAGCTTTCAAATAAAAAAAAGAATCATCAAAATCGGTTCACGTAGAGTAAAAAGTTCTGAGGTAACACACATAAAAAAAGCATATTACGGTTAACTTTTAAGAGTCACCTTAAGAAAAATCATCAAAGCAGAAATATCTCGGAATATACGAGCACCTAGATCAATCTAATGATATCTCAGAGACGATGGTTACTTCAAGCACCTTGCAAACTCTTCACGAAATTGACGTCATCCATTGAGTACATAGTATTTACTGGTATGTACTCAATGGATGGCATACAATACATTACATACCAGGAATTTTTCCATTGAGTAGGTACCAGATAGATAACAGGAATTTATTATCACAAATTATTTCTTACTAAGGGCTGACTAACTTCTGTCAATTGGACAACTTAATTTCAAGTTAATTGACCCAAAGAGAAAGACAGATCTTAACTCCACTACAAAGACGACTTTGAATGACGACGGAGCGGAAAATTCCCGTACAATGTGCAATATTTAAACAAGGAAAGGTCGACAACGTAATCACAGTTGAGCCCTAGTTAGTTTGCAACAGACTAGCTTAAAATAATGTATTTTAGATACATTTTTAATTGTCTCCGAAAATACTCTTACATAGTGATAGTACCAGGTACATGGTTGTATTTTAACCCGGTTGCAAGGAAAGGGTTATGTTTTTCGTATCTTGTATGTTTGTAATATGTGTACATTAAAAAAAGAAACATGGCGGATTGCGGCTCCATATTGTTGGAGTTCTATTTTATTTTCTTCCAAACCCTTCGTGTGGGTCAAAATATAGGGTTGTAAGAGGTGATTTCAAAAATATATAACACTTACTCGTATATGTTTAAATGTACAAAATTCCAAAAAAAATGTTATCTAAAAAGTTATAAATAAAAAAAAGTTAATTTAAGAAATCAAATGTAAGTATCCTCTCTGACTGCACAGCTTGATTTCTTCTCGTTTAAGTCTTTAAAACTTAATTGGGTGAGGTGTAAATAAAACAGGGAACAAATGACGCTTGCAATTCTACTAAAAAAGGAGAAAAACGACTCTCAAATTGGCAATAAATGGTTGTAAAACAATACAAAACCTACGAAGAACATACAATGTTAGTTTTTCTTAATTTTAATATGTAAACATGAACTAAGTAGTGTTCGTTGGCTGAAAAGTTTTTGTTTCAGTAGTCACTAAAGACTTTCTTTTTCAATGAAATCCATTCAACCATTGTTTTCTAAATTTACTTTAGTCTCTTTTTGTAAGTAATAGACCATTCCCCACTTGCTAGAGTGTCCCAACTGTCTAATCACTCAGCCTAGATGCCCTGCACAACACTCCTGACGTTGCAATAAAAGTGGCCATCCACGATTCCGAACGGTTTGACTAAATATACTGTCGAAACGAAAAAAAAAGACCAGTTATGGTGTTCCATTCATTCATTATTAAACCAACGTTTCAGTATATCTAACTATAAGTGAAGCCTGACTACAACTCAGCGTTCTCCTAACAATAAATCTCAATTATATGCACATTGAACTTGACCTAGAAATTGAACCTAGGACCTCACAGTTAGCTATACAGTCTAGACTAAATCAATAATTGTATTTCTGTCAAATCAGTTATCCTATTGTGATGGCTGATAACCACCGTAGTTGTCTATCATGACAACCCATATAACCTTTGCCTCGACCGTGATAGTTCATGCATAACATCACCAAATTTGGTATTCGAATCTACCGGTTCACGGAATATCTATCTCAAAACACTAGACGAAACGATGCTATAACTGTGCCTATACAAGCAGATGAATTGTATACAATACCGTAAAAAAATAATCTAGCAGAACCTGGGTCTATAAACATCAAGAACAGTAAATAAATTCCAGATAAGTCCCGCGCCGGTCGTGTAACTTATGAGACTGGCAAATTTTATACCAAGTCACAGTTCACATCTCGTTTTGAAACTATATACCAGGTAAACGTATACTGAAATAAATCAATTGCGGCATGCAACATGTATGAACTCTTAAAAGTTCCATAGAATTTAATTTGCCGCATAGCTCTCTTACGGAAATGTCGCAGGAATAAAGACAATTTTATGCATTTGCAAAACGTGGCTGAAGTGTCGAGTCCAATTTGTTTTAATCTCTGTAAGTTTTTTTTTTTTAGGTGTCACCATTAGTAGATGTGAATATTTTGTGGATTCTTTATTCATCATATTGTTAAAAAACAAAAAGTTATAAGATATCTGTTTCAAATAATATGAAGGTACATTTAGTAACAACTTACTTAGATACAACGAAGTCGCTTAAACGAATAACAACATTCTGAGAAACACTCTTCTTTTAGTCTTACTTAATTTTTTTGATATAGAGAAACTTTCGCCAGAATTCATTGGTTCGGAAAAGTAAAAAACAATTATGATCAATAAAGTCAAGTAGGTATTATTAGTACATACTTATTGTTTTTACAAGCTGTATATTACCTTGCTTTTGCAGCTTTGTGTATGTAATGTTTCGATGAAATTATGTACTTAATCATCAATACATAAATAAATCTGTAGAACAGTCGTTTTTCTACATCGAAAATATTAGAATTAATATTTGTTTCGGGATATTTGCCATGTATATTTTGATTTTGGTTGAGAGTTCGATATAGACAAATATTAATTCTAATGATTGTGACCATGTCAGCTTAAAAACTTATATCGAAAATATTTCCAAAAAATTGCCTCTTAAAACCCTTTAATTTGATACCCCACACGATGGGATTGGATGGAAAAAAAAATTGGGCCCCCACAATATGGCGCCCAAAAGCCGTCATTTTTCTATTTTTAAATTTTAATGTAGCCAGTGACACTCGTAGCGTTAAGACGCATCGATTGACGTACGAAACATCAAAATCGGCCAAAGCGTTTGGTCTCTGGAACGCCACATAGGAACAAACATACATACATACATACTTACATACATACATACATAGACTGATAAACACATTACCCTCCTTCGGCAGTCAGGTAAAAAGATAGCCACGGTGTAAAAGAAAAACTAACAGAACTCATTGCCAGCATTTATGAAATTTTGTCTGTTTGCTGTTTAGTTGTGCACGCATAGCGTGAAATGTAAGAAACCAATGTAGATAACTAAACATACACATTTTGCGTAACTTCAAGTATTACTTAGTTTTTGTTTCATCGTAATCGGTTCACTCTAACAAAAGATACATGAATTTAAAGTGTTAAAGAAGTAAAATATCACAATACACGCAATTCAGATAGTCGGACAGTTGAACTCCATATTCGATAGTGCATTTGACGTTATTTTCTGAATGGCGGTGTCAACATTCTCCAGAAGGCGCGGGCACAGCTAGTATTTAAATAATCGTATCCGTCCGTTGTCCGTATATATAAGTTTCTCGGTGCCATCCGTTATGTACCTTACCACGAAAAGTAAAATGAGGAACAGTAGGTAAAATCCGCGAAAGCCCGTGTGGAAATCAAATGCCATGATGCCTTGTGAACGCATTCACCATAGTATCTATAAATGTTACTTCGGCCTGATTATAGGACTTGTGGTGATAAACCTACATCATTGCCTAGCATTGCGTATATGACCACAACGTTTAACGAACCAGCAACATACGTATATAAAAATATTCTGACAGAAATAGTAAAGGATTCTGTGAAAGTTAACTAGAAATAGAACTGAGACTCTTTGAGACTTTTCATATAGAATTAGAGCTATGGAAGTTTAAGTAAGAACACACGTTTCACACTTTAATAGTTTGATTGAGGCAAGTCTCGAAAAACTCATAGAATTGTCAAAAAGAGCTGCTTAAAGCGTAGCTTTGTCAAGTTTATTCTAAATCAGACAGAGTTTTATGGGTGAGTCCAAACGAACGTAATTTTGTAACGTCTATTTTTTTTGCTTTTAGTCGCGTAAAATGAGTCGCGGCATTTACGCTGCATTCGGTTTCATACTAAAGTCCTGTTTGTACCAGAAGAAGAATATAAATAACGCGACTCAAAAAACGCCACTCACAACTCATAAAATTACGTTCGTTTGGCCTCTCCCTAAAAGTCGCGATTTCCCGCTGAGCTCTACCTGCGTACTTAATATTTTTATAATTTATGACGGAAGTGGGGATCCAACGGTTGCGAGACACACAGGACCGGACGATATGGTGAAACTTGGGAGAGGTCTATGTTCAACAGTGGACGTCTTTCGGCTGAAATAATGATGATGAAAGTAGTAAGTAGGTGTTTCCTTCTTGTTCAAAATATTTCAATACATTAAAAATTTAGACATAGACGTAGCAACTAAAGGAACACGGGTGGGGTTAAGTCAGTAAAAGTCTGACACGCGATCCCGCTTCACCCAGAGTGTCTTGACTCTTGAGTGAGTGTGAAGTCATTGTATGATTATAATCCAAAAAAAAAGTTACCTATTATGCAAAGCAAACACAAATATAGTTTTAAATACTTTAAATATTGCAACTAAGATAAGTGTCTTATACATATACAAGTACCCAAACGATATTAAACTGAATTTGGCCTACAAAGACATATTTATTTGCAGACGGCTGGCAATGCTTGATGATTAAGCACAGACAATAAACTTTTTTAATTTTGGACATAATTTAGAAACTAAAAAGAACAATAGTCTTCACTATTTTTACGCTGTAATAAAACACATATTTGTCAAGAATGCATCTATTGCAGTGACAGTTCCAGCAAATATGGTGCGTCTGAGTCTATTCTAATTTCACGAACAATGCAATTACAGCCCAAGTGCTAATATGTGTCTCCGTATGTCTTACAATTCACATTTACATACACCATATTAAGACCGTTGCATTTGATGGCATTGTATTTCGAAATCCAAGGCTTGGTTATGAACATTTATATGGTAATACGTCAAGATTAAAATAATAATATTCTTGTTAGCTTGTCATCGTATTTTTGTTATATCATATAGACTCGCATTTGACCACTATCACCTGATGGTAAGCGAGGATAACGTCGCCGATGAAGCACTCTTTACTTAAACTCCCTCAAGTTGTGAGTAACAGTAAATAAGTACTCCCGCAAGGAATTCCACTCCTTAGCTGTACGCACAATGAGAAAAGTATTCCCAAAACGCTTGGTGCGTATTGGTGGGATGTCCAATTGTCCACCGTGTACCGATGGCTCATCGTCGTAAGTCTGGTTGTCCGATCATGGAAAGGGTTATAAAAGGAGGCATTGTATTTTTAACCGACTTCAAAAAGGAGAAAGAGGTTCTTAATTCGATTGTATTTTTTTATGTGTAAACTCGTAACTTCTTATTTGGTGAACCGATTTTCATGCTTCTTTGAAAGCTGGTGCTTCTCATGTGGTCCCATTTAAATTTGGCATCGACCACATAGCCATTAGACGCCTAATGCTTGACCTAATACATCAAAACAATTCTGATAACTAGCTGAGGTATGAGGAACGGGGTACTACGCTCTGATTGGTCCCTTACCAAGGTCATACGCATCATTAAGGGTGGGACAGGTTTAAATAAAACCAGGAAGGTATCGATTTTTATAAATAGTATTTGTATTCTTTTTAAATGAATATTATCTTTTTTATTATTAATTATACGGCGTTTTAACATTTTAGTAATAACATAAAATGCTAAAACTAAAAAAAAAAAAACTAAAGGTAAACATACTTTTTTCGGTTCTTGGTTCTTAAATATAGTAATATTAAATATTAGTAAAAATCCTGATCAAAAAATCGTTTCACAATTAATAAACTATTCAATTTAATGTCTGTATTTGTAAGGTTTCTAGTTCTATCGATAACAGATTTGGTCATAGGATATGGTGCTTCACTAGTTTTATATGACGAAAACGAAGTTAATGACAAACAGCACGAAACGCAAAGTAGATATTGGGGGTGTGGAGGTTGAATATGTCCATGAGTACATATACCTCGGCCAAATAGTCTCTTTCCAGGCGAGGCAAGATAAAGAAGTTGCTCGATGCACCGAAAAAGCATGGAAGAGCTATTTGTCGATGAAACACCTTATGAAAGGATCACTTCCACTTTCCCTAAAAATGAAACTCATGGATATGTGCATCCTTCCCACCCTCACCTACGGAGCGCAAACGTGGTCGTTAACGAAACGTCAAAAGTCTGCACTCGGGGTCTGCCAGCGAGCTATGGAACGAAGTATTCTCGGATTCAAAATCATAGATGCATTCGGAACAGTATACTTCGTTCTAAAACACAAATCGCAGACGTTGGCAAAACAGCCGCCAAACTAAAGTGGAATTGGGCAGGCCATATCTGCCGCATGTCGCAACAGAATTGGGCAAAAGTAACCACTGACTGGATGCCGAATTACAGGAACCGGCGACGCGGTAGGCCCAGAAAGAGATGGCGTGACGAATTAGACATCTACCTGAAGGATTGGCCAGACGTAGCAAGAGACAGAAAAAAATGGAAAGATGGAAGGGAGGCCTTTGCCCTGCAGTGGGACATAACAGGCTCACAATAATAATAATAACTTGTTTTGTTTACGAAATTATAGAGGACAAGAGATAGCGAAAAAAATACCTTAAAAAGAAAGAGACGCAAACATGCGGTGGGCGTGTTCACCTACAAAACGACCAGTATAATATGAACTCCGATTAATAATATTAGAAAATAAATCTAATTATGTTTATGTAACTATTAACTTATCAATGAAATGTTATGTTATTTTTTCGGAAACTCGATATCTGGCTGTTGTTACCATAGCAACGTATTGTACAAGAGGCCATTATAATATTTATTTCATAATTTTTTTATTGACTGACACGGAAGTGTTTATGGCTCACAGAAGTGGTCGCTACTAAATCGAATTTGACGAGTAGCGATCAGTATTACCTGTATATGAACTTTTTAGTCATATGTGTTGACAGACATCGCTCGCCTGTTAGGCGTCTAGTGGCTATGTGGTCGATGAAATTTGGTGAAGATCTGATGAAGAACTTCGGAGATATACAACAGGACTCTTCAATAAACAACGGCTAATCTCTCGGGATTGCTGCATTCGTATGTCTTGTTTATTGTTTACGCCATTTCTTAACATACCATCACGCCGGTACGCTTTAAAGGGGTACGCAGCCTTGTACAGTTCACCCTGGTACACCCTCATTTCACCGGTTATGTTCAAGTTTTATGTTATTCGGGTAAACTCAACACAATCAATTCTGGCATAACTTTGGGCTTTATGAGCAACTTACTATAGAACAGGGATACCGAACCTATGGCACGCGTGCCTGTGGTGGCACATGACAAAATATTTTGGGCACGCTAAAATGAGGTTGTTTAGAATCTAGGTAATTTGCAACAGCAGAAATGACACCAATTCCTACTTTTATTTAAAAACAACATAAAACTGTAAATATTAGGATTGCTATAAGAATTTCTGGGAGCAAATAAAGAATTAATATTAATAATCTTAATTAATAATCTTTATTAATTGATTAATTCATAGCATTTAGAGTTTTATTATTTGTTAATTAAGACAAAGATAAAATATTTTGGTGGCACTTCATTGTCACATAAAAAAAAATATAATTTAAATGGCACGTTCTCTAATAAAGTTTCGCCAGTGCTATAGAACTTGCTCATTAATTGCTACAATTAATAAAAAGTGAAAAATAAAGATTTTACAAAAAAATATACAACTGACTTCCAAAAAAAAACACTACAAAGTGAAAATAACTTAAATTTTGGAAGTCGGTGTTCCTGTTTTCGTTTCTTTGTTTTTCGACGCTGGATTCCGTAATTGTAGTTATTTTTTAGTGTTTGGGATGGTTTTTCACACAGAACAGAAAAAACGCTTTCTACAGGTTTTTCATACTCATTTATCACCCTGAATACGTTTCGACGGTGACTTATTGCACAGAAAACAATATTCGGTTATAAAAGTACTATAAAGGTTTTCAAAAGCCGATAAAAGCTTCCAGAGATGAAATCCAACACATAAAACATTTTACCCTCTGGTGAATATTGTGAAATATTATTTCAATATATTTTTTATGTTTTATTTTCTTAAATAAGTAATTTATTAATGCAGAAAGTTGAATTGAAAGTCGATTTGATTTAAAAGCTCATATATTCAAACATGGAATTAAATATTCAGAAGCCAATAAAGAATTTCTATTGCGAATTTTAAAACATTTTTAGTTTTTAAATGTATGCAATGTATTCCTTTAACAGCGTTTCAAACGGTATTTCTTGAGTTCATAACCTCTTCTTTGAATTTCTATACTTATATTATAAAGAGGAATTATTTGTATTTTTGTATGTAACGAATAAACTTAAAAACTACTAGTCCGATTTGAAAAATTCTTTCACCGTTGGGAAGCTACACTAACCCCGGGTGACATAGGTTACTTTTTATCCCTGTATTCTCACGGGAACGGGCACTACACGGGTGAAACCGTGAGGCGTCCGCTAGTTAGTTATATTGCAGCTCGTTTGCATGTTGCTATAATATGTATAAACGGAAGAGCACTCAAAGCATTTTTTCTAAGAACTCATATTATTTATTTATTTTTTTTGTATTCTATTAGTTACGCTGATTCATTTTCATGATATGAAGTTATGTAGTGGTAGTTTTTAGGGTTACGAACCCGAAAGCCCAAACAGAGCCCTGTTGCTTTCACTCACTTCGTCGTTTGTCACACAAGTTTTACAGCCAAACGGTTGGAACTACAGTCTTCAAACTTTTAAAGTATAAACATCTTGTTGACCCAAAGCCATACAAATTGTCAAAAAAAAATATTTATATATTTTTATAAGAGGTTATCGGATTTCAAAAAATATTTCAATGATAAAAGGATACGCAATTGCCAATTGATATGGGATACGTTTTATTTAGTAGTTCACTGCATCACCGACAAAGTCACGGTCAAGAGCTAGTCGTTTATATCGCCAGTGATCGGATAGTCCTGTGCATTTTAAATTATGCGTTGTGGTAGCACAAAAGCTTCAGTTACGAAGACAGTGATCATCCAAATGAGAAATGGAAGTTGGCAATTCCTTTGTCTCTATTATCTCCAGCATAAAAAGCGTTCACACTTAGTTTAACACATGGAACTTAATGTCTCCGAAGAAGAATTGTTTCAAATAAAAGGTTAATTAAGTTTTTACACTTTGATTCGTTTTGGTTCTGGAGCTTGTGGCTGGTCAATTTTCGAGATTAAGCAACACTTGCCGAGGTTGTTCCGTGGATGGGTGACCATCCCGGTCATACCGAGAATCCTGCGCCTCGAAAAGTACGTTAAGCTGCGACAGGTCATTTGAAGATTTTTGACAGTCGTACGGTAATCAGGTACTAATCTGACACCAGTCTTGCCAAGGGGTATCGTGTTACCCAGTTACTGGGTTATGGAGGTAAGATAGGTAGTTGCTCAATGTAAAATACTGGTATCCAGTAAAATCCAGTTAGACTGGAAGCCGAACCCAATATAGTTGAGAGTAGGCAGATCATCGATACATAATATATTTGTACCTACGCGTACTAGATTTGATCCGAACACTCACTCTGTTAGATTTAACTGTACTGCAATCCGTACACCTTACTTTACACTATGTTGAACGAAACGATCGCAAGTAAACCAAACTCTAGTAGCAATCTAGCGCCGCATCTTTTAATATTTTGATTAGACAACTTATGTAATGTTTAGCGCTGCAGCGAACTTTAGCTTTAACTCACCAGCATTTAAAAAAATGGTTTTTATGAATGTTCTTGTCTATCCGTAGAATGTATGTCAATGAAGCAGATTTATTGATTCGTTTCGGTTCTGATTTCAAACAGTTCTATTAAGTCTTGTTAAACGTACAGTGTGATAATAAACTGTTAAATCCGATTTAATGTCTATTTTAATGTTCGCCATAAAAATGAACCAGTTTCATCTGGTTCAATGATTGTTATGATGCGTCAGAATTATTCACACGTTAGTGAGATTGACATTGATTAAGGTTCACGGTAGTAGGTTCACTTACTATTAACATTGTTATAGTTTTTCTTGCCAATTCGGCTTGTCGTAAAACTGCGACACTTTTACGAGTTCGAGACTTATCTACGGAAAAAAAAAATACTTTGTATCCGAATATAGTATGTAGTACCGAATTACCGATATCCTTCGTACCCGAAACATTCACTGAAATCTATACTGTTTTCGAGAACGTGATATTTCCAATATGAGAGGGAACGAACCAAAGAATTGAAGGTGACAGCTTATTATTATCACTCTGTGTAAATTGAAAACGAAGGACTTGTTTATATACAATGTGTCCGGACTTGTAGTAATAAAACTTTAAGGCGGTAAATTACACTGAACTTAATCAATAAAAATCAATAAACCCGACTGCTTAAAAAGCTATAAAGACATAAAACAAGAAAAAAATTATGCTGTGCAGTTGGAGGATACATATTCGCGAGCTGGCTGACCAAAACCAGATGTATCCTCCGACTGCACAGCATATTTTTTTTCTTGTTTATGTCTTTTTAGTTCGCGTTTTAAGCAGTTGGGTTTTTTGTTTTTTTTAATTTAACTCTTTTTAGTTACATTAATTGGCTTATTAGAGCTGTGATTCTTTTATCAATGTGTAGACCAACTTAAAGACTAACAAAAAAACATCTAAAACGTTATGTTATTCCCTAAAAAAATTGCAAATTTTAGGAAATGCAATAAAAACGTGTGAAATTATGTTTTAAAATTGTCTTTTATGGCTCAATACAAAAATATATTCTATTTTAAATGTTAGTTGAATATTATTTATAGATTCTTTATGCTATGAACTAGGTCCAAAGTTATGGTTGTTATGTGGATATCGTAATAAGTAAGTCAGGAACTAAAGTTGCTTTATCTTTGAGGTTGTGGTGATTGCATCCCTTGTGTGAGCTATTTTTATCGATAAAATAAAGTATAAAAGACCATAAAGCCTTATAGTTTTATTACTACAATTCCGGATACATTGTAGATTCTGATCATAATTTATTGCCTTTCTACCCGGCTTGTATTTGAGGAAACATAATACTATTTACTATTACTATGTACAAGTATCAAACAAGTAGAAGCAAAAGTCGATTTGTATTGATCAGTTAAAAGATTAACATCACCGTGCAATACAAATCTTAACGGTAACTAAAAATAGGTTCACAGTCATAACAAAAAGAATTAATTTCACTTTAAAATTGTTCGCTCGGTTTTGGCTAAAGTCATTCAACTGTATGATTGATGGTTTAATAACCTCCCACTTAACGTGGTGCAGATCATTATACCACACATTTGAGTTCACGGTTAGGTCATTGATTCAACGTCATTCATCGCGAGATCGTAAAAACTTTGTTCCCACAACGGTTGCTTCAGTAACCTATCTGTCATCCTACACCCAATAGCTACTTTGCTAATTTTAAACAAATGATCATCGTCAATCATTGTTAAGCTTTAAGAAAACATTCGGATGGTTTGATTTGCATATATTTGTTTGTTTGTTCAAGGAATTGGCGAGTGTGTTCTTATAGAATCTGTTAGAATTTGGATTTTTGATGAGGAAATGTATTTCTCTAAAAGTTACCTATGCTACAACTGCAACACATTTTAAAACCAAAGTTAAGAAACATGTTGATGAGAGTGTATTTACTCATATATTTCTCATAAAACTTCACCAGTAAAAATCACTATGAGAAATTTTATAAAATTAATATAAGATCATTCAACTTAGTCCCGTTCAAGCTGATTAGGTAGACAGTCGCATAAGTCACGGACTCACGGCGGAATATATTAACCAAGTTTCAGTAATAAATATCAAGTTCTACGTAACTTGTCACCTATTTATTAGGGACAACTTTATCTTAACTTTTACTTTCGATAGCAAACCTGCTTGGTAATCTTGAGCAATAGAACTTTTACGGTAACATAAGGTACATGATAACGACTCACATGCGCCCGTAAATGAAGTTCCCAAAAAGTGTAAAATGAGATTTTTTATCTGCATTGACACAAGGCTGTGGCATAAACAAGGTAGACGTGTGTGTTCGGTAATGTCATAATGTCACAGTTTTACGAGGAGGCGCGGCGCGCGGCCGTGATATAAACCCAACGAATATCTACGTCCTCATCTAAGTACCTTTCATTTACACGGCATCCAGCTGTGCGTAAACAATGTACGTACTTACGTGTAATATGGAACTAATTGCATTCGTGACACAAGTGTGGCGAAATCTATAATGTTCCTAATTTATCTTATTAATTACCATTCACCGTTGTCATTCTGATTAGCATCCGAAATTGGAAATGTATTGAAAACAAATTAAAATACAATCTGCTTCATTAGGCTTCCATCTTGATTTATTGGATTAGCTTCTTGTTTGTTGCTCGCTTTCATTATTTTAATTGATTCTATTCGATATTCAAATTAGTTAATCAAGAGCTGCCAGTTCCACGCGTCGGATCCAACCACCCTATCGCGGCATCGTTCTGTTGAACGTCAAAACGAGGTTGACCGAATTAACACAAAAGATTTGAAGAGACAATTAACAACAAAGCCGCTGCTTTGGCCCCGAGGAAAAGGTCAACAGACCTACTACTTCTACACGTTTGCATAATGTTCAAGTTATTAGAATTCATTTCGGTTTAGGGTAGTATTACAAGGGTACACTGTAGGTGGGCGAAAAATATTGTACCTAAATACTTTACATGAATCAGAATTGTGAAAGTCCGTTTTATATTTTACATTATGCCGTTAATACTCTTTCAGGTTCACCAACCTTCTCACGAAAAAAAACAGATGTTACTCGTACTACAACTCTATTATTAATATAATAACAAATAGTTCACAATCAAAGGGCATTTCCGTGCCACTATCCCAAATTGCTTAGATTTTTTCCCGTTGAATCATGTGCTGAGAATATCTTCCACGCGTTAGTAAACCATCGAAAATATTGCATTGATATTTTATTCGCGTTTGTGTAGCGGGTAACCCCAAATCTAATCTTTCGGTGAACATGTGATGTTTCTCAAAGTGGGTTTATTTTTTTATATAATATGTATTAGTTTTCCGCCTGTCGAGTTTACTGTATCTTTCTACCGTCAATGTCGATTGACATACTGTAAGTCAGCGAGAAAATGTAACAGTAAACTTCGATTTAACTCAACTTCAGTAGGTTTATATCCTTTGGCGTATTTAATGTCCTTTGATAGGTTTACCTACTGGTAAATAAATACATTTTTGTTAATTAGCGTACAGTACAATTCTACCAAAATTAACTCTCTGTTAACTGCGAGATAATTATAAAAAGTTTCAAATCGCAATTTGTACTTTGGTAATAAATACGAACTCCAGGTAAAAATCTAACTAACCAATCTGCTAACATCGAAATTCTCATTTACCAACAGATGTTTCGAAATCAGATTTCTTTTTTATATACAACCCAACGGGCGCGGCGTACTATACAAATATAGCAATAGCAATAAATTACAGGCACTTGTCGAATAATAATATATGTTGTTATGCTATGCCCTACAGACCTACAAACTGTCGGTCGTGGATCATAGCACACGATTCGTTCCACGCTTCACTGCCCCCCCGAGACTCCGGACCAAAGATCAACAACGTAATCTGCTGAAACATCAAACCTTGTTAGCCGTTTGACAAAGTTGAAAGACAAACAGCCTCTGGCTGCAGTTCTAAAAACAATACTGACAATTTTTCTGGAGAGTTAATGAATCATTATATATTCCTTGTTAATTTGAGACTTTTGAGAGAGACTTTTGACTATTTTTTTGTTGATGGTTCTATCACGCCTCAAAAGGCGTATTTGAAACTTCTGTCATTTATCATCGGACATACCAGCGCAGTGTTATTTTCTTTTAAATATCGCTACACATGCTGATGCCTTTGGGCATTGAGCCTATTTGGTCTCGTACGAGGTTTTTTTATTATCTTTTTTTTTGTATTTTGCTTATTTCGTGTCTCCTGTGCGGGTCATAAATATTTTTTCTCTTCATCATAGTATGCATTTTCTACGCCCAAATTATATTTTTTTTATTCCTACAGGATAGGTAAGTATTTAAATCTTTACATTATTATGTACGAGTATTTGATACTTTAGTTGAAGGCTTCACCATATTCTTCTCTTGTTCTCTCACACTATTGAGTATTTTTTTTTTTCATTTCTTCTTTCGCAGATTTGTTGGTAGACATTTCTTAAGAAATAAGTAGTAGGTATCTTTGTACTTAATTGACATCATAATGTGTGTAAACTCGACTAGATTAAAAATTAATCCACTATAAGTTAAATTCTTCTACAGACATTCTTATACAATTAGGTCGAATTTTGCTTAAACTTATATTTCGCTAGAAACCACCTTGTTATAACAATAACACGACTCCATTTACCTAAGCCGACATGACTCATGTCGCCAATAATTAGGTTAGGTTTTTCTATCCTAGAATTTAGTAGCGATTCTGGACCCACTTGACCTTAACAAGAGTAGAAAGTTGTAAGTCAATGTTTTTTCCTAATAACTACGGAGCGGTTGTTTTTCTCAGACATTCCATAGACAACCTTTGACATAGGTATAGGTACCCATTTCATCTAACTATAGATAACATTATTGAACAAAAGTCTGTACTAACATAACGATTGTATGCTCGAACTACTACTATGTATCGTAAACTAGCTCATAAAAACTTTAAGGAATCGCAATGTATATATATATTCTTAGAAGTTTTAAGGTTGGCTGTAAACTGTGGTTCACTGACTCTGGAAGTATGCAGGCATTATTTAAAAGAAGTCGTAAGTCAAAATAGTCAAACATGCAACTGTTCGTTCGTTTATGACTGGAGAGGAGAGACGTGCAGTCAGACATACAGATAACACGATGAGGTATATACAAAAAAATAAAAAAAATATTCCATGCATTACAGTTACAGTTTTACAACGTTCAAGTAAAAATAAAAAAATAATTTTGTAAATATTATTCAGGTAGCATAGATTGTTCTTGAAGCAGTATAAAAATAAATGATAGTTAAAAGTGTAAAAGATTGTAAACAAAATAGATTAATTTCATATATTGATTATTTTCATTATTTAAGTATATTATTATTATTTAATTGAATTAATTGGATAATAAAATAACATTAAAAGATAAACAAAAAAAAAAGAAAACAAAATTAATTACATGATAAAAATGTAAAATAACAAACGATTGTATAATTAACTAGCGGACGCCTCGCGGTTTCACCCGCGTAGTTTTCTTTTCCGTGGGAATACAGGCCTATGTGAAAGCCAACAGTGAAAGAATTTTTGAAATTGGTCTAGTAGTTTTTAAGTTTATTTGTTACATACAAAAATACGAATTTATCCTCTTTCTAATATTATTAGTATTAGTATAGATAAAACTATTGAAAAAAACCTGTCATGATTAGCACGCATGAACCTCTCACATGGTGAGAGTGAAGGCCTCCTCCAGCCGGTACGGTTTTTGCTCCCAAACTGTGATAAAAATGCCGTGCTCGCAGGGCAGGGATGAGGTATATACTGTGACAATGTCTCCCCTAAGATAAATGATTTAACGTTTTGCCGACTCATCGGTTCCGATTGTCATACATAAACCGATAACATTCATCTCTAGTATCCGGGCTTACTCGAATTTGCATCACAGTCACGCCGTGCAGAATTGATAAGTACGTGTTAGTGAAGACTAAACACCGAACTGCTTCGGTGAATGTTCGTTAATACAATCACGAACAAAACTGTTGCGTAAATTCCTGATTATCTAAAATTACGACATCGCATCATTGATTACATGTCATCTTCCAAATTAGGCCTCCAGACCTTGAAACAGAACAATACCGTCACACTCTTGCATACATTACTCATAAATTAATTATTCTCACAACTGTACCTATAACAAGCTAAAATGAATTTATGCTCCATAAAATTACTGCGTATCGTACGCAAGTCATAATTTTCTAGTTAATTTAGGTGTGTAAGCGTTGTTAAAAGCTCCTATAAAAGCTCGGCGTCTAACAAAGATATCAATGATAATAAACATTTCCAGTTAGACATCTTTATTTTTGGGAACGCGTCCATTTATAATTGATGTAATTACCGCAAATTGTGTATCATTGGCTTTGATTGGGAATTCAACAAATTAGAGACTGTTATGTTGAATATCGTGGGTGGCTAATTAAATACTGTTACCAATTACTTCTCGAATTTAAAATGGATAAACGGTATTGTGTATATCTAGCATGTTATGGGAAATGATAAAATGACCGTGTCTTGAAACCACAGCTTTAAACTAAAACCTCTACTAACGTCATGTCAATAGAACTGTTTTTGCCGAACACATTTTCTTACTTCTATCTTTTTCTCAAACCAGGCTAACTAAAAAGACTCAAAAGATACTGCCGCATCTTTGGTAGGGTTAAAAGATTAGTCGTCTTGTCGTCTGCAAGAAAATCTTGTTCAAAATCGCAGTGAAGTTTATGCTGTGTATTCATTCAGTTATTTTGGAAAAGCTTAACCTTTACTTTTGAACCTGGACCTACTATAACATATATTAATTAGAATTTACGCTGGTAACTATATCTACGCTATATACATTAATAGCCTGTAGAAAATAATATTCTACAGTGTTTAAGTGAAACTGCGATTAAGTAATCAGCCAGTCTCCGTTTAACGATGCTTGAAACAAGGCCTTTTTGGCACGCTAGCCAACTTTGACACAATATTCAGAATTTAAGACGTAACATATTCTGTGCTGTTACTTATTAAATTAGGTTATCGTGTTGCCAGAAATAACAAATTACTAGCATCAGAAAGGATGTGAGTGACACCGATATCAGAAATAACTGATAATTTATCTACTTTTAACGGTAAATTAAAACCATTCAGCAGAGTATGAAGTGGATAGTTATAAGGGTAGGGAAAAGAAACGATAGATGAAACGTATGAAAGATTAAATGGATGGAAACTGTGGAAAGGGAGTGACTGGAAGATGTCGACTAATGGAAGGAGAAATGGAAGAAGAAAATGTTACACGGACCCCAAACAAATTAGGACAAGGACAAGAGTATGAATATGACCGTTTGCATAGACCCCAACGTAGAATAACATTACATTGGCCAAGTGTTATTGGGTTATTCCATCTGGAATTTCTTAATAGCAGCCCGGAGTCTGAATTTCAGCTCGATTGTTGGCAATACACTCGCTTCTTTACTTCTTTTTTTAAAGCACGTTTAAAAAAAGGTTACTTTCTAAATTAGCATACTCCTTGGTAACGGCAGTGGTGTCTCATCCCATACAAAGAAACTGTGCCGTCGTACTGTACTGATTATACTAATTGCTTTTTGTACATCGATCGCGTTCGGTTCCGTTCCACGGATATAGATGGTGATCTATCTATCGCCGTGGAATGGAACCGAACGCGATCGATTTACAAAAAATAATCGGTATAATCAGATGAAAAACGCTAGTTACGTCGGCACGGTTTCTTTGTATGTGATGAGGCATCTATATGCTAGTATAATATTATCTGTGGTAACGGCTAGCTTAAAAGTTCTGAACAAATATATTATTATTATTGATTCATGTACATTATTTGTGAAACATGTTTTATTCGTCAGTTTTGCTTTAAAAAAAAATTAACAACACGAAATTTTGGACTACTTTTGGATACTTCTCCTAAACGACTTGGATGTTTAAAAATATTTTTACACAGTAAGACTGGTGGCTGGAATTTCTTAATAACTTAAATAGCATATGTAAATCAAACAATATTTTGCAAAAAAAACTATCCACAAGGAGGTTCAATATTGATATTCTGGCTCCAAGCAGGCGCACAGCTAGTATTGCGTTAACATTGGGGAATATATATTTCTTAAATAACTATCAAAATGCACTATGATGTACTATTGGTGCAACTCTGTCCAACCCTCCGGGGAATACAGACGTGATGATAAGTAATAAGGTGATTTTTATGAACTGAATTATTAAGAAAACATTTCAATGGAAACAGGCACACCCCACGTGCAGTGGATTGTAACTAACAGTCATATTCGACAAGTCCCGATAGAGCACAAGTTCCAAATTAACTCGCAACCGCGGGTGGGCGGGTGTTCATGTGTCAATAATGTAGTGTTCCACTGTTCACTGCATTTCCAGCCGATACCACAAAGTACGTAAGCGGCGGCGCGCCGACTGTGTAGTTAGGAACTTTGACTTAATACAATAGTTTCGACAGCTGTCGCCACCGCCGCCGCGCCGTCTTGAATTTGCACCGTGTGTAGTACTTAGTGCTAAACTATTATAAGTCCACACTGGCACAGTATAAATGCGCATCGACGAGACCCCTAAGCGGTTTCCGCGATGCTGTCAGTAGTGCGAGCCGCTTAGGGGTCTCGTTACCGCAAATTGTGTATCATTGGCTTTGATTGGGAATTCAACAAATTAGAGACTGTTATATTGAATATCGTGGGTGGCTAATTAAATACTGTTACCAATTACTTCTCGAATTTAAAATGGATAAACGGTATTGTGTATATCTAGCATGTTATTGGAAATAATAAAATGACCGTGTCTTGAAACCACAGCTTTAAACTAAAACCTCTACTAACGTCATGTCAATAGAACTGTTTTCGCCGAGCACATTTTCTTCCCTCTATCTTATTCTCAAACCAAGCTTACTAAAAAGTGTGTAGTACTTAGTGCTAAACTATTATAAGTCCACACTGGCACAGTATAAATGCGCATCGACGAGACCCCTAAGCGGTTTCCGCGATGCTGTCAGTAGTGCGAGCCGCTTAGGGGTCTCGTCGATGCGCATGTTTGTGTGAGTGTGCCGTTTCGAGCTTTTGTAGGTAGTTTCCATACTGTTTGTCCATATTTATACTGTGATACTGGCGTGTTAAGGCAAAGACAGGAGACATACACAAAAACAAATCTGCTAAATCTTTAAATTCGGGTCTGCGGTTAATATATGTTATGTTAATCATACTACTCATAATATAATAAAAGTTTGTGAAGATGTTTGTTACTCTTTCACGCAAAAACTACTGAACGGATTATAAGAAACTTTACAGTAATATACATTATACATCAGAATAACACATATGCTGTAATATAACAAAATATAAGCGCAAAATGCACGTGGCTGCGGGCTTCAGCTAGTTTAGAGCGTATTTCTAAGAACTGGATGTTACAAAATAATTTTACGAAAATCTATCTGAGTGGAATGAACGGTATACTAAACTCTAACTTTGAACTTATAAAATCATGCCTGTAACTTGTAAATGCCTGGCTCATATTAGTCAAGATAGAAAGTAGCGATACCGGGAGGTCTTTGCCCTGCAGTATGAAACTACGGGCTCATAACAAATTAAAAAGTGCGTTGTAAAATGGACAACTTATTTAACTGTAATTACAAAAATGTCAGCGCGCATATCTTAATTCTCTATACAGGTCGTTTTGCGTTGATGTGGCGCATATTTGCCCTGTTTGTTTAATTTGTTTTCCATATTTTTTATATATACTTTTATTTGAGGTATGCGACATGATGTCGCAAATAAACGTTTTTCTTTCAGTCATAACCGTGCCCTAGTCGGCAGCACGACCTATTTAAAATAAAAAAAAGGAATTACGTCTGCCACCGAACTGCTTTGCAGTTTGGCAGAGGTAATATTTAAATGTTACAATTTTTTTTCTGTGAATAAACACTTTTTCATTTTAACTTTGTGGGCGGGGTTAAAAGGCGTGCTATCTCATCCGACAACACATGCGAAAAGAAGAGACGCTGTGATGAGCCGTAAGAAGCCAGTGCGCGTACGACGTGTATATACTTTTGCAAATTTATAGCGAAATGGATGATGATTTAGAACGAAAAAGAGCGCGCGAAATTTTATAAACAGACCTTTGGGAATATGGATATCATGGAAAAACTATGAATGAATGTTCGAAATAAAATTATTTCCTTCTTCTCATGGTATTTATTTCCGTCCAAAGATGCGTTGAAATTAGTGTTGAAATATGGAACTTTCGACGCTTATAACTTTCAAATATATGTCTTTTTATTTGTTCTTGTTTCCATACAAAAAAGGTAAATATGATAATATAGATAATAGGCTAGATAATGATGGGAAAAGTTGATATCATTTTTTATTTTGAATATACACCGTCAAACAGTGGTTTAATCGCCATACTACGTTTATATGGAAGAATGACCGACTAGGTCATCCTTAAGCATTGATAGCGCCTTAACGTAGTAGCAGTCTGTTTGCCAAAACTCAGCAATATTGTATAAACGTACGCGTTTGTTTAGCTATATAATTACGCGAGCAGCGTTTTAGTGTTTGTGTAATTCATAATTTTTAAACATTTATGAAAAAAGTTTATTGTTATTTATGAGCCAATTTTGAACGTAGAGCAGACGCCAGACTGGCAAGGTTACAGATACAATGAAAAAAAAGTTGTTACAAGAAAATTATACTTACTTGAAACGACAAATACACCCACTTGAGCTCCCTCACCTAAAGAATTGATGAAAGGTAGGTATTTCTAAATTCAGAATACAGAAAAACTATTGTGATATTATAACTCCTCAAGAATCACTCAACTGAGTAAGCGATAACTAAATCAGCCGCTTTCGATAATTGGTAGTGGATCGAAAATAAGCCTGAACCTAACGCCAGTAAATACTTAACAAGAAAACTTAAATAACACCAAGTAACTTAGTAACTCAGCGGGCGAGACGTCGAAGGGATTCAGTGAGAACTTCGTCTGTTCATTGGAAACCATTCTGAAGGAAACCGCAATCTTGGCAAACGAGCGAATTCCTTCGACGGACTAAAGAGCTGAAATAAAATCTCAGTGCTCCTAGATAAAAAGTAAATCGTTATATCCAGCCATATCCGAAATCTTTTTGTCGGCTTCTGAATAAGATTCACGGATTCACGTTTGTCTTTCATTTGTTTGATTATTCACATAAAATACGGCTTTGGCCATTTTTCGCTGAACGAAGCTTCATTCCCGAAATGATTTTGGTTTTCAAATTGTGCTATTCTACGAAAGTGTTATTCCCGAGATCCGAGTGTAGTAATTACGTAATAGTTTAGCATTCAAGATTACATCACTATTCTATTTAACGTCTAGTCATTATAAAGGCGAAAGTTTGGATGAATGGATGTTTGTTACTCAATCACGCCAGAACGGCTGAACGGATCTGGGTGTACAGATGTAGAGTATAGCCTGATAAAGCACATAGGCTACTTTTTTATTCTTTACTAATGATAAGTATAAAATATATTGCCATAATTTAAATTGGCATAACGAAATTCAGCATAATGCTGTTAGGCATAAATGTTTTGCCATAATGTATATTGCCACAAATACTGTTGGCATAATAATAAAAAGCATAATTTTATAAAGCATAATGTTATAAACACATAATGATATTTACACATATTATTCTTTGGAATAAAACAATCATGTTTGCGGATCAAGGGTGGCCCAAGGGTCAGCCCCGCCGGTCTTGTTTATTAGACGAATAAGTATTATGCCTTAAAAATGTATGCAACTCAAATTATGCTAAAATAAATTAGACCAAATGACAGATATGCTTACCTTTGCATTATGCCAAAGTATTATTATGACACAGTATTATTATTCTAATAAAAGGCGAAAACGTTATATGAAGCCATACAATTTTATGCCAAGACGGGATTACCACTTTTTATAGTATGTTCCCGGGGGGTAATTACCGACACCCGCGCACGCAAAGCCGCTAACAAAAGCTAGTTGACCACAATATTATCGTGTTTGACATTTTCCCATATAAGTCAGTGTAACATACAACTTTCATCAAGGCTGACCTTAAAACGCTTCGCTGGACGACTGAGCACTTTGACGTTCGTTCATAACGCCCAACTTTTGAGCTACTGTTTGCGAAGTCCCACTTTCCATCGATAGACCCAATGTTGATTACAGTTATGCAATGAGATGAGCTGATGATAATATCGGGGCCAGTGCTATTGAAGATAGTTTAGATATTAAAGCACCTATTATTAACCAGTTTTTAGTGTTAATACCTAATAATTTAATTAAGTAACCTTTAGTTTTTTTCTATCTATTTTATCGGAATGAAACACTGTGACACATCCAAATTATCTTTGAATAGCGAACGCCTCGCGGTTTCACCCGCAAAGTTCCCGTTCCCGTGGAAATACAGAGATAAAAAGTAGCCTATGTCACCCGGGGATAGTGTAGCTTCCCAACGGTGAAAGAATTTTTGAAATCAATCCAGTAGTGTTTAAGTTAATTCGTTACATACAAAAATACAAATCTTTCCTCTTTATAATATTAGTGTAGATAAAAATGTAACTAATGGTATCAAGTTTGTTTATAACATTGAAGTGTAAGAACATAAAATTAAACCCATAAATATATTTAAATCGAGCCAGGTGACGATGTTAAATTGAACTGAAAGAACAACTATAAGTTCTTTTAGTTCAGTTTATTCGTGATCTTCATGAAATGCATTAAAACTTCGAGAAACTAACTGTTCTTAAACTCTCAAAACTAACAGACGTTTGCATTTAAGTTTCTGGTGCAGCTGCTGAAGGAAGTTTGAGGGTACCTACCTACGAAACATTTTACACGAATTGCTTAAAACGACAGTGTCGCATGCAGAATACGACATTCATTTGTTTCGCTTTTAATTCATTGAAATAGATTACAAGAAAAACTAAACTAAAACTCATGCTATTTCGATGTTTTCATAACTCTAAAGTAATTAAAAGACGTTGAAAGTTTTGTATAAATAAATATGCCAAATCATGTACCAGCTACCTAGTTACCTACCAACGTACCGTAAATATTCTGTGAACACATGGAGTTCATTATACAGGTGTTCAAATAATTGCGTAATTCTACCGTTCATTTGAGTTTATGTACCACGCAGACCCAAGTTTAAGGTTACTAACGAAAACTATAATCTATTTTGATCGTCATGTATATAAAATCTTGTCTAATAAAATATCTAAGTGATGTTATCGACCATCGATCTTGACTGCACTGGAACTCAAATATTTATTTTAAAGACATCAAAATGTAACGCCAACAAAAACAGTCTCGGACTTCCTAAAAGTAATTAGTTTTTGATTTAAATGCTATCGAATTATGTTTTGACGGATGAGTGAATTATATACTCGTACTAGTTTATTTTAGTATCACAAAGCTGTTAGCAACACCGAGTTTGTTGGAAAATGTAAAGAAGTGTTGATAACACAAAATTAATAATTGCACATCTGCGTTCATTTTCACGGCCCAATCCATTGAGCAATTAGTTTCGCAACACTTTGTTTACGTCATGTCCATTGAAAAAACTGATAAAATGACGGAAGAATAATCTAAAATTAAGCAGATAAAGAGTGTTAAAAATTGATCGCTTACAATAGGGTTATTTCCTGGATAAAAAAATGATAATTCTATTTAGTCCATCAGTTAGAAAATCAAATAATATTGGACACGTATTTTTTGCTTTACCAAATCAATAAAAAAACTTTTTTGCAAAAAAATACCACCGACTTCCAAATAAAAAACTACAAAGTGAAAAATAACTTTATTTTTGGAAGTAGGTGTCTTTCGTAGGTACCATTTTTTTGCGTTATGGACACCGACTTCCAAAAATAAAGTTATTTTTAACTTTGTAGTTTTTTATTTGGAAGTCGATGGAATTTATTTGCAAAAAAGTTTGTTTAATTTTTCACTTTTTAGTTTTACCTACATATAAGGCAAGTTTTTTAGTAAGGTAACTATAATGCCAGAATATATTACCCGAATATCATGAAACTTGAACATAACTGGTGAATTGAGTGATCTGCGTACCCCTTCAGAGCGTACTGGCGTGATTTTGTGCTTTGAAATGGTAAAAACAATAAACAGACATGCGATTGCAGCAATCCCGAGTGATTTGCCGTTATTTATTGAAGAGTTCTGCTGTATATCTTCGAAGTTCTTCATCAGATCTTTACCTAATTAAAATAGGACCAGAATTTTCAATATCGGTTCACAATTGACGGAGATATCGGTGAACATACATAAAAAAAAAAAGAAACATACTCCATGTCGAACATAGAACCTCCTCCTTTTTGGTAAGTCGGTTAATAAAAATATATAAAGTTAAAGCGCATCAAAGTTCAGAAGTGGGGGCTTGTGACGTCACTAAGGCAGTATAAAGTGTACTAGCGGCGTGACGTTTCGCGATATTTCAACGCATTATATCATTGTCTCTTTATGTTTACGTGTCAAAAGAAAAATACGTGTCCAATATTTTTTATTAATCTACCTGACGGAGAAAAACAAATTTTCAGTAAAGTACCCTATCTTATTTTGTTTTGTATAAGCCATCGATTAAGGAATATTCTTCAGACGAGTACGGCAATTATGAAAATATAATCCGGGTTAAATATATTTGCACTCATTTTAAACATTGTGTTGCCGAGCAATATCCAAGTTTCTTTTAATAGGAACTCCTACTAAATATTTCACTTCTAAATCAAAGGATTAAGGTAATAAGCAGCTGGTTTTAAAACATCATTCCTTCGGTCTTAAAACGTATTTTTTTATACTTTATCAATTTTCGCCTGTTTAAATAAAATTAATTTGTTTAAGTCTTGTCGGTACGGTTTTAAGTGGGGTTAGTATCATTTTAGAAATTAAGTGCTGAACTCAGCTATTGTTGTCCATATTTTTTACAAATCTGGGTAAAGATATCAGAATATATTAAATTCTTAATGTAAAGGCTCTTAGCAACAATGAATCTGGTACTCAGAAATTTCTTGTAAGTATATCTAAAATTGCTATTAAGCGCTCCACAATTTCAAGTTTAAAATCATTGTGTTAAAGGGAGATTCAAACTTTCCTTTTATAATAATTTTAGAACGCTACTTCTGTTTCAAAGGTGGAATACCTTACACGCTATTAGGAAACTGTAGAAAGCTAAGGATGTTTCGATCCTAAAAGCCATTCCATGTACAAGATTTTTGAATTTTACGTTTGTTTTAAGAACTCATAAATACCCACCTTTTTCTAACTGTCGTATTATCCATATCAATTATTTTTAGAATAGAATAGAATAAAATTTATTTGCATAAAAACATGGTATAGTAATAATAATATTTAAGTTCACAACAGAATAAATACTTAAATGATTAAATCGGCTGCAGCATTGATTTCTGCAGATGTCAAGAAGTATCATAAATTCTAAGTATGTAGTAGAGTTATTAGTTTAAAGCCAGTCGGATGATACATCTGGCTTTGGTCAGCCAGCTCGCGAATATGTATCCTCCGACTGCACGGCATGATTTTCTTCTTGTTTACGTCGTTTTAGTTCGCTTCTTAAGCAGTCGAGATTTTGATTTTTTGAATGTACTTTTTTTTCTTGTTTATTTCAGACTAGCGGACGCCTAGTGCCTTTCACCCGCGTAGTTCCCGTTCCCTTGGGAATATAGGGATAAAAAGCTTCCCAACTGACAAAGATTTTTTGAAATCGGTCCAGTAGCTTTAAGTTTATTCGTTACATACAAAAATACAAATATTTCCTTTTTATAATATTATTAGTATATCAATATAGAAGTATAGATAATTTTGTAGGTATCACGCAATTCAATAATCAACACAGCAACTTCCATAATATACAGAGATTCAATCCAGATATATCTATATTTTCGACCATAAAATTCCATTTGCAATACAAAAAGCCAGACGATATTATTACATTGTTTCTGTAGATTAATATGTATCAAAAGTCAGCTTCGACGTTATCATAAAAACAACAATTAATGTGGATCATCTTATGTAGTGCATAGTCAGTTAAACAAAGATAATGGAACCAGCTAACCCTCGAAATCATCAAAACCTATTTTCTTTAACCTTGGGTGAACTTAAATTAATTCGGGTCGAATTAAAAAAAAGAAGTTATGATTAGTTTAAATTGATTAGCAGATTCTGAATTCAAATTCTACATAGAAAATTTAAATCAAGAATCAAGTAAAGAGTTTTATTAATATATTGTGGTCAAAAAGTTTTTATTAATACTAGTTTGGTTGTATAAATCTAAGCTAAATAGTATTATAGCTCTTCCAATTTTTTAGTTTCTACAGAACTAACATAACTTTTATATTTATCAACGTTTTTTCGGAGTCTATATTTATCTACATTGTTTACACAGCTGCACGAAATTAGCGACCATAATAAATTAAAATTCATTAATTATAATTTTAATGATACCGCTTGCTGATAAAAAGTTATTCATGTCGTTGTAAAATTATCAAGTGGGTTGTGATTATTTTGCACTTGCGAATATTCAAGAAGCGATTACCAATTCGATAAAACTAACAAACTTCCAATATTATTACTGAAAAGTATCTTGTTATTAAGAAATTCTCCTTTTAGTTGATCTATTCAAAATTAAAATATTATTCTAAAGATACCTATCAAACTAAGAAACTTAATTTCAAAGAGTTCCCTATGATTCTTCAAAATAATTGAGTTGGTTGTGTTAACGAAGTAACACAATATTCTAGAAATTAACTAGAAACCACTTAACTTGAGTTTGAAATAGATTCAAGTTAGATTAATTTATTCAAGGTATCAGGATACTGAACTTGAAGAAGACAGTTAAGAACTACAATATTTCACTTTTGAGTTGGAATTATTTAGTATAATAAAATGAGTCTTACCTCAAACGTTCGACTGTTTATGAGATACGCACAACATAGATGCTGAGTGATAATAAATACAACACTTGAACAGATCGAGATCGAGGCACCGCGTCCGCGACTAAAGGAGCACTGGATATGCGCGCGCGCAGCCAGACGTATACCGCAACTATCGCGTCTACCGCCAGTGCCGCGCTACTAAACTATAGCCCATTTAACATAACAGATCTGTCAAACATTGTTGGTCCTAAGAGTTCAATGTTACGCTTATGCTTCATTCAATTACATACAACACATTTCGATGATTTGATTATGTATTGTCGTGATCTGGGAATTTAATTGTCATTATCATTTTATTGTATTCGTATCTTTTATTTATTCATCCGTGCTGTCCACTTTTCTCATTTATTACACATTCACCTGTAATCTACTAAACCAATATAGATGAACAGAGTTCCTGGTATAGAGGACAAATACGTAGTGGTACGGAAGGACAAGTACTTTTTGCCCTGGGAATATGTTCCCTTGGAACATATTCGGACTTTAATGAAAGCGAATTCGCTGGCAGGGGCTAGTTAGTTTTATGTTTGACATAAAATCAAAGAATGGTTTTACGAACTAAAGATAAGAACCTTGTAAACAATTACTTCATAAAAAATCTTATTACATCAACGTGATCGAGAAAACTGGCCAAGTGCGAGTCGGCCCCGCGCATAAAGGGTTCCGTACCATTATCGCAAAAACGGTTGTTGTATGAGAGCCCCACTTAAATATTTATTTTATTATGTTTTTAGTATTTTTTGTTATAGCGGCAACGGAAATACATCATCTGTTAAAATTTCAACTGTCTAACTATCAAGGTTCATAAAATACAGCCTGGTGACAGACGGACAGACGAACAGACAGACAGGCGGACCGCGGGGTCTTAGGTCTAGGGTCACGTTTTTATCCTTTGGGTACGGAACCCTAAAAATAGAAAATCCAACTCTTTGTGAAACGCCATATGTCGTCAGATTTCTTCGGCATTCCCTTGTAGGTACATATTTGATCTAACACCCAAGATAAGCCAAGAAAAAGTAGGTTTGTTTGAACGTACTATTAGTTACATAGACGCCTAGTTGCTATAGATAAAGTGGGTACTAACAGCGTGAATTAATGGATACTCTCGTTAATTCTTCAGTAGTTTGTCTAAGGTGCTGAAAATAGCTAACATGTTTCGGATATTTGAATTTCCATTAATTTTAACAAGCACATACATAGAATAGAATAGAATATACTTACTTAATATAGATTAATACAAATGAATCTAGATACTGTTAACTATGTATGAACTACGTATAAACAATTTACTAGAAAAAATAAACAAGAGATCTATTTTTACCGAGCCCACATTCAGCACCGCTAAAAAAAAATTGTGTAATCACGAATATATTTCTGGATGTAGAAATAATAAATGTCGGTGATTTTAGTTAATTATGACCATAAAAACAGGTTCGCAGAACACAAGTCCGGTCTTTGATAAATCTCCAAGAAATGTTTGTAATTAATTAAAAGTGCGATATCATAACAGAACCATGCCTCAGCAGATTGTTTCACTAGGGAAGTGATAACGCGCGGGCGGTGACCGCGTTATCAAATATTGAAACAGCTCCACCAGATGTAGGCGACGCGATTACTGTTTGTTTTACTTTTTCTTTTGTAACACCTATTGTTGATTCAATTAAACCAATATATCGATACCCACCAATAATTGTCGAAGGTGGAAATAATGAATAATCGTTCGATATTATTTTATTTCGTTTGTATACAAAATTTTGGTTTTGCAGGCAAACTTTTTAATCTCTATTTGAACAGCTGTGAATAGAGAAGGGGTTCTTAACAAAATCTGTGGGATCAACCACGTGATATGTTGGTGGTGCATGTCCATCTCTATCCTACTATTTTACTAATATATATTATAATTGGATGGATGTGTGTATGTCTAAAACAGCTCAACAGATCTGAATGAAATTAGGCACAAAGATAGATTATAGTTTGGAATAGCACATAGGCTACTTTTTATACCAGTATATTGTCCCCTTAGGATGATAAAATAATTAAATCTGGATTAAATTTAGCACAGAAATAGATATATACAGACAATAGATATAGATATGTATAAACAGATATAGAATAGCACATACGCTACTTTTTATCCCGATAAACTAGGTTTACTGATCCCTTGGGATAATAAACCACTTTTCCCGCGGGCGAAGCCGCAAGCGGAAGCTAATTATTTTTTCTTCCAACTATGCTTTAATTTCATCACAATCACACTAAAAACTCAGTACAAAGCGAGTCTTTAATGCTCTAGAGCAATAAAAATGTATGAAATTTCATTATTGCACAATTTATTTTTTAATCGCACCAAAAGGTGCCAATCTCAATGGATTAGCTCTATTCAGCCAGCCGATATCAATACTTTTTTTTTTACTTACGTATTATTCGTTTCTATCCTACTTGTTCCAAATTAAAAAAATGATTACTGTTAACTCTGATTTAAAAAAGTGATTTGGCGGGCACTTTGTTAATTTTGCTTGACAATATTTTTGGAAACGATAAAGTGTGATACTATCTGATTTTGAGTGCTTCGGCTTCGAATTAAAATGGAATCATCTAGCGACACATTAACTCCGGAAAACATTCTAAATGAAGCCGACAGTGTTATAGAAAATCTTTTAATTTCAATAATTAAACTTCTATTTTAACTGTTTGATATGAGTTTCTTTTATCTACTATTCCTATAGGTAATAGTTGAAAGAAAAGCAGATTATGCACCTCGACTTAAGTAATTTATATTGCCCTCGTGCCTGTTAGATTAGTGCCCTCGCTAACGCTCGGGCTCTAAATCAGGCACTCGGTGCAATAATAAATTACTTTGTGCTCGATGCAATAATCTACTATTAATTGTTTTGACCATTATCAGAGCCTCTAGACGGAGTATCCTTCTACATGTTAAGGATCGTCTTCGCAGATAGAATGCGAGTCGAAATGCCAAATTGAAAGGGATTGATTACGTCATATTTAGCACTTGTTAATCCTATACATTTTCGACAGGTTATCGTGACGATTTCGTTGGTAGAATGTCGCTTGTTGTTGTGTAGGTCCCAAGATGATTCGATCTTGTTAAATCTGTATTCAAATGGGCATTCCGCAATCTGAGAACGCCTGTTATATTATTACGATATAATTAACATTTTAGTTATGAATACATCAGATGTATTCAAAACTAAAATTCAGAAATAATAGTAACTATTTTAACATAAGAAAATTAATAAAACATAGAGTTTTCATTTATATTTATTCGTAGTAGATCCCTATTGCTGCTGGTTGTGGAACCTGGTTATACAGGAAGCCGACCCCCAAAGGAAATCTACCATATTTATTTAATACTTCATGCACAAAAACCTACGAAGCCGCATTAATGCCTGGCATTTTCTATCAGACCTTTAGATGATGCAAACCATAAATAGCATCTATCCGAACCATGACAAAAGATCCCAAAAACGTTCCAATTTCAAAATGGAATCTAATAGTCAATTCGATAACACTGGCCACACAAACAGCTATCTATTACCCTAATCAAAACTACTTTGATTCGGGTTAATTGCGGACTAAATCCGTGGTTAGTTCCGCCAACACTCGAGTTAATCGAGGCTCTGTTCTAAACACAACAGATAATAAGTAATGTGTATCAAACTAAAAGTTTCCGTAACCGGGGAGAATTGGAAACTGTTGTTGTGTATCATATCGTGCCTTAATTACCCCGTATATTTATTAGAAGTAGATAATTATATGTGGACCTCCAAGTAAAAAGGGTCCAGCTCCCGGCATTTAGTTTCCGAGATATACGCAGTTTTGTAAAATTGCCCTCAAACAAACACAACTACAGTTTCAACTTCAAATGTCTGTTGTGTCACAAATGTGTCAGATTTAGAATATTTTTTTAATGCTTATTATAACTCTAGATAGATATAATATCCGAATAAAGTCTTAACTCAATACCCCACCCTTTTTTCTGTACTCTGTAAGTTTTATTGTACTCTGAGCCACTCGTTTAACCGACACAGTGAGGTCGGCACGAACACTCAACATACACTAGGAAACCTCATCGAAGACGTACCTATCAAAGACTTGAATATCGTCATAAGAAATGAAACACAAGTCCAAGTAAAAAATTACCATACAAATACAAATATTATAGTTGACTAGCCTCTGCTAGCGACTTCGCCCGCGCGAAAAGTGTTTTATCATCCCAAAGGAATCTTATACCGAGATAAAAAGTGGTCTTTGTGCGATTCGAGACTATATTCTATGTCTGATCCAAATTTCATCCAGATCCGTTTAGTCGTTCTGGCGTGATTGATTATCAAACATACATCTATCCATCCATCGAAACTTTCACATTTATAATACTTCTATAGCTTCTGCCAGCGGCTTCACCAGCGTGAAAATGTAAAATTATCACGAGAGAACATATTCTTGGGATAAAAAGGTATCCTATGTGCTATTCCTGATTATAATCTATTTCTGTGGCAATTGTTGCCAATTTCATCCAGTTCCGTTCTGTCGTAGAGTAACAAGCATACATTCACACATACAAACTTTCGCATTTATAATATTTACACCGTTAATATTCAGCGCTTGTTATGGAAGGTTACCAACTTAGCAGAGGACCCAAAGTTCATTAAAATTCTCAGTAACCGACAATAACAAGTCAATCTTCTGGATGATAGATTCTGGGTGGCGTGTCCAAAAGACTGGTCTGCTTCAAGGTAGCGTTCTGGTTCCCCTGCTGTTCAACATCTACACCAACGACCAACCGGTGAGTTTTAACACTACCCGCTTCCTGTACGCTGACGATCAAGAATTAACTTGCCAAGCTACTTTTTGAGGAGATTGAGGCAAATCTTCCCACCGCCCTTTCGGATCTCAGCCAATATTATGCTGACAACGCGCTGAAGCCAACTCCGTCAAAAACACAGTCGTGCGCCTTTCACATACGTAACAGACAAGCGGGCCGAACGCTTAACATTTCATGGCAGGGGGTGCCAATCCTCCATAGTTCCCACCTAAACCTCGCCATTACTCTGGACAGGTCCCTCAAATACAGAAAGAATTGCGAGAATGTCAACTGAAAGGTACATTCAAGGAATAACTTGCTTCGCCACCTAACGTCCACTAGATGGGGGGCGTCTCCTCAAGTCCTGCGAACGACTTGCATGGCACTCTGTTTCTCCGCTGGTGAATATGCAAGTCCAGTATGGAGCCGCTCTGCCCACTCCAAATTAGTGAATACAGCTCTAATTGAGACGTGCCGGATTGCCACAGGCTGCCTCAAACCGACTCTTGTACGAATTCTGTATCCACTTATCGGCATCGCGCCTTCGGAAATTCTCAGGACTATAGCAAGTTGTATAGAGAGGGCGAAACTTGAAAACGACCCACGCCACCCAATGCACAATTACAGCTCAGTGCCCCAGCGCCTAAAAAGCCGGAAATGTTTTCTAGGATGCGTGGGTCTATGTGATGGCATCTCCTCTTTGGCAAGATGCGACCTTTGGCGAAAGAAACTCAAGCCTCCTGAAAATTTCATCGGGCCATCGAAGAGCCTTCCACCTGGGCACACTCTGCCATGGTCAACCCGTAAAACCCTAAATAGACTCCGCACTGAGGTTGGCCGCAGCAAGGACAACCTCCACAGGTGGGGGTTCTCTGATGGCAGTTGTCATCAGTGCTTGTGCAGCATCTCTCAGCAGACCATGGCCCATCTCACGGAGTACCCCCCAGTCACCTGTACTTGCGAAAACCTTATGACCGCGTCACCGAATAGTGTTGCCGTGGCTGAATTCAGGGCCAGATACAATATTTATATTTTATATTTGCCATCGACCCGCTATAAAGAAGATTTATAATATTTGTAAGATGTTAAGATTATTAAGAAGTAAGATAAATGTAACAGACACTGAATTTCCCAAATGATAACAAAGTAGATAGTACCTGTGTTAAAGCGAAAATAATATTTTTTGACTTTTCAACGTAAACTGCAAATCGGAGAAAGATTTAGGGGGTTTTTAGTAAATAGTAGGTACCTATATTAAAGCCGTGCCTGCGACAAACTCCAATCACCGTAAGTTGTGTGAAAATCCTAAGCAATGGCGGTGTAGGGTGCCCCAGGGCTCAGTAAATTGCCGCAGGGTCTACAGTCAACGACATCAACAACTTAATAAGAAATTCTATAGGCCTTTGTCCTTTACCTAGTGTGCAAAAACTTAATAATAGTGTTAAAATAACGTCAACAGTGAATAAGTTGATGTCATATTTTTTTCTGACACTAGCGACTCGCCCCGGTTTCGCTCGTGACAAATTATACACAAAAGCCTCGTTTCTCACTTTTCCTATTAAAAACCGCATGAAAATCCGTTCAGTAGTTTATCGCGTACATACGCGGTGGGAGACTTTATTTTTTTAACAGACTTTCCAAAAAGGAGGAGGTTATTAAGCCGACTGTATTTTTTTAAATGTTTTTTACTTTTTACTAGGTGAACCGATTTTGATGAGTCTTTTTTTATTTGATAGCTGGTGCTTGTCATGTGGTCCCATATAAATTTCATTTCAATTTCAAGATCTGATGAAGAACTTCGGAGTTATATATACATCAGAACTCGTCAATAAATGACGGCAAATCACTCGGGTTTGCTGCAATCGCAAAAAACAAAGAAGTTCTGTTTTCGCTTCTTTGTTTTTTGACACCGACTTCCAAAATTTAAGTTATTTTTCACTTTGTAGTGTTTTTATTTGGAAGTCGGTTGTATTTTTTACCCGACTGTCGAAGGAGGGTAATGTGTTTATCAGTCTATGTATGTATGTTTGTTCCTATGTGGCGTTCCAGAGACCAAACGCGTTGGCCGATTTTGATGATTCGTACGTCAATCGATTCGTCTTAACACTGTGAGTGTCACCGGCTACATTAAAATTGTAAAATATAAAAATGGCGGATTTGAGCGCCATATTGTGGGGCACCAATTTTTTTTTTCTTCCAAACCCATCGTGTGGGGTATCAAAATAAAGGGTTTTAGAGGTGATTTCAAAAATATACAACACTTATATGTTTATATGTATCTAATTCTAAAAAAAAAATACTAAAAAGTTTGAAATAAAAAAAGTTAATTAGAAAAATCAAAAAACCCGTCTGCTTAAAAAGCGAACTAAAAAGACGTAAACAAGAAGAAAATCATGCTGCGCAGTCTCCTCTCACTCCGACTGCACAGCAAGATTTTCTTCTAATTAACGTCTTTTTAGTTCGCTTTTTAAGCAGTCGGGTTTTTTGATTTTTCTAATTAACTTTTTTTATTTGTAAAATCTTTTATAGTATGTAGTGATAGTGATTTTAAATTTTGTGTATGAATACGAAAAACTAAAGAAACGTTGCGCGATTATGAATAAGATGATATGGCAAGAAAGTAGATGATTATTAAGACGAACGGCAAATAGATATATATGGAAGTACTAGTGGCTTCTGCCAGCGGCTTCGCCCGCGTGAAAAGTGTTTTATCATTCCAAGGGAGCATTATACTGGGTTAAAAGTAGCCTATGTTATGGAGTATGTTATGTAGGTTTATTCGTAGTTTATTTTAAATATCTTACTGTATTTTTTTTTGTGTTTTTTGTACCTATTTTTACATGCGCTACAGACCTTGGTATCCGTACGTCACATCCTAGGCGACCACTGAAAAACAGCGCCGTGTTGTGGGTCCCCCACAGCACAGCATTATGCTGAGTGGAAGCCATCTTGCCACAATCACGACATGCATCTGCTTTTGTTTATACTCGCATTTATTTAATTTTGTCTTTTATTTTACATTTCTAACATAATTTAAGAACTACTAACACTATCGTTAAGGGTTTAGTTTTCAAAATCTTTAACCACTGTTCTTGTTCTTGAAATGTAATGTTTGTATGTCGTTTTATGGCAATTAAATATTTTTGCTTTCTTTCTTTCTTTTCTTTCTTTCTTTCTTCTATGTGTTCCAGACTATAATCTATCCCACCAAAAACATTTTAATATAAAATGTTGCCAAGACGTGACCATACGGCTCGCAATATCAAAAAGTTATCAGATCTCATGTTGAGCCAAGCTTCTAACTCTACAAGCCCTGAATTGAAACTTTATATATTTAATAAGTCTACTATTGACATCATATCCCGCGATTTTTTTTCTAATCTGGTATAATCCTAACCCAAGTTATGTTTGTGGGTTCAAAAATGCGCTTCGAGAAAAGGTAGGTAGTGCGCTTGCGCTTCGCTTGGCAAATTTCATCCAGATCCGTTCAGCCATTCTAGCGTGATTGAGTAACAAACATACATCCATCCATTCAAGATAAGATGTAATATAATGGTGCGCCCGCCTCCCGCCAAATTCATTGGGATAAGAGCAAGAAGGATGGTGATTTCCGAAGCCAAGGACAAACCTTACTGATAATCAAATTTAATGGTAAGTAGTACATTATTTGTACATTTACATTTAAAAATAACTTAATTTTTATGGTATAACTTGAAAGTTCAGAAACTTTAGGCAACCCTAGAAACCAAGTATATTCAGTATACAATATACAGGTAAGCGCCTATTCGTATATCTTCCTGCAGAAAGCCACGAGGAGACAAATGAACACTGCATCCAAACTAATTTGCAATTAACTAAGTTTGGTTGTTCCTGAATCTCACCGCAACAGCTTAACAGATTTAGACGACGATTTGGCTCTCTCATGTAGAAAACTCTACCTTATATACTTCAGAAATTGACGTACTCCACATTGAGTACCTGTTTTAACGGCACCTGAGTTAATGGCTGAGCTGAGGTAGTTATATTTCTCTACTGATATTAATCGAATGTACTGATCTACTGAATACTGATCCATAGGTGCCAAATGTAGATTAAAATTTTAAACAATTAATTATGCCACTAATGGCACCTGCGAAAAATATCGATAGGTGCCGAATGTGGAATACCTCAGGTGCCATTCGCTCTGGTGAAACGGGTGCCCACAATGTGGAGTATGTCCGGAAATTCACCCTTGTATAACACATTTAAAAATCTTTTTATCTCCGTAAAACTTTCCTCAGGGACAAAAAGACTGTATTTTACTTTCATTGAAGTGGATCAAGTTGCGGGTATAAGCTAGGATACTGCACAAGCATTTTGTTTTTAAACAAAGCAAGTTGTCGGTTTTCTTCCTAAATCCCTTCTTCCAACGCAATTTATCTAATTAATCCGCCTCTCTTTCAATGTCAACGATTTAGCTCTTCTCTTGTTTTATTTTTTCTAGTTACGGTAATGTAATATTGAAGTTATCAATCACGTTCTATTATCGAATCTTTTTGTTAATTAAGACATTTTAAACGGTTGCCTGTCATGATAAAGTATGAGTCTCCACACTCACTCTCACACACACACTCTCTATTACACACATACACACACACACGCGCATTCACACACACACACTCTCTCTCTCTTTTAACCCGACTGCCGAAGGAAGGTAATGTGTTTATCAGTCTATGTATGTTTGTTCCTATGTGGCGTTCTAGAGACCAAACGCGTTGGCCGATTTTGATTATTCTTGCGTCAATCGATTCGTCTTAACCCTGCGAGTGTCACTGGCTACATAAAAATTGAAGAAAAAAATGGCGGATTTTGGGCGCCATTTTATGCGGGAAATTTGTTTTTATTTTCCAAACCCATCGTGTGGGATATCGAAATAAAGGGTTTTAAGAGGTAATTTCAAAAATATATCACACTTATATGTTTAAATGCACCTAATAAAACAAAATTACTAAAAAGGTGTAAATAAAAAAAGTTAATAAAAAAAATCAAAACCCCGACTGTTTAAAAAGCGAACTAAAAAGACGTAAACAAGAAGAAAATCATGCTGTGCAGTCGGAGGATACATATTCGCGAGCTGGCTGACCAAACCAGATGTATCCTCCGACTGCACAGCAACTTTTTTTTTACACTCTTTATTATATTCACTATATAAGCACTTTAGAAGCGTTTATGGAAGATAAGCTGGAGAAGGCAACGCCCAGAGAACAGTGGAAACCCAGTGGTAAGCCTTTTCCCAGTAGTGGGATAACAGATACAAGTAAAATAATAATTCATGCATTCTGTAAATGTTTAAATTGCTTCAAATATGTATTTATCTCTCTAAACGCTACAGTCATAAAATATATGGTTTTGGTCAGTCAGCACGCGATTATGTATCCTCCGACTACACAGCATGATTTTGTTCTTGTTTACGTCTTTTTAGTTCGCTTCTAAAGTAGTCGATTTTTTTTTTACATATTAGCTGCTATACTGTCCCACTGCCTAAATCCTTCCAAATATTCTTTGCCTGTGCCACCTCGGCCACCTTTATTTTTTAAGTTAACTTTTTTTATTTACACCTTTTTAGTTATCTTGTTTTTTTTCGGCACTGGCGTTTTTTATCCCGATATAATGTTCCCGCGGGATAATAAAACACTTATCACGCGGGCGAAGCCACGAGCAGAAGCTAGTGATGAAAATTATAAACCTAACTCTATAAAAAACAACGCTGTCATGCTGTCAATTATGTTTGTTCAAATGCCAAATATATTTCGGAATTCGATATTGTTAAATGCCAAAAGAAAACTCCAATGACAAAAATATCACATAGCCAAGAGGCATAAAAAAGATATATCCATTAATTAGGAAACAGGAAGTCACGTCCGTCTTGTAATCTGAGTCGTAATGAACCATTAGTAAAGTTTAAAATTACCCAACGGCCAATGAGTGTATCTTTTGGTACTTTTGTACACAGTAACTGGTTGATGTCAAAAATAAAATCCCAATCATAGAAGGTAATTTTTCTCATTCTTGGACGCCTATCAAGATTTCAGCCTCCTTACCATGATGTGTCAAAACTATCATGGTGCGACTGGGATAAAGGGGAAGATCTATACAAGTCGACTCAGAATAACCTTGCTTTAAGAGCTTATGGTAAAACACCTGATAATTCTTTTTTTTTTTCAATTCTTATTTTTGGAGATTGTTTAGAACATAAAAAAGAATGTTCTTTAGCTCTTCTACATAAGGAAAACCATTTGTAAGGTCCCGTAGTTGAACGGCCAAAGGGCTTTAGTTTGTTAGTTTGGTCACGTTTGACCCTTTGTCCAAATACCGTCACATTTGCACCTGCTAAGTCGACATTAGGTCATTGTACTTTTATTTATTGCAACTAAAATTGGTACCAGGAAACAGATTAATTCCTCATGCAATTCTCTAAAGCATTTCTGGAAGCAAATTATGTATTACTTACAGATGAGCCCGCTCTCGTATGAAAAGCGATAAATGGTCTACCACGGAGCGAGAGAGCCTAGAAGATGCTTCTTGACTAGATAGACAAAATCTAAGTATTATAAAGTGTACCTAGACGATTACAAAAAAATCAATTAATAAAATCACTAAAATTATTTTGTCAAAGTAGTCTTTTTAAGGTATTCCATGTGTTGTTAGTTCCTTGAACAATTTAGTAACTTTAATTCAGTGTACATCGGTTTATATTTCCTGTATAAATCGCACTCAAACAACATTTGAATATTTATCGTATTTCCCAAGTACATTAATTACAATGCAATACTAAACCGCCTTCGAATGAACTAACATAGTACATTACATGAAAACTAAGGTCCAGTTCCTTGATCGATATTTAACTCAAACAATGGTAGAATATGCTAACCAATGGTTTAAAATTTCATTAAAATGCGTTTATTCTTCAATTGTTGGCATCACAAATGGTCAAATACGTTGAAGAGTTCATTATTTGTTAGACTAAAAAAAATTTAGATAAAACGTTTTTTCCGAAATTTAAAACCATTGGTTAGCATATTTAAGCATTGGTTGAGTAATTTATGGATAAAAAAACTGGGCCTCACGCAACTATAACTAATTAAATTTAATTGCTCAGCCACAGTTGCACGCAAAACAGGTCATAATTTACCAACATCCATCTATCTCCCTATCGATATATTTCAAACCCAACATTTATTTATTTTTACATTAATTTATGAAATTGACGTAACTTGAATTTGAACATTTATGTAGGGTTTGACAAAAAGGCCAATTCCCGCAGGATCGCTCTCACTGTCAATTGATTGCCTTGGCTGTTGCTTTTTTGATTAACCAATCCGAACATAAAAAGCTCAAAACCTTGATAGCTGGTTAACTAATTAGGTTTTCGGAAGTCAGGGGTATGTTACTGGAACAAAATAAGTCAAGAACAGAGGATTAAGTGAAACAAAGACGAGGCCAGCGTTTGTTAGGATACGTGGTTGCAAGTTAACCCCGGTTGCCTTGCAGCAACGTAACCTTAAGCTGTATAAGTACAGTCGACAACATAAGTAGCCAAACTTAGTAATTAAACATGCACTTAGGTGCCTTAGCACAATATATTTTGAATTTCATACTATGGCTTCTGGTTTATTTACTTTATAATAGCTCAGAATATTATTACTTTTTGCTACGATACTTTTACTAAAGAAACAACAAATCTTTGAGAATTATAGGAAACTAGATTTCCTACTTTATAACAAATTCATGAAAGCCTCCCTCAGATGAGATGAGATGACATTGTGACTTGAATTTGGACGTTCAATTGTTTTTTGTTGTTTATTTTTCGGCAATGTAACCACAGCTTTGGGATTCGCCCAAAGCTTGCCGTAAGCTAAAGCTTAATGGATTGAGTTTTCCGACTTTTATGACGATATTTTGGTGAAAGTTGAGATTTACTTTTGCCATAAAATCTAAAATCTCTGTGATAACTGCAGGTACTAAGCCAAAAACTTCACGCTTCTGTGCCGTAGTTCCTGTGTCGAAACTATGTCTTGGGTTGAATTACACTCGTTACTTTTCTTCAGTGGGACACAAAAGACTCATATAATAATACTTTTCTGCGCGAGGATAATAATCGCGCATAAAGCTTCGCAGCTTCAGTGAAAATATTTTGGGCTGTTTTAGAGAAAACATTGTAACTTTTTGTTCCAGGGGGATGACCATAAGCTCTTAGCGACAAATTT
Organism: Orthosia cruda; assembly: GCA_964057195.1. NCBI lineage: Eukaryota > Metazoa > Arthropoda > Insecta > Lepidoptera > Noctuidae > Orthosia > Orthosia cruda. The sequence continues at coordinate 25,986,804 of OZ059831.1, read as the reverse complement.
ATATGACTTGTATACATTTGTCCCTTTTTTACTGTCGAACTATGATAGTTTTGACACTTCAGGGTACGGAGGTAGATGTAGACTCGGCTTTGAAAATCTCGTTAAGCAAGACTAAATGGAATGCAATTAATAATATCTCGAATGACTATTCAAATCAAATATGATAAATCGAGTTTCCAGTATAAACTGCATGTAAATCAAAGTTTTGATTAACATGCTCTAAACTACATTTGCGATCTAACTAAGACTTGACCAATAAGTTAGCACTAGTTCGAATTTCATGCGAGATTTACTACCAGTAACACCACTCCTTTACAAGATAATTATGACTCTAGGAAATGTTAGAAGCTTCAGTTTCTTATTTATTTGAAACTAACTTCTGCCTACGGCTCCACCCGCATTAATATTATCCCAAGGAAACATACTGCCAGGATACAAAGTATCTTATGTTAGAACATCATCATCATCCAGGCCATGGCATTTGTATATATTTTTTTGGTTTGTGTTTCATCCAATGACTTCTCCCGCTCTGGGTGAAGCGTGTCAGACTTTTACTGACTAAAATCCACACCTTTTGTTCATTCAGTTGCTTGTGCCAGAGCCCTGCAGCCGTATTGCATAAGTGAATACGGCAACGCAAAGAGTTTGACCGCTATCCAATTATTGACCATTCGCTATCCATTCTATCGTTATTATGTTATGTTAAATTTAACAAACAGACAGACAGAGTTACTTTCGTATTTATAATATTATTAGTATTGATAGCGTCCAGAGTATGGTTTATAATAAATCATGGATTCTTTACAGATACAACACTTGAAATATTTATAGTATTTAATATTTCGGTTTGGTTGCCAAAAGTGGATGAAACTTCGAAAACTTTTTTCATTTGTCTTACTCGACATGTTTCGCTTACGACCAGTATAAATTGTTTTATCGCGATCTCGAAACTATTTTTCGTCTATTGCAACTATGTATTGAATAGAAGACCCAGACTGTGACTGTGAGCTGTACTTAGATTAACTTAAACCACTCAGGATCTTTAACAGTAACACAATAAATTTCACCTTCTGATTCAATCCACTATTGGACATGAAACTCGAGTAAGTGCCTCGTTAACCAGGTACACTGTATGTAGAATCCCCGGTAGCTGATCGAACATGCCATCAATAAAGCTAGGTGTGAATTACTAGAACACTGTGGTTAAATGGAGTGTCGTGCGTTGCAGGGTAGTCCTCGTGCCAATTACGTGCCAAACACAGCAATCACGTGCAGTTCAATAGAGGAATACAACTTCTTTGAGGCAATTCATTTTACAGTGCTCGATTTTCACATGTTTCGAATCTCCATTGTTCTCGTGCCACAGATAAAATTTCCAAAATTGTAAATCATTTTATTTAGTTGAGCTAGTTAAATTCTTTGAGCGGCTGGAATGACGTGCGATAAATTACCTATGGACATTCGAAATAAATCTCACTTAGGAATTTTCGAACCGAGTTACCTTTTTTGTTTTTGGCGGAAAACTTTCAAAAGGTGGCCGGACTTTGAAATAAGACCGGGGAGTATAGGATTATTACCTCACTTAAACCACCCCGGGGCGGTCAGTATCAGTACATGAAAGATCTCTTGACCTCTTGACTTTGTTTGACTGCTGAAAAAACCCTTTAAGGCAAGACTATAAAAATTAAGTAGTCTGTATATTTAAAATCGCGACTCGTCTTGTCCTGGCTTGTTGAATGATTTGAATCACACAGAAGACAATAATTCATATTGACTGTTTTAACGACTTGCTCTTAATGAAGCGTGTCGCCGAGGCTACTGATGATTATCTAATACTTAGCTGTTACGTAAGCTATATAGACGTTCCACGGGTATTGGGCATGTGCCGTATTCAATCTGTTCACATTAACAGATTGTTAAATTGAATCATGTATAAACTTAGTTACGTTAATCGGTTTGAAGTACGGTAAATCCGTGACGATTCGTGTAACAACGATGGAATTATGCATGGCACTAGTAAGTTACAATTTCAACGTGTTCAATGTCTAAGTACATAAGTAATTAATGCGTTTGTTTTAATTAATATGTATTGATGTCAGACATAAAGTGCATTGGCGTCATTTTATTCTCCAGTTGAATAAAATTAAAGTAAACTACATGTGTAATTATTTAGAGAAGCTCGTGGCTAAATAAAAACAGCCGCACAGGTCGATCATCAAGGTTAAGCAACGCTTGACGAGGTCGGTCCGTGGATGGGTGACCATTTCAACATACCGAGTTTCCTCCGTGCCTCGGAAAGCACGTTAAGCCGTTGGTCCCGGCTGTCATTTGAAGATCTTTGACAGTCGTTACGGGTAGTCAAAAGCTTGAGATCGGATACCAGTCTTGCCAAGGGGTACCGTGTTGCCCAGTTACTGGGTTGTGGAGGTCAGATAGGCAGTCGCTCCATGTAAAACACTAGTACTCAGCTAAATTCGGTAAGTTTGGAAGCCGACCCCAATATACTTGGGAAAAGGCTAGGCAGATTGATTGATTGACATGTGTTATTATTTAAATTAAAATAAACATTAGTTTCTATGTACAGTCTGTGCCTGTGACTCCGCCTGTCTGGAAAGTTTTCGACACTTCAATAATTCAGCATTCTACCACTTTACCTAACGTTTGATTTAAATCCGTTTAACTGCCACTACAGAGATATTGAGTAACAGAGTAACATAAATTCAAACTTTCTCATTTAAGTATAATATTCATGGCTCGGTACTGAACTTTGGAAGGTTCTTCTCTAATGAATGGACAGTGGCTTTTATAAATTCCGGATTTCAGTCACTTTGTTGGACAGAGTTAGGAAAATTTTCCAGAAGATTGCTAGGTTTTGTTTTAAATAAATGACTATGTTTCCAAGTAACAACCTGTTCAGTTTTCCAGCTTCAGTGTAATTGTTCAGCGTATTAATCAAAAAAGAAATATTTTCGTTGAAAATTACCCAATTAAAGACTTAGGTACGTTATCTGAGTAGGTCTTCCGACAGTCGTTATAAACTCTCCCTACCTTTTGCGGAAACCATTAGTCCATTAGCTTATTAGAATTAATTGCTTCAAAAGTACACTTTATTTTAATAAGGATGATTAGCACGCATAATCATGTGCAAACACACTTTATTTTTGGACACCTATAAATATAATTGGATAAATTACGTAAATTCTAAATGAGGTAACGACTGCAAACGTTAAATACAATTAACTCCATAGATAAGTGGTTGTCGGTTTCAAAGGCGGCTTTTGATAGCTGCTACTTCATTATGCAACAAAGTAAGCCGACCCTAATTCACTGGACAACGCGCTCTGTTCCCGGAATTTGAGTGCCATCCAAATTCAGCATGTACAGTCAAGTCGCTTATATCTTCGCCAGTTTCCAACATAATTATTGCCTTTACCAAATCTTTTTATTTATTTAACGATAGGCTTGCGTTTGACCACTATCTCTGGGATGGTAATCGACGGTGAAGCACGCTTGCCTAGAAGCAACCTATTCACTCTTCACTTAAAGAACCCAAGGCTGTGAATGTACCCACCTAGTAGGTAGATACTGACGTGGGTTCTATCAGGCACTAATTAATTAAATCGCTGTAAAATTGTTTTATAATCTATACGCTTGTTGAAGCGCTCTTTTCAATTTGGATTGTAGAGTGAAAACTAAATTTTAAATATTTAGCTCGAGTTTCCCATTTTCCCTTACCTATTACTAAAGTTTTTATGTTTGATCATCATTATCGATTTCCACTTAAACAAAAAGCATTGTAAAAAAATCTGTAAAAGTAGTTTTAATTTTCTCCAACATCCAGCTAATGGGTTTTGCTCCTATTACTCTTCTAATCATAGTTCTGGAACTTTGCTATGACTTGTCAACGCCATCACGATTCCGTTATGAAAAAGGTTTTAAGCGGTGGTTTGAATAATATATAGCACTTAAATATACTTTCATTAAAAAAAAAATACTATAAAGTTATAAATAAAAAAAGTTAATAAAAAATAAAAAAACCCGGCTGCTTAAGAAGTGAACTAAAATGAAGTAAATAACGCTTGCGGAGCCCATATGACAGCACTGTGCTCCGGATGACTCCTGACTAGTGCGATATACAGGACCCTGACTGTTGCAATGTTAGTGAAGTGCCTTGTCTGCTTCAGAACAAATCCCAAGTTTCTAAATTTATCTGAAAAATTTGCTTTCATTTCACATTCAGTTTTATTTGAATTAAGCATGCAAATACATCAATCCGATAATCCAATCGAACTTTGACTTGCCACGCGTTAACCAAAGGCAAATAAGTCAGAGTTAATCATCATTGGGAGTGATTTTCTCATTTTCACCAACAGGGATTGATCCCAGTTTTTTTTTCTTTTTTTAATGATCGCGTTAGACCACAATCTCGTCTGATGTTAAGCAATGATGTAGTCTACGGTGAAGCACGCTTGCCTAGAAGTAACCTATTCACTCTTGACTTAAAGACCCCACATTTCTAGCTATCAGGGAACAATTATCCCCGGCAGAGAGTTCCACTCCTTAGCTGTAATTAAATTGTAAGTCGTCATATCCACTTAATTGATGTTTGCATTAATAATAAAAGTGAATAGGTATTTGGCACTTTGTAATCACGTTTGCTTAAACCGTATAATGCAGTCACCGCATTTTGATATATTTATTTAAACTTCATAGACATTCTCTACCAGTCAACGAAGAGTGGTGAAGAGAGTGGTGGTGTTTTGTTTTATTTAAAGAGGAGACAAATTATACAAATACATGGAAAAAATAGATGGATGTGGTATCACCACCATTCAACCATTCATCCATTTGTAGCTTTCAATATTTTAATTGAAAGCTGTTAAGATCTAGAATTCTAGAGAGTGTAATAATAAAACAAAGAAAATGATCCGGCTAGAAACTCCAGCAAGATGTGAGTTTAGACCATAACTCTTATGTTAAAATATCCATTAAAAACTTGTTTGAGAAACTAAACATAAGTAACATACAATTAAAATGTATGTCTTGTACTATAATCACAGGCCGTTGTTCTAAAACTAACAAAACTAACGAGATGGAAAATAAAATACGACTATGAACTACAGAATTACAGTTAAAGGCCTGTTCACATGATGTTTCTATGAAACGTATTTGGAACATTTAAAAAAATACACGTTGTAGCCGATATATACGAGGTTTGTATACCTTTGCACGCGTTGGAGTATCGATTTAGCCAGACGTACTGTGGTACGAATATTTGCAACGAAACATTTCATCTAGCATGTGTAATTGTCCTTTTAACCTCAAAACAGGCAACATAAAATATCTCGGGGTTATTATAGATGAAACACTCTCCTTTAGACCTCATATTGATAGCCTAGTTAATAGAGTGCGCAAATTAATTTATGTTTTTATAAAGTTGAGAACGATTGCAGATTTAAAATTGGTCAAACAAGTCTATTTGGCCCTAGGTCAATCTGTAATCCAATACTGTATCACCTCATGGGGTGGAGCATCAAAAACGCATATACTGCCTCTTGAAAGGGCTCAGAGAGCTATTTTAAAAGTAGCCAATTTCCACCCTTTTCTCTACCCCACTGATCTGCTTTACAAATCCTGCAACGTGTTGACTGTTCGCCAGCTTTTCATTATGCACTTAGTATTAAAACAACACACCATGCTTTCCTATAACGTCAAATACATAAATAATAAGAGACGAAATGACATTGTCTGCGTTTCTAATGCATCCTTAAAATATGTCTTTGTAAATAGATTCTTTACATTCTTAGGCCCATTTTTGTACAATAGATTAAATAGAAAATTAAGTATCTATAAATTAAACTATTTTAGCTGTAAAAAGACTATTCTTGAACATCTACTTAGCATATCTTACGGAGAGACAGAAGATCTCCTGGCTGTAACAAAATAATAGTTTTGCTGTGTCTTTAATTTAAGTATTAATATACCATACCCTTTGTTAATTTATTATTATTATAAGTTTTAAGCACTTTATGAAACACAGGTTCAACCTAGTTTAGGCAAATAAGAAACTGTCTTCTTTTATATTTTAGGATATTTTATTGTAAAATGTGCCTTATGTTATAAATAAACGATATTATATTATTATTTATACAAAATAAAATAAGATACCAAAATATTTAGTGATCGGAAAGATTCTGTTTGTCATTCGAAATCTGAGTGCAAAAGTGCATATTATCCGCTAGCGTGGAAAGAGTTCTAAAATTCGAACATTTCTATTTAATAATTATCTGGCGAAGGTCCCGACTCCGAATTACTTGCTACAAACGTAAGCATGTATTTCGCTTTTATAATATAATATATTTGTTCAAAGTAGGTACTTTTTTGTGAAAGTATGTACTTACTGTCTTAGTATCTGCTGTAAAACTATATTCTACCTTTGCGTTACAGATTGTCATTATTATTGGCATTAGTGGGGCGTACCGGACTAATGAGCTCACGTATCTTACAACGAAAAACATTGAGAAGCATTCAGAAAAGTTGCTTTTGTTTAACTTATCGAACACGAAGACAAATATTGACGGAACTTCGTGATTCGTGATGAATATATCAAAATTATACATCAATATCAAGCCTTGCGCCCTTATAATACAACAATCGGTCGTTTTTTTTTCGCAAAGTCGCAAATAAAATGTGTCTGACAGTCTATAGGAAGTACTAAAATTGAAGGTTTGCCACGTGAAATTTCCACGTTCCTAGGACTATAGGAACCAAAGTAATTTAATACACCGGGCATTGTTTGAGGAGGACAACTACCACACTTTTGACTGATTAGGCGCTGATCTTACCACGCTTAAGCGTCATGGTGGCTGAAAGTCCAGTTTCGTGGCTAAAGGATACATAGAGGACTCTATAGAAAACAAGTCTAAAATATGCAAGGGCATAGTTGGAGTCATAACTTTAAAACAGTGTTAACCAGATCCTTGGAGTCGTCCTTCAACTTCCAAAGACAGCACGATAGAAAATCGTTTTCAATCGCCTGCCAATCCGTCAGTGTCTCCAACAATGAAATTGAGCAATTTTACAAATAATTTACCTAGTAATAGCACACACATGACAAACACAAGCATATCGGTTCCAAAAAACATATATTTAATTAAATTTTTAAACACTAATACGTACGCTGTTTTCTTGCACTTTCCTGGTTATAGTGAGGTGAAAAATTGTGTGTTGCGCTCGGCAGCAAAGTTATTCTCCGTCTCGTACCTTTGAAACTATCGCTTCGCTCAGGATCCTATATATGGACCACTAGCTTCGCACGTGGTGGAGGAAGGTTCTGGAGAGAAGAGCGCGAACCGGAAGCCTTAATTTTGGAAGTACTTTCACTAGGTCACAGATAATATACTAGGTGGACAAATGTCCTGATGAACGCGTGGCAATCCGTTGTACAAGAAGCACAGTATTGATTGATGTGGCGACGCTTTGGGGAAGCTTATGCCCAGCAGTAGATGTATATTCCCTGAACTGATGATGATGTGTGAAACTGTATGAGACTAGGTCGTTCTGAAAGCGCGCGTTTGCTTTCATCAAACCTTGTATGCCTGCCCTTAACTAAAGTATAAGTGAAATCTTATCTACGCATCCAGCACTTCATGAAAATTATACACTAAATGAAAATCAGCGTTGTGTGAAAACAGCTCAGCATTTACCAACCTGCCAGTCAGTGTATGCCTAGCTTAGACCTATGAACATAATTATTTTCATGGGTCTAAGCCACTATGTATCCTAACAGGCATATTCAATCAATGTTTGGACAGCGGCACTTTTCCTGACTTAATGAAACACAGTAAAGTAGTACCAATTTTCAAATCAGGCTGTAAGAGTGATCCTTCTAATTAATTTTCTGTGATCTCTCAAAAGCTTTCGACTGCGTCGACCACAACACACTGAGCTGTAAATTACACCACTACGGAATTCGTGGCAAATCTGCTGATCTCGTGCTTTCCTATTTATTAAACAGACAGCAAAAAATAAATGTTAATGGGGCGACGTCCTCCGGGTCTCTAGTCAAGATATGCGTGCCCCAAGGTTCAATTCTCGGCCCTTTCCTTTTTCTTGTTTACATTAATGATCTCTCTTTTATGATGGCCAAATTATCGGATATAATTCTATTTGCTGATGATACTTCGCTAATTTTTAAAATAGATAGGCAAGATACGGATGTCTTAAATGTCAACGAAATTCTAATTGTTCTCTCAAAATGGTTCGCAGCTAACAATCTTTTACTGAATGCGAAAAAAACAAAATGTCTAAAGTTCTCTTTACCAAATGTACCACAACATGACCTAAACTTAAATCTTGACGGCAAAAATCTTGAAGTTATAACGGAAACTGTATTCTTAGGGATTACTGTCGATTCAAAATTGCAGTGGGGCGTGCACATTAGAACTCTTTCGGGTAGGTTAAGTTCGGCTGCATATGCAGTAAGGAAAATAAGGCAGCTAACCGATGTAGCTACAGCTAGGTTAGTATACTATGCTTATTTCCACAGTATTATGTCTTATGGCATTCTGCTGTGGGGATCAGCAGCAGACGTTGACTCAATTTTCATCCTACAAAAGAGGGCAATCCGCGCAATCTATAAAATGGGTCCTCGCGAGTCCCTCAGAGAAAAATTTAAAGAGATCGATATACTGACTCTACCTTCACTTTATATTTTGGAATGTATTTTGTATGTCCGTAAAAATCGGGGGCTTTTCAAAACTAGAAGCGACTTCCATAATTTAAATACACGCAGTAAGCACGAAATTGTAATACCCAAATTCAGATTAACGAAAACTAGCAAGTCTTTTCTTATAAACAGTATACGCTTTTATAACAAGTTGCCAAAATCAGTTATAGAACTGACCGATGGAAGGTTCAAAAACTACATCAAACGTATCCCTTTTAAAAAAGCATATTATAAAATCAAGGACTACGTTGAAGATAAAAACATTTGGCCTTAGCTCCTTCTGCGCATGCAGCTTCCCTTGGTAACTTGTAAACGGCACAAATATGTGGATGTCTCTAACTATTCTCAATCTCATTTTTTCTTTCCTTCTTTTAATTAGACTCTTTACAATGGTTTTCAAACATCTTTATAGCCCTTTGCTAAGAATAGTTACAGCACTGATAACAAAATTTGTGCAACATGTTAAATTTAGTCTTGTTATACATATTTTTATTATTTTTTACCTTTGTATAGATTCTTTTACCGATTGTTTTGTGAATGTGTGAACATTGTAGGCCTTCTAAATGCTAGTAAACATTTGTTAACTTTGTTTATATAATCTTTTTATTTTTTTTGGTTTCTTACGACTTATTGTCATAATTCGGGCCTACGTTGTCCCCCCATATCTAAGTACTAATGCTGTAACATGAAAATATTGTAAAACCAAACCATATTTAAAAGAGTAACCGTGGAGTTTCTTGCCGGTTCTTCTCCATAGGAAACGACCAACCCGAACCGTGCACTTTTTGTCGACGTTTTATAAGTGCCCATGTAGGCCCATGTGAAATAAAAAAAAAGATTTTGATACATCTTATGTAAAGTGCCTTAATCCTGCTGTGATCGGCATAAGATCAGTTTATGGGTGATACTTTATTGAATATATAGGGGGGAGACACCCGCCCAGCACGGGACAATATAGGCCAAGGAAAAAATACCTAAAGAGCCTATCTCTAACAGCGAACTACTGTAAGATAAATACGATGATGACTCAGATTGTAATCACATCGGTCAACAGCCCCATAATTAAGTTATATCTGATTTTAAATTGCGTCGACAACTCTATTTTCGGGGATTAAGCAAAAAAAAAATTGTAGATAAAAACTGGCAAGAGCGAGGCCACCCAAGTGTAGCGATACTTTTATCTGAGTATAGACCGCGATTAAAAACCAATGACTAAAGGCTCTAACAATACTCCTGACCCAATAACCTGGCGAGAGTTATCTCGGCTAACGTTTGTTACATCTATTATACCTCGTTAGTAGCACTATTACCGCGTCACGTGGGTGACTGTGCTACACTAACCCACGCCATTCAATGCCTTATGAAGACAGAAAGTGGCGTTAAAGTTAATTTAATATAAACGGTACACTTTTAGAGATAAAATTTAAATTATAGACTGTTAGTCTGTCCTCGTTATGGTAAAGTTTCGATAAAGAATCAATTAACAGTAGCTGTGTGTTAGTCATTGATGCCGAAATCTTAGACACTATTAATAGTATCAATTCTTGGCTATCAAAAGCAAAAATGATAAACTGTACAGGAACCTTAATATACAATAAAATTCTGAATGACATAAAGCAATTGAATTTTAATTTATTTAAGAAAACACTTAAAAAGCTGCTTACTGACAAGTGCTACGTGTATTATAACATTGTTGATTTTTTAAATGATAAATTTTGATTTAATTTTATTCTACATATATTGACATATTTTGTATGTAATTAATATTGATTACATTTTATACTGACTCTGATTGTATGTTGAATTATTGATAACGATCCCAACATAGTTGGGTTGGCTAGGCAGATTGATTTTGCACTGACTCAATTTTTTTGTATATGAAACTGACATTAATTTATTTAATTTATAATTGCCAATTTAATTTTAATTAATAACATATTATTTTCATATTGTACGCGGAGTGAGGCAAAAAATGTTGGTCCGGTAAAATTATGTTTCCATTTATATGCACTCATGTGTCATGTTACACATGTTTAAACAAATAAAATTATCTTTATCTCTTTATCTTTACCTTCTGGAAATAACTAAAATCGGATCGAGTGATCAATCGCTCGTTCAAACTGAATCGAAGTCTATAAACACTAATATAGCTTGGCCCTAATACCTTGCTACGCTTCAAGTCGCACCCTTCCTTCGAAAATCACGTCCGATAAATCTTCAATGTAATCGTATTTACGTAAAATAGCCGCTTTCGATTGAACTGGTTCAAAGTGAGCCCAGATATATTGGTACTTAAATATATAAAGATCGTAACACACACCGGCGACCGCGTTAGTTGATAGTGACCGAAACTAATAGTTCTGTAGCTTTTCCAATATAGCTTTAGCAGACACAATATGTTACAGGCCGATACTACTGAACAATGACGATAAAAAAGAGAACAGGAAACTATATGTTCACGCCCCATTTGAACCTAACTTACTTGGCAGATATCGAGTGGCCCACTTACATTATATGAGCATATGTTTAGGCCTATGAATTGTATGTTCTAGGCATGTAATTTCCTAGAAGTTTTCCAGGTGTTACCAAGCACCTACATACACCGTCACCAAAGCCGTTAATTAGTGTTGTCCTACATTGTGCGCCACTGATGGGTCTCCATTTTCTCTCATAAAGAAATTAAACTAGTTGTATTTCTTTCTTCCAGCGTCTATATTGTATCCTAGTTTTAGTTTCAGCAATTCAGTGTCGCTTTTAGGGTTCCGTACCACAAAAGGAAAAAACGGATCCCTAATAGGATCATTTTGTTATCCATCTGTCTTTCAAGATCCTTTATGTCACCAACACCTGGAGGTATCGAGTTGAAATTAATATCGTATACTCAAGTTTGCAACCCCTTGCAGCAGTTAATGACGCATATTTTACACTCGCAAGGGGTTCAAAATCTGCAGGGAACTTCCCGTTGACCTAGAATCAGGAAATTTGGCAAGAAGCAATGTCTTATAGCACAAGTAAAGGACAAGGAAAAGTTTGTTTCAGCTAGTTATGCTAACGCATGCACGCGATGTTCTGGTGAAGATTGCGGGGATCCGTTGGATGCGAGACCCACGGGACCGGTCAAAGTGGCGACACTTGGGGAAGGCCTATGTCCAGCAGTGGACCTCTTTCTGCTGAAATGATGAAGATGATGATGATGCTAATGCAATATACCTAGATACAATTCACATCTCAGTCATTGAAATTAATGTTAACGCTGACATAAACGCGTTTCTGCAACTTACCGACATTTAATTTTGAAATAACAATAGCTCGGTTACTATGTGGAACGACTTGCTATTTCAAAAGCAGCAGGCGTACTGGTTATTAGCAGTTATGTTATGACGCCACTCACCTACCTACGAGCTAAGTAATAATTGAGCTCAGGTAATTACGTCCAAGTTCTAAGCCCGAAATGATGTTTTATAATTACACAGCCTCAAAATATCACTCGTTCACTGTAATGGAGCATCTACATCATTGAACTTGCATAGCCGCCGTTCGCTTTTGTTTACAGCTATTAAACGTATGAATATGAATTGCTATTAACAATGTCGACGGCTGTTAGACTGAAGCGAATGTTTGGGAACGTTACACACTACACGCTTCACAATTTGCTTTTAAAGTAAAAGTATTCCCGTATTTAGGTCTATCTAAAGTTCAGAGGGATTTAGTGAATAGTTCGTCTAGGTGACCAGTTTAGGTCGTTCAATTGGATTTTCGCCCCGTGTAAGCAGTCTTGATCCACTGATATCTTTGAAAGCTTTGCATCACATGTGCCACTTGGCAGGAGAAATCAAAGACGGATGGATGTAATTGAATTAACTAGTAGGTAAAGGGTACGAAATGTGTTTGGAATATTAAAGCAGGTAAATTATAAAGGGGGAAAATTCATGCCACGTAGGTATATGAAAATAAGGAAGGGAGCCGTTAAATACGAGAGAAATATTTTTTATACGAAGGTTTCCTTGTGTTTCCAATGGAACCGGCATAAAATTAATTTCTGCAAACCTAAATGACCAGGAATCTTTTTTTCACAAATATATACAACCAACTTCCCAAGATAATATTATAATAATATTTTTTGAAAACATAATTATATTAATCTGTTTCGGGATATATTATTATTATAAAAAATAATATAATAAAATAAAAAAATAATAATTAATAATATTTATTATTATTATATTATCATTATCTGTTTGTGTATATATAACCGTATATCAATCAATCAATCAATCATTTATTTCGGACCATGATCCATAATTTGTTAGTAATACACTTATGACTATGTTAGTAAATTTACATAATTTAATAATGTCATTCTTATAAAAATAATAATAATCCATACACACAATAAAATTAATAAATAACAAATAAATTAACAAATAATTCAATTACCTAGTTCAAATATCGATTTCCTGTTGCACTGGAGCCGCCGCTGTGCAAGCGGGCCCAGTACCCCAGGAAAGGGCAGTCCGGTTTATCCGCAATAACCCTCAGGACACTGTTTACGCTCCCCCGCATCCTGTGCATCAGGGATGCTGTCCTCTTCCACATTATCGCCTGAAAACTATCAGTATTCGCTTCTGCAAACATCCCTGATGCACTACAGAAACGTGGGAGGCCCAACAGTATCCTGAAAGCGTTATTATACTGGACCCGGAGAACGTTGTAAGCCCTCTGCGTATGTCTAACCCACAGGCTGCACGTGTAAAAGGTCTGGCAATACGCCTTGAAAAGTGTGATCTTTACTTCCCTCGTACATCGCGCAAACCTGCGGGCCAGCATATTGCATCGGACTGACAACGCCCTCCGTTCCCTCTCGATGTCATCGTCATCGTGCAGATCCTCGTTTAGGATGTGACCTAGGTACTTAAATTTTGCCACCCTCTTTAGTGGTACACCATAAAGGCTCACCTGAGGAACTGCTCTAGGCTTCTTGGTACCGGCTTCCGGGTGGGAACACCATAACCTCACTCTTCCCCACATTATACAGGAGGCCATGTGATTCGGCGTATCCTTCACACACCTCAAGTAACCGTCTGAGTCCGTCAATTGAAGGGCTCAGCAGTACCATGTCATCGGCGTAAGTTATGCTAATTATCATCTGCCCATCAATGGAGCATCCGACACCTGTACCGCTGAGCTCCTCAATCAACTGATCGACGTATAGGCTGAAGAGCGCCGGGGAGGTCAAACCTCCCTGTCTGACCCCACACTCCAGACAATAGGTCCCGGAAAATACACTCGACCACCTGACCTGGTTAATTTGGTTGTCATACCAGTATTGCAGTAGGTCAACTAGCTCATCAGCTAGACCCTGTTCGCGTAACTTTGACCACAGGATGTCATAATTAACCAGGTCAAATGCCTTGGATAGATCCAAGAAGGCAGCGTACACCGGCGTGCTTCTGTCAGTGTAGTACCTGACGGTGTGCTTGAGCGCCAGAATAGCAGTCTCCGTGGAAAGCCCAGCCCTGAAACCAAACTGGGCATCCTGCAGACTGAGCTGTTCAGTTACTCTCCGCTCAAGCACACCGTCCAGAACCTTTGCAGTTATAGTCGCCAGGGATATTGGCCTGTAGTTATGTCTGTCTGAGACATTCCCTGCTCTATTCTTGACTACGGGGACAACTATTGTCCTCATCAGTTCAGTGGGAAGATAGGAGTGCCTGACACTGAAGTTATATAACATTGACAAGACCCTAGGAAGATGCGGACCAGCAAACTGAAAATGTTCTATGCTAAGGCCATCGTGACCCGGTGACTTGCCCCTGGTCATAGACTTTATAATTTTGCTGATTTCCTTTGAGGAAATGCTAGTTGGTACCTCAGAGACTTGTCTTTTAGGGTCACGATCCCTCGCCTTCGATGGAAGTCGCGAGGCTACCCGAAAGTGCCTCATGAACATGTCCGCAACCTCCCCCGCGCCCGTCTTGCCATCAACGCTCACCGGAACAACAAGTTTCGGGCTCAAACGCTGGGTGGATTTCCAAAACTTCTGGAATCGCTTGCTTTGATGTTCCGCAGCCAAAATGTTCATCCTAACCTGTTCTTCATTCTCCTGACAGAACTTCAAAGCTCGTTTAAAAGCCTTTCGCGCTTCCCTCATTTCTACGAAAAGCTGCCCAGAATGAGGTTTTCCACTCCAAACCCAGTTGAGAAAGGCCCTCCTTGCACTCCCGTGAGCGTCCCTGACATACCTGTTCCACCCAACGACTGTACGCCGACCTCCTCTATTTCCCACTAAGCCAGAACTGCCTTCTGCCGCTTGCCGAAGCGCTGTTACAATATTGTTGTACATGCTGTCAATAACTATTCTATGGTCCTTGTTTTGGCAAAAACTATCACAACAATCACACAATTCATCTGGAAAGTCTATATGTTTGAGATTTTCCATACATAGCCTATAATAACAATTTATTTGGGCTGCATTTCTTTCACCCCATATAGCCTTATCACAGTTATTACGTGGTATTACAGAAGCATCCGACGGCCCGGCCAGGCCCAGGTTAACATGAATGACAAGCGGAAAGTGATCAGACACATCATGATAAACTTCAACCTTCTCAAGTGATTTCCAGCCCGCTTCAGAAACCAAGCAATGGTCAAGCCAACGTCTACTTCCCCAAGCATCACACACAAAAGTATAAGAATCGGAGTCTATGCCTAGTTTAATATAGTCCGCACAACGCCAACTCTGTTCATTAAAGAAACTTAACATTTCTCGACTAAATAGACCGCCTGGGTGGGAGTTAAAATCACCGAGTATATAAACGTTCTCCACATTCTCGCTCTCAATAACAGCCGCTTGCTCGCTTAAACACTCACAGAACTCGCTTAAGTTATTTATTGAGTCAGTAGGCATGTACACACTAAACAATAACAAAGTGTGACCGGCGCATGTCACTTTTATAGCTGCGACGCGGTCACTCACACAAGGTACAACAGAAACAGACGTAAATACAGACTTTCTCCACAAAAGAGCTACACCCCCATACGGTCCTCCCCTCAAAACTCCCGATGACGTATCCACCGCAGATTTGCCAAAATATCCAAAATTTACATCTAGGCTACCCAGGGTTGACACCTCATGAGGCAGCAACCAGGTTTCCTGCAGCGGAATGACATCCATAGACTTACATAGACCTTGTACACACACGATTGACCTCTTCAACGACTTACAGTTGTAACTTACAAACTTAGTAAGAAAAACATTATTTTTATTTTTATCCATTGTTTGTGTGCTAGTCATTAACGATTTTATTTTTACAAGTACCGTCACTCGGCTGCAAGTCACCCCGCCGCCGCTCGCTCATGCTTCCATAATTAACAAACCTACGGAAAGATACACCATCGGACCACAGGCTTTCATTCATAAATACATTCAGCTCCCTCTTAGGTATCAAAAACTTATATGCCGCATATCCCTTATTCTTTTTCATATCTATTTTATGCAATAACACGTCCACTTTAGTTTTGTTTTTAATGTAGGTAACAATATCTTCCATCTTGGTGTCTTTGTTTACATTATAGATATAAAAAGGCACATTAATATCCGCTGCCTTAAATGAACAATGAGGCAGCATATTTGCCGTACCCTTCAACCCAACAAAACGATTTCGCACTCTTTTACGTTGCACTTCAACCCATCCCTCACTAGGAGACTCATTTCTCCAATTACCCTCACACACTACATTTGAGAATGTTTTACATTTTCGACGGTTTGGAGTTGACGCGCTTGGAGTTTCAACACGCACCAATACGTCACTGTCCGTCACCACAGTGGGCCTCATCGCACTGTCACTCGCTCCTTCCTTCGCAGCTATTGTCGCTGTCCTCGTTGCGCACACTTCCATCCTCGTCGAAACCGCAGTATGGGCCTCACCGCGCTCGGAACCCTTTTCGCCTTTCTCCGAATATGTTTGCGCCGGCGGCGAAACGATACTATTATATATGATGGTATCGTTACATGTCTCGCTCACACCTTGCACACATTTTGCGATTGCGGCATTCGTTGACCTCTCCGGAATAACTTTAGTAATTAGACCAATTGGGCCACTGTCATACTCAAAATTATTTTCTAATAAACATGCAGCTCCTCTCTTACGATTGACATTCGTGCTCCTATAACAGGTATCACTTGTCACCTTCATGTCCGCAATATCATCCAAAGTTACATACTTTTCTTTAATCACAGCCACCTCTTCCTGTAGTTTTAATAGATCTCTCAGAAGTCTAGTAGCGTCAATGTGATCAAACGCTACTGGTGGCAGTTTGCTGAGATTTCTGGCTACAAAAATGGGAAGTAACTCCGGATCCACTTCCTTTATTATTGTAATGATATCCTCAATGTCTCTTCGGCTCCTACCCTCCTTCCTTCTATTAATTTTTCGGCGAGATGTATCAACCGACTCAAAAGTAAATCTTTTGCCAGCTTTATATCTTCATCCTTAAATGCAGTAGTACACAACCGTATCATGCTAACCTCATCCATAAAGGCTGCCTGGTTTTGCACAAACGCAAGCAACTCGTTAATCACTACATTACAACTATTACATTTAACTTTATTTCTCAACATTATCACGTCACAAGGTCACTGACCGCTCGTTCTGACACTCGCTGCGCGTGAAACACACGGGATATATACATGGTAAATATCCCGAAACAAATATTAATTTTAATGATTGTGACCATGTGAGCTTAAAAACTTATAATACATAGTGAAAAATTCAATATTAATGTTCAGGCAAAACGGGGATCAAAAGGATTTAGTCAAAAAATTACAGATTAATTCCGGGTAATAATATCGGTTTTCCACATCAAAGGTCGTTTCGGATTTATCCACATCAAAGGTTTCAAGCGGCCGGTTAATCGTTTAGTTGTGTTTGTTGGTGTTTCAAGTTAAGGCTATGTAAGTTGTACATTATTTGTAATTTAGGCTGGATGCGATTGCTAAAGGATGAAAAAAGGGGTTTTCATCTATACTAATATTATAAAGAGGTAAAGTTTGTGAGGTTGTAGAGGGTAATCTCTGGATCTACTGAACCGATTTAAATGTAATTTGGCATGCAGATAGTTTAAGAGGGACATTGGATAGTTTGTATTCCCTTCCCGAAGCCGCAGGCAGAAGCTAGTGTAGCTACTACCTCTATACTATATAATATTATAAAGAGGAAAGATTAGTATTTTTGTATGTAACGAATAAACTTTAAAACTACTTTTATCTATGTATTCCCACGGGAACGGGAACTACGCGGGTGAAACCGCAAGGCGTCCACTAGTAATATTATAAAGAGGTAAAGTTTGTGAGGTTGTAGGGGAAATCTCTGGATCTACTGAACTGATTTAGATGAAATTTGGCATGAAGATAGTTTGATACCCTGGAAATGACATAGGATAGTTTGTATTCCCTTCGGATGATAAAACACTTATACGCGAGCGAAGCTGCGGGCAGAAGCCGGTGTAGCTTTAAGCAGGGCAATTTTTTTCTAGCTTTGAAAGAATTTTCGTCGTTAGCATTAATTTAATAATTCATACCATACTTAACGTCTTCCAAATAGCTCATTTTCATTAAGCTTCGCTTACCTCTTCGTTCCTTAGATCGCAAAAAATGCGAAAACCAATATAAAAGTTTGTCCTGTAATTATTAAGTGGTTTACAATACAGTACAAATAATAAACAAATAAATATTAAAACATACCTGCCATCAACCTTCAAATGTTTGTGCACTGACCGGTCAAACTTTACGCAGTCCGTTCCGGGTTCACTCGCAAAACTTTTACGTCCCGCAATGCCAAGGGATGCGTATGATACGCCGTTTTTTGCCACTTTTGTTTGTTTTTCGCCAGCAGCATAGGACAGACACTGACAACGGACTTTTTTTCGTTTATTAAACTTAAAATCTGCTTTGCACTTGTTTTGTTTATGCAAGCCGCATGAAACAAGCCTGAAACACTACCAAACCAACTCAACTCCTGAAAGACAGAATCAACAGTGGCGACCATCAGAACATTGCCGAGGCAATCAAGGTGGATGAGTCTCGGCGAAAGGATTCAACGACAAAGTTATTCAATAAATACAGCACCGCGGAAGACCTCCACTGCCTTTCTGAAAGATCAGTGGTGGCTTAGTGGTAACGGCCGCGACTTAAAAGTAGGTCGTGGGTTCGAAGCCAGGCAGGCACTTTGTGTAAATTATTTAATCACCACTGCTCTCAAAACGGTGAAGAAAAACATGGTGAGGAAACCGGCATGTCCTTAGAACCAAAAATTCAAGACATGTGACTTCCACCAACCGCACTGGGCCCACGTGGTGGATTACGGCCCATTACCTCTCTCAGAGTGGAGGTCGTGCAGGCCTGACAACGGACCAAATGGGAGTCTAAGTGCGGCTAAGGTATCCGTCTATCCTATCCTATCCATTACCTTCCATACGAGTATCAAGAAAGCGACAATAGAACTCGGCCAATAGGCACAAAGGGACGTTTATAACTGGGATAAGCTGCTAAGCACTACGGATCACGGAATACCGTGTAAGGAGTAAACAAAGAGCCTGAATAGCAGATGGTTCAACGATCTGCAGGTTAAACAAACGACCGCGACATGTACACTGAAAAAAGTGTTAACCGAACAATATTGTAACTTGAAATAGGTAAACTTTAGTTATTAGAAAATTAATTTTAATTTTAAACTCTGTTTGAAATTTAATAAGAAAATTAATTTTCAACACACTTGCTCATAAAGTTCTAAGGCTCTAATTTCACCGCAATTAGGCACATAATGACACCTGTTATCAAACTGTGACTTTTTCATTACTATTATTCACAAGTGAGATAAAGAGCTTTTTTTTTATTTATTTGTTGAGTTGCTTTGTTCATAAAAAAGTTTCGGTACAAAAAAGATCGTGCTCAATAGTACAAATGCAACACATTTTATGCAACTTCGTATTTAAATAGATAATTTCAACTGTACTTGTTTAATAAATAAAACTTTCACTCAAATATAAATTTTGTTTTTGTCTGTAATAAAGAAAACTTGATATTCCCCATTTTGTACGTAGCTGAAATGCTATCCGAGTAAAGCCAAAAAAAAAACATTATTTTTAGTCTATGGCCGATCGCCATTGTTAGATGCGCGCGCATAGGAAATCTGATTAATTTTGCCCGCCATTGCAAAAAAAAATTCACAAATCGTTTTCACTGTTGAAAATGATTTTTTAGTATTATTTTCTTCACAAGTGTGTTGAAAAACGTCGTATGATTCACGTGAGTATTGATGATTACCGTCCTCGGCTCTTTTAAGACCCTCACCTAACGGCTCGGGTCTCAATGGCGCCTCAGCGGTAATCACCAACATTACACACTTGTACCATAATGTACTATAAACTCTGTTTTGTTGCTAATAAGAAAAAGTTTGCAAGTGCCAATATTTCGTAACCAAAACTGGTTACTGGTAACAAAACAGTTTTTTTTTTCAGATTAATGTTGCGACAAATCGCTGAGCCAACAACTCCATGCATCGTCATTAAGCCTTTTATCTATACCGTATAAACTATAGCTAAATGTTCATATTCGCAAATCTATATATATAGCTATAGATAGGTATAAATCCCTTCTCACCAATAGACGAAGCTTGTCACTATCAATGAAGTCTAAGTTGTTGGCAGCGGCGCATAACTGCATCAATTAATTAGCTCTAAGACAGTCTTCTTCTTCCTGCCCCATTCCCAATTTATTTGGAGTCAGGCCAGTGCCTGGCCTTGTGCACCAGAATGGTATATCCTGGGTTGTCGATGTTTGTAACTTTTGCTCCCTCAATTCTCTCTCGACAGTGGTCTAACCCTAGTTCTTTGCTTGGTGTTAATTTTGTTACCTGTTTTCACGGAGTAGCTATCTTTTCGTCTCATTAAGTGACCATACCATCTTAGTCTGCTATCTCTGATTTTATCGCACGAAGACAGTCAACACAGGAATATAGAAACCCAAATGCAACACGTGTAATTCAGGAAATATGCCGCCATATTTCCTGAATTAGTCCGTCACTAAAAGGGCAATGATCACAAGCTTTTATTTAACTTGCCTTGTTAGTTGGTATCTTATCTGCGGTTTGCCTCTTTTCCTTTTTCCATCCCTGGGATACCAACTTGTCACTCTTTTGCTCCATTTGTCCTGACCTCTTGTTATATGACCTGCCCATCTCCATTTGAGTCTTTTAATTTTCTGTACTACATCTATGGTTTTTGTTTTACTCCTGATGACTCGATTTTTCAATCTGTCTGATCTCTTAACATTCAGCGTGCTCCTCTCCATAGCGTATTGGCCAATTTCCAATTTGTTAGTAATTTCCTGAGTTAAAGTCCATGATTGGCAGCCATACATAAGGACGGGTAGTATGCAGGTGTTAAATAGCTTGCCTTTAATGTTTATATGAAGTTGTTTGTCTTTCATAACCTCTCTCAAGCTCCAGTATATTTTCCAGCTGTTCGTAATTCTTCTCTTTACTTCCTCGCGCATTGGTTCTTTTTGGGTTATTATTTGTCCCAGATAGATATATTCATCGGTGTAATTGATTTCTGTGCTTCTTATTCGTACCGTAGGTTTCTTTCCATTTGTCATCAGTCTAGTCTTTTCCGGGTTAAGTTTCAATCCCACTCTCTCGCTCTGTATCCCTAGATCCTCTATCATTTCCTTGATGGGTTCAGGTGTTTTAGCGAATTAATATAATAAAATAATATATATATATAATAATAAAATAATAGCGAAAAATTGATTCCAGATCAGCCGAGAATAATTTTGGAGACAGGGGGTTTCCCTGTCTAACACCTTTTTCTATTCTAAAGGCCTGGCTTTTCTTTTCTAACTGGATTCTGGCTGTACTATTGCTATTTACGTTTTTTATTAATCTAATGTATTTATGTTCAATCCCTTGTTCCACTAATGCTTCCCATATGTTTTTTGTGTAGGAGAGAGTCAAAGGCTTTGCTGTAGTCGATAAAAGCAATATAGTACGTAAGTTGGTATTCGTTGTATTTCTCTACAACTTGACGAATTACATGGATGTGGTCTATCACCGAGTAATTCTTACGAAATCCTGCCTGCTCGATAGGTTGGTGTTCGTCTAGTGTTCTTTCAATCCGTTTTAAAATGATCTTAGCGAAGATTTTGTAGATGTTTGACGTGAGACTGATGGGGCGATAGTTTCCGATTTCATGTCTATCTCCTTTTATATACAATAGTATTATATTAGACTCTGTCCATTGCTGGGGAATTATTTCAGTGTTTACGATTTCGTTAAACATATCAGCATGGGGTATCAACTCATACAAATTATAATTAGTATTAAAAAAAGATCATAGATGGCAGCATAGGTAACAAATGTGAAAGTAACAATCAATTAAAAATGTTTAACAGCAGATTCAAGTTGAAATAAGTTTAGTAAAAATCAAAACTTGCTTCTTTAATGTTAATTTATCCATTTACACTCATTAATCAGGTTTTTTGAACAAAAAAGATAAGTGAAGACTTTGTATGTTAAATTAGTTGAAAGTAGCCATAGACTTTTCGTTTTGTTTTGAGTTCTTTGCAATAGATGGCGTGTTTCACAATTTGTCCTAAACTATATATCCATCGTAAGATTCATTTTGTAGGATAGTTATTATTTATTATAGGCGTAATTTAAAAGATATTATTTATTATAGGCGTAATTTCAAATATTAAAGTTTTGGTCTATTATTTAAAATCACTTTTTTGTGAAGCTTGTTTACACGTCGAATTAACTAGATACCTCGCTGGAACAGGACTCGTATCGTGCTAGGGCCTACTCAAATCGCACGGGTACTAAAATAAGAGATAACGCGACGCGTGTGCCGCTTGCCGTCCGAGTTTACGTGTCGCATAGTAGGTACAGTTTGATTCAAACTTAATAACGGCTCGAAACACTTCGTGAGCCACTACGCGCTAGCAATTTCATGTGACAGCGGGGGTGAGGGGTAGGGTAGGTACTGCCATGCTGCGTACCTAACTAAAGTATTAAAAGTAATCATTTTTGTAAAAACATCTTGTTCTTTATATATCTAAGTACCAACCTAAAATAAAAAAGCTAATTTAAAAATCAAACACCCGACTGCTTAAAAAGCGAACTAAAAAGCTGTAAACAAGAAAATAACTAGCTGTGCAGTCGGAGGATACATATTCGCGAACTGCCTGATCCCCCGACGGCACAGCACGATTTTTACTTGTTTACAGCTTTTGAGTTCGCTTCCTTTTTGATTTTTAAATTAGCTTTTTTTATTTACAACTTTTAAGTATATTTTTTTTTATAAATTGTTTTAAACATATACGTGGTATGTATTTTTGTAATCACCACTAAAAGCCCTTCATTTTGATACCTCACTCGACGGGTTACGAAGATAAAAAATTGCAACCTCAATATGGAGCCCAAAATCCGCCATTTTTTTAATGACACTTATCTAAGAATATTTGGGTGGCCAAGACCTATCTAACGATGTCTTAATTATAAAAATCCGTCATGTGGTTTGAAAGATACGAGGTAATAAAGAATATTACACACATACTTACATACAAGATACGCACGAAAAACATAACCCTTTCCTTGCAGCCGGATAAAAAAGGATAACCCTTATAGTGAATAATAAAATGACATGAAGTAGGTACCTACTTCGTGTATTCGCGGTATTTCCGTTGCCGCGGAAGCAAGCTAACTACCTACATTTAATTCTACAACGAATTCTACAGTTTTGATTGATTTGGAATATTCGTGAATATTGTGAAATTCGCTACACAATGCGACCACTTAGATTTAAGAAGTTACCGCGGTCTGAGCGGAGTCTGTCCCGAACCGAACATACCTAATGTTATTATTACGAATACGAAGTAAGCGTTCAAGGACAAGACAACTGGCAAATAACGTCTCTGAGTACCTACATGATACGATTCCTCGCTCAAATTGCCATATGATTTAGTATCTAGGCAAACTACTAGATGGCGTTAGAAAACCACAGTCTCGGGCTATTAAAGAGTCACTGGTACTGCCGCCTGTTAAAAATATGGAGAAAGAAAAAATAGCCCGACCAATAGCCCGACTTAAGGAGGTGACATTTCTTTGTATGGGATTGGGTATCTGTACTGTAGTATTATATTATCTTTGATATCAGTAAGGACAGGTATTAATACATCTTTTCCTTGTCTTAATATTTCATTGCTTATGCCGTCAGGACCTGGTGTTATAACTACTTTTTGGGTATCTATAGCTTTCTCGACTTCAGCCTGAAGAATGCTAGGAATGTTTGAGGTATTCGCTAGGTCAATTTCGTCTTCTATGTACAATCTCTTGAAATAGAAAGAAAAAGAAAGAAAACACATTTATTTGACACAAGCCAGAGCACACAACACACACATAAAAAAATAAATAACAGACTAAACAACAATAATATAAAAAACGAAAACAATATATTAGTAACATTGTGTGTCCCACGGCTGCGCCAAATAGGACCAGTTCAGCATAATGTCGGGCAACTAGTGCCCGACGCTGGTTTTCAACTGGACCTGTGACCGATGACGTGACGGACGTAACGCAGTTTTATTAACTAAATGTGTATGTGAAACAAATTCTTACTTATATAAAAGATAAAAAATAGGTGTATAGTATGTGTATATTACAAATAATAAAAAATAAATACGTGTACACTACATAAGATAAATAAGGTGAGTCAGACAATAAACGAGGTGTGGGTAGGTAGGCTAGTGCGTTATATTATTGAGGCATTCAGTGCGACCATATCCAGCTTACGCTGCGCTTCCACCAGATACTGCCGTAATCGTCTCCTAAATGTGTCCATAGTGTTGGCTGTTCTGATCGGTGGTGGAATATTATTCCAAACTTTGGAAGCCGCATAACGAAAGCTGCCTCTGAACGCTGCTGTATTATGCGATTGCGTCGAGAGTTGCTGCGAGCATAGCCTTCTCCCACATTCCCGTCCACTCGTTATCCATTCCAGTTTATTATATAAATAGTCCGGCTTTTTACATTTAACCACACCAAACAGAAGGCATGCCAAATGCAATTTACGCCTGGATTTCATTTTTAGAACAAAATGTTCATTGAGAAATGGTGTTACATAACTTCTGCGGGGAATGTTATAACAGAACCGAGCGCACGCGTTTTGTACCCTTTGTATGAGCCTATCTGTACGAGCTAACAGGCGCGGTCCATACACAGTGTCAGCGTAGTTCAACCTAGAGAGAACTAATGTTTCAACCAGTTGTTCCCGCAACGATTCAGATAAGTAAGGCCTCACCCTGTACAAAACTTTCAAGCGATAAAAACAATTTTTAATTGATAATGCCACATGTTTTTCAAAACGCAGGTCCTTGTCCATGATGAGACCCAGATTTCGTGCCTCGTACACTCGCTCAATTCGTTCGCCCATTAATTGTACGTCAAAAGTCGTAGGTAGTCGAGACAGCTGCTGTCTGGTTCCAAATACCACATATTTTGTTTTTGTGGGGTTCAACGACAGACAGTTCTCCTCAGACCAAACGGCGATTCGGTGAAGATCTTCGTTAAGTTCCTTTATGGCGCTATCATAATCGTCTGCTTTAAAGGAAATGTACAGTTGTACATCGTCGGCGTATATGTGGTATTTGCATCTCTGGAGGCATCTTATTAAATCCGCACAGTACAAAATAAAAATAACTGGACCTAAGATAGAGCCCTGTGGGACTCCTCTTTCTATGGGAATGGATGCAGATCTAACAGTAGTACCGTCACTCAAGCGCAGGTCAACTAGTTGTTCCCTATTACTGAGGTAGCTGCGGAACCATTCAATAGCCCTGGAGTCGAATCCGTAATAATTTAGCTTCGACAATAATAATGGGATGTTGCTATGTCCAATATTCCTGTTCTACGGTAATTCCAATTTCCGCAGTCATTTTTCATGTTTACAACCCAATCCATTGAGTTTCTCATTTCCCTGTACGGTTTTTTGACTCCACCCGTTTTATTTACATAGTTTTCTATAACTTTCATTCTGTTTTGTTTTCTATCCTATCTTCTTCTTATGCTATCTTTAATTTGTTTACTAATGTTTTTATGTTTTCTTCTGTTCTGAGCTTCTTTAGCGCTAATTAAGTGGTTTATATCTTCTAGTAGTTTTTTAGTATTTGTTTTTAACCAACTTTTCAGCTTTGGTATTTGTAATTAGTTGTATTTCTGTTTTTATTGCATTTTCAATCCAATTGTATCTTTCTTGTATTCCTAATTCTTTTGTGTCAGATTCGTAGTTTGTGAATTTGCCGCTTAGAGCAATTATTATTTCTTCCAACTGATGTTTTCCGAGCTTTACCTTTCCTAAGTCGTGTCTTGGTCTAGGTTTTTTTGGTTGATTTGATACTAGTTCTGTTCTAATTAGTTTATGATTGGTGTTAAAGTTAAATTTATTGATTACAGGAAATTTAGGGAAAAAGTTGTTTCTGTTGGTCATTATAAAATCAATTTGGTTTTTCGTTTTACCATCCGGTGAGATCCAGGTCCACATATTTTTCTTATTTTTTATGAACATAGTATTTAAGATGTTCAGATTATTTTCTTTTGCAAAATTTGTGATATATTCTCCATTTATACTTGTGTTTATTTTTTTTTTTCATTTTCATCCTTCAATTCAGCAGTTTGGCTTTGCATCTCAATTTTCATTTTGTCAAATAATATTTGAAATTGACCTTCCATTTTGTTACCAAGTTGGTTTTGCGTAAGTCGGAACGTAATAGTAGAAAATGTATTTTGCGGTTGGCAACGCTGATTGTCAATGTCGCAAATGTCAGACTTTTTGACGTTGCTAAGTCAAATTTAGAGTATAATTTTGCAATACAAATGCCCTAAAGAGTCGTCTGTATTCACTGGTGAGTGTGTGGCTATATTGGAAGCTTGTCTTTTTGTAGAGTCACACACGAACATTGAGAAAGCCGTGATTTTTACAGACTCACTTAGCTGTTTGCAGGCTCTAGCTCAAAATCCGTTTAAAAGTAAATTACATAGCCCTCTTATTTTAAAAATCAAAAAGTCTTTACTGGCGTGTGCTAGCAGTCAAAGGGAAGTTCAGTTAGTTTGGATACCTAGTCATTGTGGCATTAAAGGTAATGAATGTGCTGATGTATTGGCCAAAGAGGCCTGTTCTGCTGTAACGGCTGATCTATCGCACAATACTCACCTGAGCCATGACTTGTTGTCCCTTCCCAAATTGAAGCTCCAGAATTCATGGCAGGAGCATTGGAACATGTCCAGCAGGAAAAAAGGGAAATTTTTGCATGCTGTCCAACCTGTCATAACCCCAAAACCATGGTTCTTCGGTTTCAGAAAGGTTTCCAAAACTGCTATATCTGTCATTTGTAGAATACGCTTAGGTTTCTGCTGCACTCCCGTCTTTCTTCACAAAATCCGCATACGTGACTCCTCTCTTTGTGAGTGCGGATTAGGCGAGGGTACCTTGGATCACATTTTTTTCGAATGTTCAAATAATGTCACCTCATTTGATTTATACCGCCGTCTCCCTAAACTTAAGATTCCCCTCCCAATAAACTTTCCCTCTCTTCTGACTTTTCCCTCTCCTGAACTCCTTGTGGCGCTGATGATTTTCATCCGTCACAATAATATAAAATTATGAACCCTGCTAAATCCCCAAACCTCCGTCTATTTGTATGTGGTATACAACGTATCTTTAGTGTGTTAACATTTATACTATATATGTATTTTTATCTTTTTGTTTGTTTCAGTCCCGTACTAACCCAACAAGTGCCAACAGTATTAAGCGAAGAACTTAGTTTTTGTCTACAGTTCCTGGGTTTTTTTAAATTTATTTTTTATTATTAAAACATACTTGCCCTTCCATTTAACTTTAGACATTGGCAGAATAGTCGACATCGGCTTTGCTTGCCATATAAAATATAGAATAGAATGTTTGGTGAGTTTCTCGCCACGGGTTTCTTGGAGCGCACGTTGTTTCTAGTTTCTTGTGGTTAAAATTCAGTTTTTATTTTATTTTACTACTGTTGTGATTTGTTTTAATTTTTAAGTGTGTTGTCCTAGACTGTAGAAACAGGTTTGTACCGTGTTTGTCCACCTCTTGCTCCTGTTTCATCCATAATGGATAGAAACAAACCACCTGATCCTGACCCTCCTGATATCCCAACCTCCTTAACTTCTTTCCCTCGCTCGCCGAACCCCCTATCGCAGTTTGCAGATGTAGTCTGCAGTGTGTCTGCCATGGAAGTCCTTCATAGTACGCGCAAACGTCCCAGTAATGCAGAACTACCTACACCAACATCTCCAAACAAACAAACTAAGAGCCAAATTGACCGTGTAAGATACTCCGCTTTGGATAAAGGACCATTCATTGTTCACGTTTCTCGTGTGGAGGCGCAGGTTAATTCTGGCACCACTCTGCATCCCGTTAATTTTGGGAAATTTTGAATTATTAATAAAATTGCAAATATTATCTGCGCTGGAGTCAACAAGGTTGGAAGAAATAGGGTTTTAGTTGAGTTTACATCCCCTCAAGATGCAAATGCTTTTATGGTCAACACCTTGTTTTCCAAACATGGATATACGGCTGCTATCCCGACGTTCAACATAACCAGGATGGGTGTTGTAACGGACATTAGTCAAGAGAAGGCATTAACCTAATTGTATGTGCCCTCAGGTTGGCGGCAAATTTTAAAAGTGCGTAGAATAAACCGGAAGGTCCAGGCTGAAGGGAGAGTGGAGTGGAAGCCTACAGAGACCTGTGTGCTTACCTTTGATGGACAGGCCTTACCGAAGCGGGTATTTTGTTGTTACACTTCCCTTCCTGTTGAGCAATACATTTATCCCACCATCCAATGCCGTAAGTGCTGTAGATTTGGTCATGTTGCAAATGTCTGTAGGTCAAACCCACGCTGCAGTAAATGTGGCCATGATCACCCTGGTGATGGTTGCAATATTTCTGAGGGCGAGGCCTTCTGTGTGCTTTGCTCGGGAAACCACTTCGCTAATAGCAAGTCTTGCCCCGAGCATGGTAGGCAGAAAGCCATTAAGACTGTCATGGCTGAGAAATCGATCTCGTATATTGAGGCTAGCAAAGCGATTCCAGCAGTGTCCTGCAACTTTCTCAATCCTATAATAAAGCTGCTCATCATCAAATAGTAAACATTCCTCAATCTTCACAGTCTAATGGCTGTGCTCTTAATAATAATACCCCCAGTATTAATACCTTTTCAGTCATTGAACTTTTACTTAAAATGTTACCATCACTTATTTCCTCTACTTCAAATAACTCTCAATTACCGTCCAACGTTACCGATCAACTTATTTATCTCTTATTAAACATTAAAAATGGAGTCCCACCAAATATTTCTCCAGTGGAAGGAGCGTGTGGCATAAAAAGCACGACCTCATATTCCTCTTGAACAAATACAAGCCATTGGCTTGTTCCATAGCTGAGACTTGGCTCACCCCAAGTGTTAGCTTCCGTATGCCACATTTTAACATTCTAAGGTGTGATAGATCCGATGAGTACGGAGGGTCGGCTCTCTTCGTTAATAATCGGGTCCCACTTTCTCCCTTTTCTTTTCCTCCATTCGAGGGCAATTTGAGTATTGTAGCGGGAAGGGTCGAGGGCATCACAGTGTTTTCAATTTATATTCCACACCCTCATCCTGATTTTCTACCTGTTTTATGAAACCTTTTTACCAATGTGCAAGGCCCATTGATGGTCATGGGTGACTTTAATTGCCACCACTATAGATGAGGATCTGAACGCTGTGATGCCTTCGGTGTAGCGCTGGTTGAAATTTTGGATGATCTAAATCTCTGCATTTTAAATAATGGCTGTCCAACTCGTAGATCTCCTCCTGGTTAACAAAAGATTTGTGTAGACCTAACATTTTGTTCGGTGGAATTGGCTGCATCTACTCACTGGGAATGTACGGCCTTGACGCATGGTAGTGATCATTATCCCATTGTCATTTCTTTAATTAATGGAACATATTTAAAAAAACCTCTCCTCCACTTTTGAAATACAACCTATCCAAACCAGATTGGACTAGGTTTGTCTCATTATTGGAGGATAAAATTGATTCTCTTCCTAATTTAAATTCATGTTAATCAAAACCCTCTGGTCACCACCATGCCAAAAGTTGTTATGAGAGTTTTTTGGCAGCTGTTACCAGCTGCAGATTCTTCTTTTCCGCTAAGAAACAGTGCCAGAAATAAAATCCCTTCACCCCCATGGTGGGATTCAGAATGCACCTCCGCGGTTAAAGCAAGGAATGAGGCTGAGAGACGCTATAATACAGATATGTGTACCAATAACCTTCTGGCATACCTCCAGACTAACGCTAGAGCCAAACGTCTTCTTCGCAAGGAGAAACGTGCTGGCTGGGTGAAATTCTGCACCTCCTTGTCTCCTTCTACTCCAGTCTCAGTAGTCTGGCAAACAATTCAAAGGTTTAGACGTGGATGTTCCCCCTCTACTTCTTCACCAATAACTAGGGAAACAGCTGAACTTTTCTTTGACAAAATAGCTCCACCATATGTGCCCCTCATATCCGAATGTGTGAATATAGGTAATGTTTCTAATTTAGCACAGGATCCCTTCGATGCACATTTTACTTTGGAAGAACTGAATGTGGTACTTTATCATGTCCGGGACTCAGCTCCTGGTATTGATGAGGTGCCATATTCTTTCATTTGTCATGCTGGTGACAAGGCCAAAACCTACTTTCTAAATATAATTAACTTTTGTTATAGTCAATGCACCCAGCATTGACTATAACAAAAGTTACCAGACCAATGGAAGCTCCAAATTATAATTCCCTTATTGAAACCTGGCAAACATGCAGATGATCCGAATGGTCTTCGGCCTATTGCTTTGTCCTCAGTCCTGGCCAAACTACTGGAACACTTAATTAAAAATCGTCTCGAGGGATAGTCGAGTCGAGAGATTTACTGCCGAATTTCCAATTTGGTTTCAGAAAAGGGCTTGGTACAATGGACAGTATGGGTGTCCTAGTTACGGATATTCGCCTACCCTTCTCGAAAAACCAATCCCTTGTTGCCGCATTCCTCGACATCTACTCCGCATATGATAACGTTCTCCTTCCCGTACTCAGGCAGACGTGAAAGGGGCTCCCACAGGGCTCTGTCCTCAGTCCGCTTCTATACAATTTGTATACGGCCGACATTGGGTCCTGTTTAAACAATGATTGTCAAATTCTACAATACGCCGATGACTTTGTTTTGTACGTGACAGATCCTTCGATCGTCGACGCTGCTTCATCTCTATGCCTCTCTTTGGATCCATCCATCCATCCAACATATGATTTAGCGATTGTAAAAGTTTGCTAAGAATCTTACTGCACAGGGTTTCGTTTTTAAAATAGGCTTTATGGGAGTACTAAGATATAATTATCGGATATTCAACCTTTCATCATCATCATCATTTTAGCGAAAAAAGTTTACTGCTGGACACAGGCAAGCATCAAGCGTAGCAATTATCGGTCCTATGCGTTCCACATCCACCGGACTCCCGCAGCCTTGACCAGTTCGTCGTCCCACCTAGAGGGAGGCCTTCCTACGCTGCGTTTTCCGGTACGCGGTCGCCACTCCAAAACTTTCAACCTTTAAGGCGATATATACGCCCCAATGTAACGCAGTACTGGCCGTGCGCCCGCTCGATGCCAAAATATCAAAATTGAACCTCCTTTTGAACAGTTTTGTTTGCAAAATATTATTTAATTTACACATGCTATGTTAGGTATGAAGAAATTCCAGCCATCATTTTTTCTGTATAAAAATATTTTTAACCATCCAAGTCATTTGAAGGAGTTTCCAAAAGTTGCGAAAAAATATCGTGTTGTTAATTATTTTTTTAAAGCAAAACTATTAGTTACACGAAAAAACCTTGTGTTCAAAATTATGTACATGAATCAATAATAAATATATATTTTTTTCAATCATTTTAACCTAGCTGTTACTGAGGAGTATGCTTTAGAAAGTTACCGTTTTACGGCACTAAAGCGTATGTAGGCCCTTAACAGGGTCCCTTATCACCCTGTTAAGGGCCTACATACTGTAAGCTTTGTTTGTATTAAAAAGCTAATTCCTTGGGGTTATAGGAAATAATCAAAATTGACATAATACGTTTTTTAAACTACCCCCAGATAGGGTGAAGGGGTATAGAAGTTTATTTGATCTTTGCATCTTCCTGTGCAATGTAACTAACAAAAACGAAAACTAAAAAATAGAAGAAAAGAGTGAATATTATATTTGGGTTGTTAAAACTCGACCCTCAAAGGGGCAAAAAGGGGTTATTAAGTTTTTATGGGAGGATTATACTTTGTGGCGGTAAACTAAAATATATAATTCTTTAAAAAAAATACGAATCGTCCCAAACCAATAAACCCTATATCTACGAGACCCCATTTTTTACCCATTTTTATTGATTTAACAATAGTATATTTTTAGTCGCTTTCACTAACTGCACATGAGAAAGTCATCTGTAGAATAAAATACGAAACTTGGCCCGTGTTTTTACTACTCTTCTCTGTTGTTGTATGTGTGTTCTTCTCTAACTATGTTTTTAAACTATTCGAAGTAACCATTAGAGAATATAGCTGAATAGATCCATAGTGGAAGGCAATACTGAAAGCCGACCCAGCAATACAGGGACCACTGATTATGATAAGGTAATTATGGATACCATTATCTTTGTCCCAAATAGGCAGTAGGATCAATATCGTCAATTATGCTTTATCATCCGATATATCAGATCTAAGTGCAATATAATCAGAACTCTAGCTAAATTGTCACCAGAGACAATTAACAGTCCCAAATTAATTGCTTAAAGGTACACAATGTGGCACAATATCGCTACAGTAACAGCGTGTCAAGATAACAGCCATTACGGGAATAATCAAGTATCCAACACCCGAATATGAACGATTTCATAATACGACATTCGTGCCTAAAATGTTTGGTAATTATTGGATTTCATATTAGTTTCCTGTTCGGATTTGTACCTACATAAATATTTGCCCTCCCAATTTAAATAAGCTTTGCATGAATTCAATTCCGATAAGAATTCAGTTAGATACTTAGAGCTACATTAACATCGTCCTTATAATTATGTACTTAAGTGTGGCTTTTAAAATTCAAAATACAATGTCGTCTATTTTTCGCCGTCGTCAGTATTTACATAAAACAAGATCAGAAAATAATGCTCCTAAAGAAAAAATCGAGTGAAAACTTTACAGTCAAAGATCGAAAAGTACTTAACTAGCCACAATTAAGCTTTCGATTGGAGACTTTTTACCCGACTGCCGAAGGAGGGTAATATGTTTATCAGCCTATGTATGTAGGTATGTGTGTTTGTTCCTATTGGGCGTTTTATTGACCAAAGGGCATTGGCCGATTTTGAGGATTCTTACGTCAATCGATTGGTTCGACCTTGCGAGTGTCACTGGCTTCATTAAATTGGAAAATAGAAAAATGGCGGCTTTTGGGCGCGAAATTATAGGGGCCATTTTTTTCACAGCCCCATCGTATGGGGAATCAAAATAAAGGGTTGATTTCAAAAATATATAGGTATCACTTATATGTTTAAATGTACATAATTTAAAAAAAATAATGTTAAATAACTAGCTGTTTGTCGCTTTTTATGCATGCAGTTGGGTTTTTGTTATTTTTAACTAACTCTTTTTAACATGTTTTTCGCACGTTTTGAATTTAGTCTTACGCTCACGTGCTGATAACCCGAGATGACATTTCAAAATCTGCATGAAAGTATTTAATTTTTGATAAAACTAGATTTTTATGATAGCCTAAAAGCCCACTGTAAAAATAGCAGATATATTTTATAAAGTTTTTGATTAAACCTAATTTTCATGTTTTTTTTTATTCGTGGCATAGATTACTGCATGGTTGCCTGACCGCATTAAGCCGCTCAATTGTCCTAGATTAGGAATTTCTCTTGTATGGTGTATGGGACATCATCTAGTGCTCATTAGTATAGCAAGTATGCAGGCAACCCATAGGTTTCAGTTAACTGAGAGCTGGTAACCTTATTTCACACCACTTTCTTTCAAATGACATTCGATTCACGTTTTCAATGTTGTATATTAAGGGTTAACTGTCAAACATAAGGGACAATGGCAGAAACCCATACTTTGTTTTAGCAGAGATTAAAATCCTACGTATTTAAATGAAAAATATCTGGTTGAACTCAGGGCCATCTTCTGAACTAGTTTGTGCAAGAATTTTTGTTCGAGAACGTCGAGAATAATAGATATTCAGTCATGAACTTTTGTAGGCTATGTCTGGGTAAGTTTTGATTATGTGTTAAATAGGTAATATTATTCAATTTCGTGTAAGTAAAAGGGCACTATCGCGTTATTATATTCCTTATTATTTCAGCATGAAATGTAAAAAATATAGATATATTCTTTGAAATTCATGAACGTGGCTCGGCGAATAAGCAAGCTGAAGTAGCAATGGGCGGCAAATATCTCAAATCAACAACTTCTGAAATAAAAATGGCAAGCTAAAAAATACATCATAAAACTACGCTATTCAACACGGCCGGCCAGGTATAACTGACCAATCCCATTCTATTTAAAAAAAATCTGTTTCAGTCTCAAATAAATCGTAAATTCACGGCCTACCTATTCAAATCACCCAAGTCGATCAGATTGATGTGAAAATTGTCGATGCCACCCGACGCACAAGCCTAGGCTTATACCATTTCCATGGTTTACATAACTCCGTTTGACTAATTACTCTACTGACCAACGGTAGGGTCACCACTCACCACTCAAGTGACTTTACCCAGTTAATCATAAAGTCATACATTTATCAATGTTAGGTTATTGTGGGCTTCATCACGATAAAACTCTCATGGACCTATCTGTTGGAGAGTTGATAAAAATAACTCCCACCTTATTGATAACGGCACACAGTCTATTTTTGGATGATTGACGAACGACTGCTGTATTAATTAAAGCAATACCGTCCAATCAAGTGCCTTTTCAGTCGAGACAGTGAAGTGCTAGAAGAGCAAATATTTTACCAACCGATTTTCGGTTCGATTTTACCAACAGACTCCACTTTGCCGTAATAGAATGGTTTGTTATCGAAATCGAACGAAAAGTGCGTTATAGATAACATCTGTAAGATATGCAATTCAAGTTCGGTACAAGTGGAAGATAAGAATTTCTGAAGTAATTAATAACGAAATAACATCTTCAATGCCTTTGTATGTTACTTCAGTCCTCGTAATTTGCAAACTTGAAGTAATGCCAATGTTTTTACACAATATCACGTCGTTATCGTATTCTGTATGTCGGCGCTCTCCAGAGAATATATTATATTTGAATTCTTGTTTGGCAGCACACTGAAGCATACATAGATACAGCTCGTTCAGACGGAGATAGCATTTCTATAATACCTTTATTGGGAACTCGAATCTCCTGAGCAGCAGAAAATCCTGAGTACGAAATTTTCTACATAATAAAATCGAGGATTGCTGACTTAAATTCGATTTATTGGTATTGCGGAGGTCACATTAGTTCGTAGGTCGTAGCGATTGCGTGGCTACGAGCTACGAGTCTACGACTTGATTTTAGACGTTTCTAGTTTTGTGTAGCTGTGTATAATGTTACAATTATTGGAAGTACGTAGTGTGAAGGAAAATATTTTCGTTGTAGAATGCGAGTCAAATACTGACCTTGTATTGGGAATATA
The DNA here is from genome assembly GCA_964057195.1 of Orthosia cruda. Classification (NCBI taxonomy): domain Eukaryota; kingdom Metazoa; phylum Arthropoda; class Insecta; order Lepidoptera; family Noctuidae; genus Orthosia; species Orthosia cruda. The sequence goes on along the minus strand of OZ059831.1, from coordinate 25,951,248 downwards.
GTTGTGCTATTACTTATAGGTAGTATTTGAGAATAAGGTGTTTGCTTCCGTGGCCTGTTAACTGTAACTACAGAAACTGTTTATTTTGCCGGAAAATTTTAACTTTACAGCAACCAGTGAAAGAACTTTCTCATTCGGTTCGAACTTACAAACAACAATTTATTCCTTTCTAACATTATTTAGTTTCACGCGGTACCAGCGGTATTATAAGAATAACAAAATTAAGTGTCCTTATTACACGTACTCCGTCTGTTATAAGGCGCCACGTGTTAAGGCTTTAGTTATAACAATATTTCCTCGCGGCTGTTTTTTTAGAGCTCTCTGTATTTAATTGCCAATATTCAGTAGAACAATAATAGATAACCCATATTGAATTAGAACCTATTCTTAGCTCGCAAACCTTGTGGTTACGTCTAATGAATATAAAACACATATCATACTTACCTAATAACTTGAATAAATCAACATTGCTACCAACAATATGAAATTTTGGTTGAAAACTAACAAAAGCGTTTACAAAGCCTCATTACAAAAGTTTTTGTTTCTATTGATATAACTATACCCCCTGGCTTGTTAAACGATGAATATAATATGACAAGTTTTAACACAATACGACAAATGTTCTTACTACAATTATAAGGGTCGGTAACCCGGCACTCTTACTGCCTATTGAGTTCCAAACGTCTAACACCAAATCCTAGGCCGAAATGAGTTATTTAAAGTGTACACAACAAACTAGGGCAGCTTTTCCACCAGGCGAGGCTTAGGGCTATCTCGTACCTTTCTTTTGCTTTCGTGTTGAAATTCTATGAGGAAGCTAATTGCATTAAAGCGTAAGGGACTCTGCTGTGGAGGTAAGCGGTCTTGTAGAAAAGAAGCACTTGAGATAAGCTACACACATGCCTAGATAAAAATCCTTGATTCCCTTTTTTCTATAATAAACCTCCGCTTCCGCTAAACACGTTTTTAACCAGAACTCCACTGTAGGAGACTAGCAAAATACAATACTCCTAGCGATAGAAATTGCACATATCCCTCGCTACAAATCCTCGTCCATCTTTGGGACGTAGGCACCCTAAGTGCTACGGCCTGTTTCACAATTACTGAATATGTACTCGTGTCGGTCAAGTTTCATACACTGGATTTACACACCGCAGTGTCAAAACCTACTAGGCATTAATTCCAAATTTACTTATTAAACATACCTACCGATAGGCTGCTATCAAGGGGTTACCGACATAGCCCGAAGAATTGCCAAACTTAAGTGGCAGTGGGCAGGGCACATTGCTCGAAGAACGGATGTCCGATGGAACCGAAACGGTCTGGAGTGGCGACCGCGTACCAGAAGATGTAGCGTTGAAAGGTCTCCTCTAGATGGAGCTATGGCCTGGTCAAGGCTGTGGGTATCCGGTTGATGCAAAACGCACAGGACCGATCAGTGTGGGGACGCTTGGGGGAGGCCTATGTCCCGCGGTGGACTTCTTTCGGCTGAAATGATGATGATGATGAATATTATTTATCTACTAGCTTTACACTTTATCTCTAGATACAACAAACGTAAAATAACATTCTCAGTATTCCCAGAAGTAAAGCAGAAGTGCACCTACAGTACGAACGCACACATCCCAGCTCTATATTTATAAAGAACTAGCTTCTACCAGCGGCTTCGCCCGCGTAAATAGATTTTTGTTATGCCAAGGGAACGTTATACCGGGATGAAAAGCCTATATGCTATTCCGGACTATAATCTATCTCTGTGCCAAATTTCATCCGTTCAGCCGTTTTAAAGTGATTTCAGAGTAACAAACATACATCCATCCATCCAAACTTTCACATTCATCATCATCATCATTTCAGCCGAAAGACGTCCACTGCTGGACATAGGCGTCCCCCAGGCGTCGCCACATTGACCGATCCCGTGCGTCTCGCATCCAGCGCCTTCCCGCAACCTTGCGCGACATTACTCAACTGGCACAATAATGAAGAGATTTTAAATCGAATCATTACCTGTGATGAAAAGTGGATCCTGTACAATAATCGGAAACGCTCATCGCAATGGCTGAACCCTGGCGAACCAGCCAAATCCTGCCCCAAGCGAAAATTGACTCAAAAAAAAATACTTGTGAGCGTTTGGTGTTCTAGTGCCGGTGTCTAAAGCTTTCCTAAATCCGGCCAGGCGATTACGGCGGATGTCTATTGTCAGCAACTGCAAACCATGATGGAAAAGTTAGCTGCTAAACAGCCGAGGCTGGTCAATCGCTCTAGGCCACTGCTGCTTCAGGACAACGCTAGACTACACACTGCATAACAGAGAGCTACCAAATTAGAGGAGCTTCAATTGGAATGTCTAAGACATCCACCGTACTCCCCGGACCTTGATCCAACAGATTACCTTTTTTTTCGAAATGAAATTTGGATGACTTCTTGCAAGGAAAAAAATCAACTCCGATTTGGCAGTCCAAAGCGCCTTCAAAGATTTTATTGATTCCCGTCCGAATGGCACCTATGAGATGGCAAAAGTGCATAGCAATGGTATATACTTTAAGAGTTTATATGACTTATATCTGGTGATAGCACCTGCAATGAATTTGAGTTTTAGAGATAATCTGCATGTCAAATATGTTAACGAAGGGACAGCTAGTTAACTTTCTGATTCGATTCCTAAATAAGTGCATGGTATATATCATCTCAAAGATCATTAATTATCATATATTGTTTGATTAATTATTCCTCGGGGCATTTCTTACGCGTTCCAACGCAGCCGATTTATGCAAATAATATTTTGTCGAACAAATAACAGTGACTGGCAATTTTTTTAATAAGTTCGAATAAGCCTAAGGCGAATATGAAAATCAAATCTCCTTCCATTCTTGCCGTGCGTTATTTGCAGGAGGGAAAGGGTATGATATATTGATGCTGAGCGTTGGTGGCCCAGTGGTAATGGCCCCGACCTACGTGTCGTAGGTCGTGAGTCCGAACCCGAAGTCCGAAGCTCTGTCCCGACTCACTGGGACATCGTCACCGCTCCTAACTACTGAAGCCAGCAACACTATCCCGAATCACTGGGATATCATCAACCCAACTCACTGGGGCACAACCGCATACAGTTCCGACTCACCGCGAACTCTGCTACTTCCAGTTCCGACTCAAGGGAAACAACCTTCCACTGGCCAGGCACGCATCACAAGTTGTACGGACGGCTCAATCTGCTATCGACCTCCGGTCTCCGGAGGAAAGTGATGTACCGGCACCAAGGCCGCCACTTACGAACTAGAGACATGACGTCACACAAATCCTATATAGCGCAAGCAAAGTTTTCCGCGCGATTAGAATACACACAACAGTCCGACAACAACCGTCGGCCAGTTTCCCAGATCAGACACAACACCCTTCTGGTCGGAGGATCCTCCCTTTTCTATGGAATTTTGTGGGACTTTACACCCTGTTCCACATACCTCCAAAAAGTTGAATTAGACATGGGCGCAATATAAAAACAGAGGTTCAGAGGATATACATAAGGTTGCTAAAGCTGGCTTTAACAATACTTTGTTGACAATTTCCAGGACAAATCTTAGTAGGTACAAAATTCTCCCATCTCGGGTCGTTTCGTCTGCTGTTATTTTGTTAGCTACACATGTTGTTTTATAGCATGCAGTTTCGAGTTTAATTACAGACTACATAATACTAAGCGTCATCCAAGTGCTTGACGGTTGTTGCCGTTAACGTTAACATTGATGACTATTTTAACGTTCATTCAACTTAACAAGGTACACGATTCAGTTGTTCTATAACAAACAATGTGGGTATGGGTGGGCAAAATATCGTGGATCAAACGACACATGGCGATAGTTGGGGAGTGGGGTCTCATCCAATACAAAGAAACTGTCCCGACGTACTGTACTGGGATTATTTGCGGTAGGTCCTAAAGTATTTTTTTAAATTTATTTCAATTAACACCAAATATCGCCCTATTTGTTTGATTCACAATTTTTTGATCAAACTAATCAAAATATGAAATATTTTTAGGCGCTAGATTAGGGCGCGTTATTTGTAGTTCAGGAAGAGTTAGATACTGCAACACAGATAATGTAATACTAGCATACATATATGCCTCATCCCATACAAAGTAACCATGCCGACGTAACTTAGGTTTTTCGTCTGATTAGGATGATTATTTTTATAAGTAGGTACTTCGATCGCGTTCGGTTCCATTCCACGCCTTTAGATGGTGTTAGCAGCGATTTGCAAGTAAAAGGGTTTTCTCGGTTCGTGACTACTTTTTCTTTAAATACAGTAACGATTTGTTTTATAGTATATTTTTTGCAAGTGTTTACAGTTTCATTGTACCAAAATGCGTTACAATATATCTATTGGAATCAATTTTAAATGATCTGTTCAAATAATCTTTGAAATGTGAATTAAAAGCCCAATATTCCATAATTTTGTGCTTAGGAGAGTTGATTAAAAAAGAACATATAATTGTTATGATCAATTCTAGAAAATGTTAATTTTACACACAATTCAATAACAAATCGAAGCATATCGCGCCATCTAGTGACATTTATCTGAACCAAATTTTCATTGTCAGCGCTGGGACCCCGTGACTGCGAGTAGATTTAAAAGAGAGAACAACAGAATAGTTTCACTGTTTTTGGTAGTGAATAAACTTAGCTAATAACTAGCCCTCGATGGGACCGCGGTTTCATACGATTTCTTATTCCGTTAAAAGTAAATAATAGTAATTTTCTACCACGTGGACTGATTGATAAATCTGACGTTCAGCAGACTTATCTATAACAATATTATAAAGAGGAAAGATTTTTTTGTTTGTTTGTACCGAATAGGCTCCGAAACTACTAAATAGATTTCAAATATTCTTTCACCTATGAAAAGCTACATTATTCCCGAGTAACATGGACTATAAATATTTTTCAAGAAAAATAGAGATCCTTATGAAAATTGCAATAATGTAACCCACAGTAGCAAAATTTTACCTATAAAATTCATTATTTGGCGTGCGCTGAGAAAACTATTGTGATCATACATAAAAATATGTACTACATGATTAAAGTACACATTATTAACTATAGATATCATAGTTAACTCACAATAGCAGCTTTTGTGTTCTAAAATTTAATGAGATCGCTGGTTAAAACAAAAGTTGGTTACATGTTTAACCAGCCCGTCGTCATCTGAGAAGTCAATAGCAGACAGTCTACCCGAAAAAAACATAAATTATGACAATGACCACACCAAAAATTTAAAAGAACAAATAAAATCTCTGACTGACCAACTTAATAGCGCACACGAACAAATTGACGAACTGTTACTTGAGAATGGCTCACTTACCAAAGTAAGACAGGAGCAACAAAAACAAATTGCGTATTTAAAAACAATATGTACAAGCACTCCGCAGAGTACAAACCCGGCCCGTAAGAGAAGAAACAAAAAGCAGTGTAGGAAAACACTTGATTTCGAGAGAGACGATAGTGATACTGCACTCAAGGACTCTGAGCTAGGTGAAATTAGATTAAAAACATCACAAGAACGAAATCAAGAACTTTTACAGAATCTAACAAATGGACAGGTATTTGATAAACCGAGAATAATAATACTGGGCGATGAACAAGTTAGAGGACTCACGCAAGTATTAATCAATAAAAGGGCAGCTAAATGGAATGACTGTTACACGGTCTCAGCCATGGTCAAACCAGGTGCAACATGCTCCGAAATTCTGTGTAATAACGTGGAATTATGTAATTCGCTGACCGAACAAGATATTGTTATACTATCGGTAGGGACAAAATGACAATAATCAATGTAAACTCCAGAAGGAAGTATGTATAGCACTAAATAACCTAAAAACGTTGAGGACTCTAGGTTCTCTGTGCTGTGGGCTTTGGTGGACATGGGCCTTGATAAAATTGTTTACGCCTGTGTCTACCGCTCGCTCAGCGGGGATCAGGAGACAACCAGGCTCACTGAGTACCTTAGTGAGGCGGCTGATACGGCACAGCAGCGGTACCCTTCTGCCCAATTGGTGTTACTGGGGGACTTTAATGCCCACAACCAGGAGTGGCTTTTCCCGTACCAGCGCACTGATCATGCTGGGCGGGAGACGAGAAAGCTTGCGCTTGCGTTAAATCTCGCCCAGCTGGTCCAGGGGGCAACGAGGGTGCCGGATGTTGATTCGCACACAGCCAATTGCTTGGACCTTCTGCTGACTACAGATCCAGACCGCTACTCGGTGTCGGTATCTTCACCTTTGGGTAGTTCCGACCATTGTCTGGTGAAGTCCGTATCCGTCCACTCCCCACCCGATCCCAGCCCAAGAGGCGCTCGGCGGGTTTGGCGGTACAAGTCAGCAGATTGGGATGGGTTGCGTTCTTTTTTCGCATCGTATCCTTGGCAGCCTACTTGCTTCTCTATGGTTGATCCTTCGTCGTGCGCGGACGCCGTGTCGGATGTGTTGCGTCAGGGAATGGAGTACTTCATTCCGTTCTCTGACGTTGCAATGTCTAGCGCTGACCGGCCATGGTTTGGCGCCGAGTGCAAGCGCGCCAACTCGCTCAAACATGAGGCGTACCTGGCATGGGTCGACGCTCGGAAGCGCAAAGCAAGCGACGTGGGTCAGCGCAAGAGAGCCTACAATAGGGCTGCCAAGTCCTGCAAGAAGGTGATGCTAAGATCTCGATTTGACCACATAAGCCGTATTGGGACCAAACTTGCTTCCTACCCAGCGGGTAGTAAAGCGTTTTGGTCCCTGGCTAAGTCGGTTGAATCGAACTTCTGCCGTCCCTCACTACCACCACTGCTGAAGCCCGACGGGTCACTGGCCCACTCCGCTGAGGAGAAAGCAAACTTGTTTGCCTCTCTTTTTGCGGAATCTTCGCGTCTGGATTCTGGTGACGCGCGGCCCACTCCTTCTCCTGATTGTTGCGAGACGAGTATGTCGGACATTCGCATACATCAAAAGGACGTTCGTAGGGTGCTGCGCAATCTTGACGTGAACAAAGCTAGTGGCCCCGACGGAATTCCAGCAATTGTTCTCAGAACCTGTGCGCCTGAATTGTCTCCGATCCTGACACGCCTGTTTCGCCTTTCATATGAGACGGGAAAAGTGCCGAATGCCTGGAAGCAAGCTAACGTTCAGCCTGTGCCCAAAAAGGGCAGTCGGGCTGACCCGAAGGCTTTTGACAGGGTCTGGCATGAAAGCCTAATTGGTAAGCTTCCTTCATTCGGTTTGCCCAGTGGTCTGTGCGATTGGATTGCAGACTTCCTGAGGGGCCGGTCCATTCGAGTGGTTATTGATGGCCGCTCGTCTGAATTACTGGATATTAATGCCGGGGTCCCACAGGGGTCAGTACTCTCAGCAACGTTGTTCTTGCTGCACATAAATGATCTGCTAAAACCCGGCACCTTTGGGTATGCAGACGACAGCACTGTAGCTGAGAGATACGTGTCCAACGCGCGCGCTACTGGACCTCAGATCCGGTCTCTCCGGGAGGCCATGGTTGGGCACTTGAATCTGTCCTTGGAGGCAGTCTCCGAATGGGGCGATGCCAATCTGGTCAAGTTCAATGCTGCTAAGACCCAGGCGTGTCTTTTTTCCGCTAAAAGGAGCCAATTCCACCCGGCTCCTTCTTTCAGAGGTGTGACCGTGCCGATAACTGACCATCTTGAGATTCTTGGCATTACGTTGACATCGACGCTCAATTTTGGTCCATTCATTGAGGCAAAAGCTCAGCTGGCTTCCAAAAAATTGGGGATACTCGCGAAGGTGAGACGGTACTTCACGCCAGAACAGCTGCTCAACTTATATCAAGCGCAAGTTCGATCATGCATGGAATACTGCTCTCATCTCTGGGACGGATCTGCCAAGTACCAGCTGGATGCACTTGATGCGATCGAAAGACGGGCTAAGAGGCTCATCGACAATGAAGTATTGGCCGAATCTAGGCTCCAGAACCTCGAACATCGGCGCCGAGTTGCCAGTCTGTCGGTTTTTTATCGGTTACATTTCGGGGAGTGTGCGTTGGAATTGCATGAACTAATTCCTCCTAGCCCGTTCCATCATCGGACTACAAGACGTACGGCGTTGCGTCATCGGTACATGGTGGACATCCCACCCATACGCACCAAACTTTTTGGGAATTCCTTTATTATGCGTACAGCAAAGGAGTGGAATTCCCTGCCGGAGTCTGTATTTCCTGATACCTACAACCTGGGAGTCTTTAAGTCAAGAGTGAATAGGTTTCTTCTAGGCAAGCGTGCTTCATCGTCGGCCACATCATCGCTTACCATCAGGTGAGATAGTGGTCAAACGCAAGCCTATCAATAATAATAAAAAAAAAAAAAAAAAAAAAAAAAACGTTTACTAGGTGTACAGTGTAATAATTATTTAAATCAGAGTATGTTAAACCAAAATTTACAACTTCTATCGCAAAATTTCTCAAACTGTAAATTTATTAATGTAAATGATTTCTCCTATTATAAGCGATACTTTTATATTAATCAAAATAATCGCACCTATCTGAATGAACTTAGCTCTAAATTAAATATTGAAATTGACTATCTTAAATACACAAAAGAATTTCTCATGAAAAAACCTTTAATTTTCACTGCACACAATCAGGAAAAACGTAGTGAATTAAATAACATATCATCCTCCAGTCAGAAGACAATTTTGGATTATTTTAAGCCTATGGCATATGACAGGAAGGTAGCAACTAATAATAATACCAAAGCACAATTTGACTCTAGATAGGTTTCTGATTCAGCCTGTAATAGGCTTTTTCGTGTATGAACATATTTTTATACTGCACCAAAATATTAATGGACTTGTAAATAAATCGGACTTACTAGGTGTGCACCTGAATAATTTTAGGGATGAGGGTAAATCGGTGGACATAATATGCATAACAGAAACTAATATGAAAAAGGACGATCATATGCATCTACACGTACCTAATTATTCACTCCACACATATTATTCACGAGAAAATAGGAATGGGGGCTCGTGTATACTAATGAGGAATACTTTAATGGGACAAAAAATAGTTGTAGGAAAATGGTGTAAACCAAACCTTATTGAAGGTTGCGCAGTTGAGCTGCAGGATCACCCTGTAATAATTGTGTGTATTTACAGACCTCCTAGCTTGGACAAGGCCTCAGTGAATACATTCCTCTTTAGTTTAGATAAGATTCTCAATGACATTTGTTTTAAACGTAAGAAAAAGGTAATTTTATGTGGTGATTTTAATATAGATATTTTGAAGGATAACTATACCTCTCGCAGTTTTAAAAACCTATTGTTAAGTTTTAATTTGAAACTAGGTGTGCTTACTCCAACTAGACTTTGTAGCGGCACATGCATTGATAACATTATCGACAATATAAGGGGAAGTAGATGCGTAACGGTCGAATTGGCGTTGTCGGATCATACAGCACAACTGCTACAATGTCCTGTTAAAAACACTTGCGTACTCCCATATTGGTACATATTTAGACGAAGTTACTGTAAAGAAAATATCCAAAAGTTTCAAAGTTGTTTACAAAATTTGACATTTAATGATATTTATTCCTCCAAAGAACCCAATGACGCTTTTAATAAATTTCACGATACATTTAAATTATTTTATGATATGTGTTTTCCGCTTAAAAGACTAAAACGATATGCAGTAAAATCACCTAAGTGGATTAGTAGAGGTATAAAATTATGCTGTAAACGGAAGCGCGAAATGTTGTGGCAATTTCGAAGAGACCCCAACCCCAATACTAAAAAACTTTTCAAAACCTATACGAAACGCTTGAAAACCATAATTCGTCTGACTAAGAAGTCGCAAAATAACAATTACATTAATAATGCGTCTAATAAGAGCAAAGCTACATGGCAAATAATAAATAAGTCCAAGAATAATAAGCCGGCTAAAGGGATACCAACACTTAGAATAAATAACGTAAATTTAACTGACCGAAAAATTATGGCCCAAACTTTTAATGACTATTTTATTGACGAAATTGAATTAGCATCTGACATTAACATTAATAAACAAAATTTCAAATTTGACATGCATCTTGACTCTTTATTTTTAATACCTACAGTGCCCCCTGACATTATAAAAATAATCAATTCATTAAACAATACAAATACCTCTGGTTATGATGACATTACAACTAATAATATTAAATCTGTCTCAAATATTATAGCACCGGTACTTAGTTACATAATAAATATGTGCTTAGAATCGGGTGTGTTTCCGGATAGGTTAAAATTTGCCGTTATAAAACCGATACAAAAGAAAGGTAGCAAACATGATCCAGCCAACTACCGGCCTATTGCCTTACTATCCATATTCTCTAAAATTATGGAAAAAGTTATATACAACAGTTTATATACATTTTTTGAACGTAACAATCTTTTTGCTGATGAACAGTACGGTTTTAGAAGAAAAAGGAACATAAACATGGCCATTTTCAATCTCTTTGAGAAAATTATAACTGGTATTGATAATAGAAGTCCGGTCTGCTCTATTCATGGACATGAGTAAGGCTTTTGATTTTGTGGATAGAACAATACTTTTAGAGAAGTTGGAAAGATATGGAGTTAGGGGCAATGCTTTGAACCTATTGAAATCGTACTTGTCCGTCAGAAAACAAGTTACGAAAATAGATAAGGTCTGCATTACTTCAAAGACCGAGCGTACGTATCTATCAAGTCAGAGAGCTAATAACTACGGTGTACCCCAAGGAGGTATTTTAGGATCTTTATTATTTATTATTTCTATCAATGACATGCCCAGAGAAACACATCACCCGATGGTTTTGTTTGCTGATGATAGCACGGTCGTTTTTAGTAATATTAATGATGCGACGACACTTGAGGGAGAGATAAACAACTGTCTCCAAGTATTAATAGAATGGATGGGCGCGAATAATTTAAACATTAATATTGGAAAAACTAAAATAATGACGTTTGAGCAAAGGACCAACCATAAAAAACCTGACATAAAATTTCGAGACAAGATAAACGACAACTTCAAAATTCTTGGGACTGGAACTGGATAGAGATATGTCGTGGAAAACTCACACTGACAATGCATGTAAACGCCTGAGCCAGCATTCATATGCTTTACGAAATCTCGCAAAGGAGGTACACCAAAAAGTTTTGGTTACAGCGTATCATGCATATGTTACGTCTACGTTACGCTACGGGATTATATATTGGGGTAACTCCACAAATACGGACACTGTATTTAGAGCGCAAAAAGGTGTGTTAGGGCGTTATGCGGCATTAAAAGCACGGAGAGCTGTAAACAAGTCTTTGCATATTTTCGTATATTAACAGTACCCTGCCTCTACATATATGAAGTGGCTCTTTTTGTAAAAAATAACTTGCACTTATTTGAAACACTACACAGCGCCCGACATAAAAATAAGATAAGCGGTAGACAACACAAAAAAGCGGTATTTCATAAGAACTTTCTAGGAATGGCACCACAGATCTACAATAAACTGCCGAAAGATATATTAAATATTAACGATATCAATATGTTTAAAAAGCAACTGAATAAGTTACTAATACACGAATACATGTCAGACAGAAATTTATCTATACAATAATTATTAGTATTAATATTTGAGTCCGATTTATTTTCATTTATTTACTGTAATTAATTTATTATGTGTTGTCCTATGTACTAGACTCTGACATTATTTTACGTATTGTTTTGTTTATTATTATGACATTTTTTTTATTTTTGTTTTTACGCTGAAATTATTTTGTTATTTCAATCTAAGACATTGTATACATTTTAATTTATGACATGGTATGAGTTTGGTGATAATTGATGACATTGTATATTTGAGTAACAGGTTATGAAGTTGTATAATTTGAATAATATTTATGACATGGTAATAATAATAATAATAATAATAACGTTTATTGGTTCAAATAAATTATGTTAACAATATGAACACTGTCACTTAAACTAGGTTATGATACCTGTGCTATAAGCAACAGTAACAATTCGTGGTTGATCTATTTACTTAAAAACAAAATAATTGTGCAACAATCCGTTACTATCATAAATTAGTTAATTAGATATTACGACATAATTAACTATACAGTTAGACAATAAAAAAATAAAAGTAACTAAAATTAGAATATTTATATGAGACGTGTGTATGCATGTGTGTGTGTGTATCTGTGCGTGCGTGTGTATCTGTGTGTGTGTGTGTATGCCTGCGTGTTATGGAATGTATATATGAGTGAGTGTAGGTAAATATATAGGTATGTAACATGTAGATTAGAAGTTGCTTGGATTACCCAGAAACACTTAAGAGGTTTTCAGTTTCTTGATAATTTAATACAACTAACAAGTTTTTAACTACCTTTTTAAATTTAAAATGCCGTATTTTCATTAGGGACACTTTTTTACTAATTTTATTGTAAATATAGGGAGCTATTATATAAGGGAATCTTTTTGCAAAAATTGTCTTGTGTGGAATGGTTTTGAATACAATATCTTTTCTTCTTCTATTATCTATTTGAGTGCTGTTATTCGGTAAATGGGTGTGTGCATAAATAAGATTGCGTAATAAAAACAATTGACGCACAGTGAGGACATCAAATTCCCTGTAAAGTCTTGCAGTAGGATATAGCCTTGGTTTGGACATAATTACTTTGATTGCCGCTCTTTGCGCTCTTTCAAGTTTGAGAAGAAATGTCTTGTGAGCCCCTCCCCATACAGAAATACAGTATCCCAATACTGACTGACAAAGTGAATAATAAATTATTTTCAGAACATTTAAATCCTCTATATGGCGTAGCTTTTTAAAAATGGGCATTAGTTTCCGAATTCTATTTGTCAGAAGTTCAATATGGTGATGCCAGTTAAGATTTTCATCAACCCAGACACCTAGATATTTAAGCCTATCAACTCGATCGAGCTGAGTACAATGGCACAAAGTGCTGCTGTTACTATGGCAGGTGTGGGCTCTTATTTTTATTCTATCTGTTGCTGGCGCCCCTGATTTTGTAATAGAGAAGGTGAGATATTTAGTTTTATTAAGATTAATAGTTAGCGTATTTTTATTGAGCCAGTATAGAATCTGCTTAATGCCACTTTCTGTAACGTCAGTTACTTCTTCCCAAGTTTTACCGTAAAATACTACTGCCGTGTCATCTGCAAAGGTAACAATTTTAGCATTATGAAGATGAAAGTTGCACAGTTGATTAATGTACATCAAAAACATTGTGGGGCCAAGTACACTTCCCTGTGGGACTCCATATGTTATCTGAGCTTCTTCACTTACATATGAGCCAATTTTTACACGTTGGGTTCTTCCATTTAAGTAACTAGTGAACATATCCAAGGCTATACCCCGTATACCCATATTTTCCATCCTAGCAAGTAGTTTGGGGATAGAAACAGTATCAAATGCCTTCGCAAGGTCCAAGAATACTCCAATACATTTAGATTTACTATCAAGTGATTTAACAACAGTTTCAGTCAAAGTTCTTAGAGCATCTTCTGTGGATTTACCAGGAATAAATCCAAATTGATTTTTTGACAACAATTTAAAAGTTCTTAGGTAATTTGTTAATCTTTTGTTTAACAGCTTTTCGAGTATCTTGGACATCGCTGGAAGGACTGATATAGGTCGATAGTTGTTGACACTGTCTCTATTCCCCGACTTAAATATAGGATGAATGAGCGCTGTTTTGAAAAGCTTGGGGAATACCCCCAAGTGGAGACTCAGGTTACATATATATGTAATAACAGGAGTCAGAACACTACTCGCAGCTTTTAGTAACCCATTTGAAATACCATCTATTCCTACAGCGCAATCATCTTTCAGGTTCATTATAATAGACAGTACTTCTTCTTCGTCAGTGTCAAGTAAAACAAAGGAAGTTGCTGATTGTTCACCTGAGTCTTGTTTCGATATTCCATTACCATCCATGTTGTCTATATTTTCAGCTAGTTTCTGTCCCACAGTTGCAAAGAATCTATTGATTATATTAACAGATTCATGGGGGCTTGGGTCAATTTGTAGTAGGGATTCATTATTATCCTTTTGTTTATTTAGAGATGCTATTGTTTTTATTAATTTCCAGGTTTTTTTAGCATTATTTTTAACCTTTTTAAATTCTAGGTTTTCATATGCAAATTTTACTTTTTCTAGAATGGTTTTGAAGAAATTTCTGTATCTGGTGTAAATAAGTTTAATTTCCAAGTTTTCTGGGTTCTTTCTAACTTTAGAATGGAGCTTATCCCTGTGTTTAATGCAGCGTAACAAACCCGGTGTAATCCATGGTTTAATTATCTTTTTTTTATGACTAGTTATTTTAGTTGTAGTGTTGTTATTTATTATTTTTGTAATAGTATCTATAAGAAATTTTAATGCAATATCTACGTCAGTAAAATTGTAAATGTGATTTAAGTCAGATTTTTCTAATTCCGAGATGACTTTAGGATAGTTAATATGGGTTATTGTGTGTTTGTTACAGTATTCCGATAATTTCGTGCCCAGTGACAAACAAACTGTATAGTGATCCGTTATAGTTGTAGTTATTACTGTTGTATTACAGCTTAGTACAGATTTTATCATTACATGATCCAGGCAATTTTGTTTTCTTGTTGGCAGCATGTGACCGGGTAGTAGACCATGTGATGCCATCAAATTCAAATAATCGTGAGATCGCGGTTCGTTACCGATTTCTTTTATATTTATATTAATATCTCCTATGACAATAATGTTTGCATAAGAAGACAGTGATTTCAACAGAGCATCCAATGATTTTAGGAACATTTCAATACTGTAGATAGGAGGTCTGTACACTGCAACAATAACCATATCAGCTTTAATTTTAATGATTAAGCAATTAGCGTCCTCCAAAATATGCTCAAAAACTAAATACTGAAAACAACTCTTTATGTACAAAACTACACCTTCGTTTTGGGTCTTATGGCCCTTCGTGGAATAATATGTATAGTTATTTATTATAGGTAGGGTGGTAGTATTTTTTAGCCAACATTCAGTTAATACTATTAGGTCAAAATCCAGCTGTATTTGTGTTAAAAGTATTTCAAATTGAGACATATTACAAGCAATGCTTCTGATATTCTGGGATATCATGTTGAAACCACTATGCATGGAGTTTAAATGCGATTTAGCCTCCTGAGTATTGCATAACTTAACTTTTGAGACTTTGTAGTTATCTATCTCATCTGTTATCTCTTTTGTAGAACTCATTAATAATAGTATAATGAATGAGGCACGACTGGAGGTTTAGTTTTTAACGTAATTACGGCCCGATTTGAGTGTAATGTATATTTTATAGTAAAATTATTTATTAATGTGATTATGTGGTCGTTTTGTAAGTGTGTTGAATCTGGGATGTTTATATGTGTTCCTAGTATGAGTGGGTGTGTAAGTGTCAATGTATGTGATGGGTACTTGTTTGAGTTAAGTTGTTTTTTTCTTACATATAACAAAATTTTTAAAATGGAGGAAATAATACGTGTAATACTTTCGTTAATATAAACCAACTTGTTAGAAATACTAAGATTAGCATACAAAATGATATAATAAAAAAATATTATTAGTCATTTGCGTTCTTTCAGTGACTCCAAGTGTTTTTCTGTTCTAACAATCAAGTGGGGGTCTCCTATCTTCTTGCGCAAGTATATCTTACCGTTAGCAGTCCAAGCAAATGTGTAGTTTTCAGCCTTGGCAAACTCACGAGTTAGATAAAACAATTTCTTGGTTCTGAAAGTGAGGTATTCTGATACGAATATAGGCTTTGTTTCGTTTCTTCTATCTATGCAGGAGGTATTCAGGGTTGTGGGTTTGTTCTTTGTATTGTATTCCCTCACTGCCTTCAGAATATTTGCTTTTATTATTGGTGTAGAAACATCCACAACCACCACAGAGTTAGGCTTGTTTTTGCTAGTCTTTCGGTATATATCTCTCACGTTGCCAAGGTCGAGGTTCGAATTTACTGTTTTTGAAATACATAATACTGCTTTCAGAAGATCAGCCTTAGATTCTTGATCTTTTTGCGGAATATTTCTAATCTCCAGTTTTGATAAGCAGGACACACGTTCGAGTTCTTCGATTTTTTCCTCTAATGTTTGAATTTTTTCGTTTTGATCGTGTTTTATTTTTTCTATTTTATCCACCCTCAGTTTAATCTCGTCATATTGCTTACTCACAAACTGTATAGAATTTTTAATTTCCTCATTAGTCTTTTGGATATTACTGAAGGTATCTTGAATCGATATATTTTGCGCCTTAACTTCCGCTACATCAGTAGAGATCGTAGCCAATAAACCTCTTATTTCGGCTTTAAATAGTTGCATGTCCTCTCTTAAATCGTCATAAGATGGACGACGACGTTTTGTTCTGATGGTAACTCTTTGTTCAGTCGTATTTGGTACGTCTGATTCCGAGTCAGGACGAGCAGTCATATTACGAGAGGTTGGTGGGGGGCTCTGCATGCTTATGAACTTGTGGAAGCGAGTAGCAAATGCGTTCCAATTATAATCAGCAGATGGATTTCACAAGCAAAAAAAAAATAGGCAGTTTGTAGTCTTGCAAAATGCCTATGCCTAATGGTATAATTGTATTATAAATTATGACATTCTATAATTTGAATAATATTTATGACATGGTATAATTGTATTATAAATTATGACATTCTATAATTTTTGTAATAATCTATGGCATTGTATATTTTAATAATGTTTTACGACATGGTATGATATTAGTAATAATTTGTGACATTGTATAATTTAAATAATAATTTTGCATGCCTAAACTGGTACAACACAGTGAACTGCGCATTCACCTAACACCTGGCAATGTATATTTATGTACTGTGTTGAGCAATAAAGTTTTGAATTTGAATTTGAATTCATATTGTAGTATTAATTCTTATTAAAATAAATAGTTTTACTATTTGGCAGGTAAGGTAGCGCAGATGGGTAGTTAGGTAGGTAGGTAGATGGGTGGATATGTAAGATAGGGTAGGGTAGGTAGGTTGATCGTTAGGGCACGTGAGTAGGTTGGTAGGTAGGTGATAGGTAGGTAGATAGCCAGTTGACGGGAGCGAAGCCGCGGGGGTCAGCAAGTTGGAAATATTACTGAAACGTATTAATTCTGTCTCTGATTTTTGCTTTTTTATAAATAGTAGTGATTTGTGACTAAATATAACTTTGTTGATTGAATGTAAATGCCCAAACTAAAATAGATTTCAAACATTAGGCTCTATTCAAGTTCTGTGCCTAAAATTAAATAATTAGGTACTTACCTACTATTCTGGATACAAAAATACTCATTTGTCTGTCTATAAACTAGAATCGATAACTACTCAGTCCTAGGAATAGAACAAAAGCAGATGGTAAGTATTTACTGCTCATTCTACCGTAGTACTAGTAGTAAAAGGATTTATTTGGGTCTTGTAAGATTGAGGGAACCCAATCTATTCTGTCGATCAGTTTGATGTTTCATGTAGATACAGTATTACACGAAACATCAAACTGAGAGATTAAGGTATACAAGTGAGTTTAACTGGTTTGGACGACGATTTGGCTCTCTCAGGTAGAAAACTCTATCTTTAATACTTCGGAAATTGACGTAATCCACATTGGGCACCCGCTTTAACGGCACCTGAGACGACACCTTTACTGGCTGAGCTGAGGTAATTATATTTCTCTACTGATGTTAATCGAATTCTTGATTATGACCTTCTAAAAAAAAAAGTCGCAACACTATACCTACTGATCCGTGGTATCCAAATGTGGAATAAAATGTTAAATAATAAATTATTCCACTAATGGCACCTGAGAAAAATATCGATAGATGCCGAATGTGGAATACCTCAGGTGCCATACACTCAGGTGAAACGAGTGCCTAATGTGGAATACGTGCGGAAATTCACCCTTGTAAAACACATTAAAATAGTAGATTGTTTACCTAGGGAGCAAACAACTATTTTATAGGCGAGAGTGTTTTTTTTAATCCAGAGCGGAGCGAGGGGTTCTAAAGTAGAATCCTGAGTGCAGCGAGGGATTCAAAGTACGTCACTCGAGCTGAAAATAGTGTTGCTCCCGAGGTGGAAACTCTACTTTTTATCACCCTCAATGAGAAAATAAGTAAGTGCAACTTATGAACAAGAACGTTACGTTTATTTATTTACATAAAATTAAAACCCTTAAGACATAAAATAAAATAATTAGACACTAATGTTTATATTTGAACAATTATGGAAATGCATCGTAACAATTGTATTAGTACCATCCGTTACAGTTGTAGATTTATTTACAGCTTGGGAATTATAAATAGTCTCGGAAAACCGTGTATCGGGATGTAGTTTTTGAGAAACTTGATAATAATACTCTCACTTGAGGAAGACGCGCTCATTTTTTATCATTCTAAAATCTGAATTTGAAACAACTACGAACGAAGGCAGAATGCATTAATTTCACGCGTTGTTTATTTTTTATCAACTTTTTTATTTTATTTGGTGCTCTTGCAGTTTTTCAGCCATTCACATCACATATTCAATACATTGTTCCTGCATGGTTTGCGATTCACCTTTTTGCTGATTGGAACATTTACTAACAATATCCACATTCCAAATTCAAATCTATTTTGGTCCCTAAGGTATTAATGGGCTATTTTGGTCCCTGTTTACGAGGAATAAACTAGCTCTTTTTGAATAGATGTGATAAAATAGTTATTTGTGTTACAAGGGGACAAAGCAATATTTTGTTCTTCCAGGGCGTTATTTTGAATTCAGAGCTAAGCGAAGGATTCTATAGTAGAATCACGAGCGTAGCGAGGGAATCTAACGTAGAATCCTGAACTTAGCGAGGAATTCAATATACACCGCCTGAGAACAAACTATTTTGTCCCCGAGTGATACACTATTTTTCATCACTACCTAAGAGACAATTAAAAAGCTACGAGTACCTACCTATTCGAAACTAGAAAATAAATTTACAGAAAGAACTACAGTTTTTTTAAAGCACATTGCCGCCATAACTTAGAACCAGCCAGTAACTTATTCAAACATATGCGTATTCACATACTTATCAACAAAGAGTAAGTAACTCCTTACTAACCAATCACAAAAATGAGTTTATCACCATAGAGAATTGAATGTTAGTTAGTGATATCTTTTTTTTAAATTAAACCTTAACGCGAGCGCTTCCAACCAAACTACGCAAATCTATCAGAAGCACGAAGCGGACCAATCAGAAGAGAGAAAGCTCAAACTCCTACGGGCGCAAAATTGGATTCGGCTCCCGCTATCCTCTATAGACAATTGTCGTTTTTCGAATAGGTGTGATGAAAAAATATTTTTATCTCTGTAAATCTTTTCTCAGGGATTACTTACAAAGACTGTATTTTACTTTCATTGAAGTGGATCAAGTTGCGGGTATAAGCTAGGATACTGTACAAGCAATTTGTTTTTAAACAAAGCAAGTTGTCGGTTTTCATGCTAAATCCCTTCCAACGCAATTTATCTAATTAATCCGCCTCTCTTTCAATGTCAACGATTTAGCTTCTATTTTGTTTTTTTTTCTTGTTACAGTAATGTAATATTGAAGTTATTAATCACGTTCTATTATCGAATGTTTTTTTTAGTTAGACATTTTTGACGTGGACCTGTCATGATAAAGGATGAGACTCCATATAAACTCTCTATTACACACTCACTCACTCACTCACACACACACTCTTTATTGTACACTACACACATACCCTTTATATACACACACTCTCTCTTTCTCCTTTCACAGTTTTTATTATTTTCACCATACAAGCACTTTAGAAGCGTTTATGGAAGATTAGCTGGAGAAGGCAACGCCCAGAGAACAATGAAATGCCATTGGTAGGCCCTTTCCCAGTAGTGGGATAACAGATACAAGTAAAATAATAATTCATGCCTTCGTTAAATGTTTAAATTGCTTGTATTCATTTCATTATATAAAGCTACGATCATAAAATTATTAAAAATCATATAATTTTGGTCAGTCAGCTCGTGCTACTATCCCACTGCCCAAATCCTGCTAAATATTGTTGGCGTGAGCCACCTCGCCCACCTTTATTTTTTAAGTTAACTTTTTTTATTTGTAACTTTTTAGTTATCTTGTTTTTCTTCGGCACTGGCGTTTTTATCCCGGCGGGAACATTATCCCGCGGGATAATATAAGTCCGCCTTTGTACTTGTGTATAAAGTTTTAATAAATATTGAAACATTTATCACGCGAAGCCGCGAGCAGAAGTTAGTGATGAATATTATGAACGTTAGGTTCATAATATTTATCACTAGCTACTCTATAAAAAAAACAACGCTGTCATGCTGTCATGTTTGTTCAATTTGCCAAAATTTTATCGGTATTCGATATTGTTAATTGACAAAAGAAAACTCCAATGATAAAATATCACATAGCCAAGAGGCATAAAAAAGATAAATCCATTAATTAGGAAACAGGAAGTCTCGTCCGTCTTGTAATCTGAGTCTTAATGAACCATAAGAAAAGTTTAGCATTACCCAACGGCCAATGAGTGTATCTTTTGGTACCTTTGCACACCGTAATTGGTTGATGTCAAAAATAAAATCCCAATCATAGAAGGTATATTTTTCTCATTCTTGGACGCCTATCAAGATTTCAGCCTCCTTACCATGATGTGTCAAAACTATCATGGTGCGACTGGGACAAAAGGGAGAGATGTATACAAGTCAACTCAGAATAAAACCTTGCTTTAAAAGCTTATGGTAAAAACCAGATATCTTTTTTTTTCAATTCTTATTTTTGGAGATTGTTTAGAACATAAAAAGAATGGTCTTTAGCACTTCTACAAAAGGAAAACCATTTGTAAGGTCCCGTAGTTAGCGGGCCAAAGGGCTTTAGTTTGTTAGTTTGGTCACGTTTGACCCTTTGTCCGATTACTGTCACATTTGCACCTGCTAAGTCGAAATTAGGTCATTGTACTTTTATTTATTGCAACTAAAATTGGCACCAAGAAACAGATTAATTCCTCTTGCAATTCTCTAAAGCATTTCTGGAAGCAAATTAGATATTTCTTACAGATGAGCCCGCTCTCGTATGAAAAGCGATAAATGGTCTACCACGGAGCGAGCGAGCCTAGAAGATGCTTCTTGACTAGATAGACAAAATCTAAGTATTATAAATTAGTGTAGACGATTCTAAAAAAATCCATGAATAAAATCACTAAAATTATTTTGTCAAAGTAGTCTTTTTACGGTATTCCATGTGTTGTTAGTTCCTTGAACAATTAAGTAACTTTAATTCAGTGTATATCGGTCTATATTGCCTGTATAAATCGCACTCAAACAACATTTGATATTTACCGTGTTGCCCACGTACATTAATTACAATGCAATACTAAACCGCCTTCGAATAAACTAACATAGTACATACATGAAAACTAAGGCCCAGTTTCTTGATCGATATTTAACTCAAACAATGGTAAAATATGCTAACCAATGGTTTAAAATTTCGTTAAAACGCGTTTATTCTTCAATTGTTGGCATCCCAAATGGTCAAATACGTTGAAGAGTTCTTATTCCATTATTTGTTAGACTAAAAATGTATAAATAAAAGCGTTTTTACCGAAATTTAAAACCATTGGTTAGCTTATTTGAGCATTGGTTAAATTGAAAAACTGGGCCTCACGCAACTATAACTAATTAAATTTAATTGCTCAGCCACAGTTGAACGCAAAATAGGCAATAATTTACCAACATCCATCTATCTCCCTATCGATATATTTAAATTTAGCCTACATTTGTTTTTTTAGGGTTCCGTACCTCGAAAGAAAAAACGGAACCCTTATAGGATCATCCTTATAGGTTTTTTGATAAAAAAGGAATACAAAAATAACATATTAATTTTTTTGGTTTGATTCAAGATTCAAGATTCAAGATTATTTATTTGTGGAAACATGAGTACACATACAAAGCATGCAAGTTATTAAATTACATTATAGATAAAGATCAGTCATGTTTGGCCTTAGTGGCGTACAAATATTTAAATTTCAATAATAAAAGTCATTGGATAAATTAGTAACAACATAACAACAAAATAGTAAATCTCAATTTCAAAAACAAATAAATTAAATACATGATTATTATTAAAGTAACAATTATTAAATGTCAATTAAAATTATCCGATGTCAAATAAAATGTCAAATGTATTACTTTAAAAATACAGAATAAAATTATTACATGTCAATTAAAATTATCCAATGTCAAATGTCAAATATATTACAATAATAAGTTGCTAGAAGTACAGATTACGTCAAAGATGTATTAATAACATAGGTTACTACACGGCATTAGATGTTGTCATTAAGAAATTCTAGAATACTGTAGTATGCTTTCCCTTCTAGCAGTATTTTTAATTTATTTTTCAACTGACGGACATTAAGCTCCTTCCAACTATTTGGGAGTTTATTAAAAACTTTAGGGGCCATACAAAAAACACTCTTGTGCATTAATGCTGTTTTCGAGCTATGTAGACACAGAATACTGTCATCGCGCCTACTATGGTTGCGATCGACCACTTCTGATTGACGTGGAAATAAGTGTCGATTTGATTTTACAAACATAACAATTTCTGAAATGTAAAGGCAAGGCAGAGTTAATCTATACTAATACTAATACTAATAATAATTAATAATAATATTATAAAGAGGTAAAGTTTGTGAGTTTGTGAGTTTGTGACGTTGTAAGGGGTAATCTCTGGATCTACTGAACCGATTTTGAAAATTCTTGCACCGGTAGAAAGCTACATTATTCCTGAGTGTCATAGGCTATAAAATATTTTCAAAAAAAATAGAGATCCTTATGAAAATTGCAATAATGTAACCCAAGGTAGCAAAATGTTGTCTGTAAAATACATTATTTGGCGTGCGCTGAGAAAACTATTGATGATAGATACAAATTAGTAGGTAGGGTAGGTAGGGTAGGTAGGATAGGCAGGTTAGGCAGGGTAGGCAGAATAGGCAGGGTAGGCAGAGTAGGCAGGGTAAGCAGAGTAGGCAGGGTAGGCATGGTAAGCAGAGTAGGCAGGGTAGGCAGGGCAGGCAGGGTAAGCAGAGTAGGCAGGGTAGGCAGGGTAGGCAAGATAGAAAGGGTAGGCAGGAAAGGCAGGGTAGGCAGGGTAGGCCGGATAGGCAGGGTAGGCAGGGTAGGCAGGGTAGGCAGGGTAGGCAGGAAAGGCAGGGTAGGCAGGGTAGGCCGGATAGGCAGGGTAGGCAGGGTAGGCAAGATAGAAAGGGTAGGCAGGAAAGGCAGGGTAGGCAGGGTAGGCCGGATAGGCAGGGTAGGCAGGGTAGGCAGGGTAGGCAGGGTAGGCAGGGTAGGCAGGAAAGGCAGGGTAGGCAGGGTAGGCCGGATAGGCAGGGTAGGCAGGGTAGGCAGGGTAGGCAGGGTAGGCAGGATAGGCAGGGTAGGCAGGATAGGCAGGTTAGGCAGGGCAGGCAGGGTAAGCAGAGTAGGCAGGGTAGGCAGGGTAGGCAAGATAGGCAGGGTAGGCAGGAAAGGCAGGGTAGGCAGGGTAGGCCGGATAGGCAGGGTAGGCAGGGTTAGCAGAGTAGGCAGGGTAGGCAGGGTAGGCAGGACAGGCAGGAAAGGCAGGGTAGGCAGGAATGGCCGGGTAGGTAGGGTAGGCAGGAAAGGCAGGGTAGGCAGGATAGGTAGGGTAGGCAGGGTAGGCTGGGTAGGCAGGGTAGGCAGGGTAGGCATGGTAAGCAGAGTAGGCAGGGTAGGCAAAGTAGGCAGGGTAGGCAGGGTAGGCAGTATATGCAGGATAGGCAGGATAGGTAGGGTAGGCAGGAAAGGCAGGGTAGGCAGGGTAGGCAGGAAAGTCAGGGTAGGCAGGGGTAGGCGGGATAGACAGGAAAGGCAGGGTAGGCAGGAAAGGCAGGGTAGGCAGGAAAGTCAGGGTAGGCAGGGGTAGGCAGGATAGACAGGGTAGGAAGGGTAGGCAGGGTAGGCAGGGTAGGCAGGGTAGGCAGGTTAGGCAGGGTAGGCAGGGTAGGCAGGGTAGGCAGGGCAGGCAGGGTTGGCAGGGTAGCCAGGGTAGGCAGGGAAGGCAGGGTAGGGGCAGGGCAGGCAGGGTAGGCATGGTAGGCAGGATAGACAAGGTAAGCAGGGTAGGCAGGGTAGCCAGGGTAGGTAGGCAGTTGACGGGAGCGAAGCCCCGAGGGTCAGCTAGTATTTTATATTTTTTAAAGTAGGGCTTACAACTTTCGGTTGACTGTAACTTAAACATAGTCCTGATGCATCTTTTTTGGGCTTTAAAGGGTATGTCCTTGTTGGTTGAGTTGCCCCAGAAAGTGATACCATATCTTAGATGTGAAGAAACCAAACCGTGATAAGCCGAGAGCAATGATTCAATGTTAAGCACTGGGACCAGTTTGAACAGCGCATAACAAGAATTACAATTTTTTTTACTGAGTTCTTCTATGTGTGCTTTCCAATTTAGCTTTTTGTCAATCGTGACTCCAAGGAATTTGGTGTGGTCAACTTCTGTAATAATTCTATTATTGTATTGGACGTTAAGATCAGTCATAGTTGATAAACGTTGACTGAAGTGCATTACATTAGTTTTATTAAGATTAATTTTTAGATTATTATTATTCATCCAATTTATTATTGATGTCAGAGAATTATTAATGTCGTTATTATAGCTATCTTTAGCATTACATTGAGTTGTGATAGTGCTATCATCAGCAAAGAGTGTAACTGGTTGGTCTAAAGTCATTTATATATAATATGAATAGTGGGGGACCCATTACACTACCCTGGGGGACACCATACTTGACTACTTGCTCGTGCGAATGAAATTTTTCTTCACATTTAGTTTTAACGTTTATCCTAGATATCTCCGTGACCTGTTTTCTGTTCTCAAGATATGTTTTTATTAATTCTAGAACATTGCCTCTTATACCGTATGCTTCCAACTTATTCACTAAAATATCATGCTTAACGCAATCAAACGCCTGCGTCATATCACAGAATATGGTACAGACGGGATTGTTTCTATCTACATTTACCATAACCTTATATAAGAAATCGTAAACAGCCATATTTATAGTTCGGTTTTCTCTGAATCTTTTTTGTCCGTTAACTAGTATACTATGTTTTTCTAAATAAGCACTTAGTTCTTTGTATATATACTTTTCATAAACTTTGGAGAAAACACTAATAATCGAAATAGGTCTGTAAAATTCCATGGATACTCTATTTTCTTTTTTAAATATAGGTTTTACAATTGATTTTTTTAAAGCATCAGGGAAAATTCCAGTACTTATGCCTAAATTAATCAAATGGCTTAGATGCGTGCAAATTTCTAGCGCCACCAACTTAACTATTTTTGTTGATATTCCGTCATGACCAACGCTGTTCGTATTTTTCAATAGCTTGATTATTCTAAACACATCCTGCGGTAAACAAGGGGACATAAAAATGATTTTAATCACAACATTCAAAAACACCAGTTTCTGACATTTTTGTAATTTGTTTCAATTCCTTATATTGAAGTCCGTTTCTTACAAGTATACATGTTTCACCTCTTTTACTTTCCTTTCTCGTGTAGCACGCCGCAAGCTGATAATTAGGTATATTTAGATACCGTTCATAACCCTCCATAATAAAGTGTTCTGTAATGCATAGTATGGACATACATGACTTTATATCTGCTAACTCTTCTAGACACACTGTTATTGCATCTGATTTAGCTAACAACCCTGCAATGTTTTGATGCATTATATGTAAATATTTAGTTACGAAAAAAGCTCGTTGATTGTTCATTACAGGTGTCATCTTTATTATTGTCCGCAGAAACTTCGTCACAAATAGCAAATGCATTGCTGTCAATTTCACTAAAGTTATTCATGTTAAATTCTATGTCACTGATTAGCACTTTTATGTCTTCAAAGATTGTTCTCATTGCAGTGTTGTTTATCAAGCCCGATTTTACGCGAAACATGCTAGAGTCATACTTAAGGTTCCGATTTGACTCCAGATAGTAAGCGTGTTCAAAAGTCAACAGATCCATGTAGAGTAGGTTATTAAAGGTTTCAATCCTCCAGTTGTATATGCTATTATAATTTCCATATGCATATGTAGGGAAGCTTAAGATAATATTTGTATGTTTTATTCTACTTAGCACATTTCTTATATAGATTACAATTTTTTTGTGGTCATTAGTTACTTTAAAGTCTTCTGGTCCTATTAGTATTATGCAATAGTCATCAATTGTGAAGTCAGATAGTTTTGACTCAATACCGTTGAGAAGTTGTTCAATTCCTACTCTCGGTGTTAGATAGTGACATATTTCATCCTGATCTTCTACTAATATATTTTGTGCAATATTTAAGATATTAAATCTCTGTTCCGTGCTAAGTATACATACTTTTTTCTTTCTACTAGTTGGTTGAGTCATATGTTTAGTAGTTGTACTTTTATTTTGCTCCTTTTGTATACAGCCCGTTTTGTTGTCTTGTTGTTTATCTCGAGTTTCAATGTAATTTTTCTGGATTGCTAAAGTATCAGTTTGTGTCTGCTTTGTCTCAAAGTTTGTGTGAGGTTTTTTCTTGGGAGTATTTCGGTTTGACTTATTAGGGCTATTTGTTGTCACTTTTTTGTATAACTGGTTTTTTTTAACTAAGTCTTCATTTACGTGTTTGAGTTCAGTATTTTCTTGGTTCAATAATTCTATTTCTGTATGGGCGCTATTTAATTCTGATTCAAGTTGTTCTATTTTATCTCTTAGTATTTTTACGTCATCTTCATCCTCGGAGATATCTGGTAAGCTATTAGAGGTGCACTCTAGCGTCTGTGATGTTACGTCATTGTCGCGGTCATCTGTACTTGGGTCCGAATTGGTACGGACGCGTTTACCACGGAATGTTATATTTCCCAAGAAATTATTCATTCTTATATTTGCTATATTTAATTTTGATTGAATATTAATATTAAATTATATTGAATATTAAGAAACAAGTTTAATCTGACCTCTGATTTTCGGTTAACTTGTTAGGATTTGAACTCGCACCTTCATCATTTGCATCCAATGGTGGTTACCATCAGGCCAAATGAACTCTAATTTTGTTCGTAAAAATTGTGACCACTAAGTATGCTGACAGATAGTGGTTAGTTTGCAAACTAGATGGCTCTGTCCTAAAATTTAATTTGCAGTCCCTCAGTACACACGCAGATTTTTATGTTCTGCTTTATGGTAACACTAGTTATTAGTTGGTAACACTGTTAACTTGTTGTTTCTGCACTAGATGGCACTTATCCAAATGAGATGACTAGTGCGCAGGCGACGACGGGGACAGTGGCGGTGAGCGCGGGAGGTATCGAGCGCCCCGCGGGTTGTCGTAGGTCAGTGATAGAGTTCGTTATCACACTATTCAAATTATGAGTTTTTTTCCACAGTTATAATTTTGATATTTTGATATGCACAGTTGTGTTTATGTTAATAATTATAGGAATGATAGTTTACAATTTGTTTTTGATCTTCCCATCGGCAAGATACACTCACTAACACTGTTAACTGTTTTTTATAAACGATATTGTGATTGTTATGTTTTTCAAAGTTTATTTCACTTGTGTTCAATGTAGCACTCTGCGAGCATTTACCAGTGTCTATGTTCACTACACACACAATTCAACCACTTTATTAGTTAGATTTATAACAGTTTTCTATTTTATATTGAGATTTAATACATGTACTATGTTTACATCAGCATTGACAGCTGTCAGCAGGAGTCGGTGTCAGAGTTTGTCTGAAAGAGTTGCGCTACTTCAGCTAGAGTTCAACAAAAAGATGATTTTAATCATTCAAGTGTACGCACCAACCGAAAAAGCCTCTAAGGAAGAGATCGACGAATTCTACAATACCTTACAAGAAGCGCAAAATCAGGCAGGGGAAAACGTACTAGTCATTGGAGATTTTAATGCCAAAGTGAGCCTAGCTAAAACAAACGAAGATACGTTTCTAGGAAAGTTTGGCTATGGAAAAAGGAATGAAAGAGGTGAAAAGCTCATAAAATTTGCTATCGAACACAAATTATCGGTTATGAATACACATTTCAAAATGAGGCATAATCGCAAATGGACATGGATTTCACCAAACGGAAAAGTAAAGAACGAGGTGGACTACATCCTGTCAAATCAGCCAAAAAAAGTAAGGAAGATAGTAACGTAATAAAAGTACTGCTTGGTTTAGGGTTCAGCTCTGATCACAGACTGATTAGAGCAACTTATCTCTTACAAAACAGCAAAAAAAGCAGGAAGTCATTTCAATCATCGTCAAATAAATTCAAAACTGAAGAGGAAATAACAATTTACAATAGATGTTTAGAAGACAACTCAAACGAACTAGAATCACTAGATGACGACGAGGATGTCCAGACCTTTTACAAGAAAATAGAACACGTAATTAAAAATAGTATGTCAACGGAACAAAAAGAAGAAAAACAATTCAATGTAAACAAAATCCTCACAAAACCTACAATAGAACTAATAACAAGACGCTCAGAACTTATAAAATTAAAACATAAAACTAAGGAAATGAAGGAGAATTAAGTATGCTATTCAAAAGATCTAACAAGGCTATCAAACAAGATTACGCTGACTACAGAAGACGGATTATAGAAACAAACCTAAAACAATATGGGAGCACTAAAAGAGCATACAAACAATTAGTTACACACAAAAACTGGATATAAAACTTAAAAACAAGAACCACAGGAACTAACACGAGGAAAGATATTATAGATTGTGCCACAGAGCTCTAAAAAACCCTATACAAAAGCAACGTGGGAACTTGTACTTGTAAAAACGAATATCCTAAAAATTATAGTGACTATGAAGTAGAACCCGCAGAAGTGGATGTGATGGAGATAGTAACGCATATTAAAAAACTAAAATCAGAAAAAAGCCCAGGGCCAGATGAAATACCTAATGAAGCTTTAAAAATTGGATTTGCTCGGTTAGCACGCCCACTATCATACTTATTCAGCAAAATTATAAACACAGGACAAATACCAAAACAATGGATGAAATCAGATATAATTTGGCTATACAAAAAAGGCGACCTTCAAGATATAGGCAACTATCGTCCAATTAGCCTTCTCCCAAGCACTTATAAACTTTTTACTTCCATATTGCTAAGCAGAATCTGTGGCAAAATCGAAAAACATCAACCTATAGAGCAAGCGGGGTTCCGTTCAGGTTTTTCAACTGTGGACCATATACATGTTATGCAGCAAGTAACTGAAAAATACAAGTAGTTTAACAGGCCATTATACGTAGCATTCATCGATTACGCTAAAGCATTCGACACAATATCACACGATGCAATCTGGGAAGCATTAAACAAATGCCAAGTACATGAAAAGTACGAAACAGTTTTTAAAAACATATATTACAACAGCACTAGTTGTGTAAAACTGGAGAAACGAGGTCCAGAAATACCAATTCTACGAGGAGCGAGGCAAGGAGACCCCCTGTCCCCCAAAATTTTCATAGCTATGCTTCAAAACATTTTTGAAGATCTGAAATGGGAAAATGAAGGAATCAGAATAGGTAATCGGTACTTAAGCCACCTCAGATTCGCAGATGATATAGTCCTCTACGCTGAAAACAGTAGACAATTAGAAACAATGATAAATCTATTAAGTGTACAAAGTGAAAAAGTAGGTCTTCTAATGAATAAAGAGAAAACAAACATTATGACAAACAGCTACACCCACACAATAAAACTCGAAGGAAAGACACTTATATACGTGAATAATTACATTTATTTAGGAAAACAATTATCATTTGAAGATAGAAACGAAGAAGAAGAGGTAGAACGCCGAATAAATATGAGCTGGAAAAAATACTGGTCGTTCAAAGAGATTATGAAAGGTGACTATCCGCTCCACCTAAAGAAAAAAGTTATGGATACATGCATTCTACCGACTCTCACGTATGGTTGCCAGACGAGAACTTACACCACTAAGATAAAAACAAAACAAGTCAGATGCCAGAAAGCGATGGAAAGAAGCCTACTTAAAATAAGAAGAATACATAAAGTAAGAAGTGAAATAATAAGAAAGAAGACAAAACTGATTGACGTCCCACACTACAGTCTAAGGTTAAAATGGCGATGGGCTGGCCATGTAGCAAGATACAGCGTCAAGCGATGGACAGTAGAAGCTGATGATGGAAGGGGCCTATCGGAAAAAGACGAAAAGGCCGATCTATGAAACGATGGTTGGATGACATCATAGCTACAGCAGGAAAAGAGTGGATGAAACATGCTAAATATAGAGAAAACTGGAATAAACTGGAGGAGGCCTATATCCAAATAGGGGTTCCTATCCTAGAAAATAATTAGGTATATCAAGAAAAATAACCACTATAAAGAAACGCATTCGGCTTAAATATATAATGTAAAACTATAAGTAAAAATGTTAAAAAAAACTAACAATACTAAAAATTAGTTAATAAGTAAGCCAAATACTCACAAATACATACTAACAACATTTGAAATGTAACAATAAGGATACGGAAATAAAAAAGTTTTATTATTATTCCATTTATTCATTTTATATACATATTTTTACATTTATAAATATTATTCTATAACAAAAAAAAAAAACATTTAAAAATACAAAAATAGTAGCCCACCGGTATCGGGAACAGGGTCCAAGCTACCGGTGGTCAGGGCTCCTGAGAGAGGAACCTCCTAACGATACGCGCCGTGTCCAGGAGTACCGCTTTCTGGATCAAGCCCTTGATCCAGCTGCCCAACGAGAGCCTCCTAAGGTGTTGGTCGAGGCTCTTGGCTATTATGCCATTGGCCGGAACGACTATCGGCACAATGATCGCTGTATTCACGTCCCACATGTCGACAACCTCGCGAGCCAGATCAAGATACTTGCTTTTCTTATCTCTCTCAGCCTTCACGAGGTTCTCGTCATGTGAGACCGCTATATCAACAATCATTGCGCGACCGATAAGTCGGTCTATCACCACTATATCAGGCTTATTGGCAACAATAGTCCTGTCAGTGATGATAGTCCGATCCCAATACAACGTGACATTGCCATTTTCGAGAACTGGGTCGGGCACATACTTATAGTAAGGCACTTCCGACTCCACAAGATTGTATTTAAGAGCAAGTTGCTGATGGATAATCCTGGCTACAAGGTTGTGTCTATCCAAATAGTCTCCGTTAGCCAGACTAGAACAACCGGAGATAATGTGACGGATTGATTCACCCGGCCTGTGACATGCCCGACAGATGTCAACCGTGCCGTCCTTCACAATGTATTTCCGGTAGTTGTTCGTCATCATAACTTCGTCCATAATCGCAAAGACAAAACCTTCGGTTTCCCCGAAAAGGTCACCAAATCGCAGCCAGGCCACGGTCGCTAAAAGATCTACATCGGGCCCATGCAGGACCCGGTAGAAGCGTCCGTGAAGCTCCTTGCTCTGCCATACCTCCCTGCGGTCATTAGTATCTAATACTATAGGTTTGCGCCAGTTCTCGTTAGCCAAGGAGAGCGGGGTAAGGCCCTTGTCCACCGCTACCACATCTCGATGCATACCCACGTCAGCGGCCTGGAAGTATTCCCTAAGGCTGCATACCTCGTGGTTGTGTAGGGTCTTAGCATTTAAAAAGCCACGACCCCCGCACTTCCGAGGGATATACAGTCTCATAACCGATGAACGTGCATGGGTGATGCATACGATTTGCAGTAAGCAGCGTGCGGACCCTCCTATCCAGGGCGTCAAGTTCAGTCTGAGTCCATTTGAGTATGCCGAAAGAATACATCAATACCGGCATGACCCAGCTGTTGAAGGCGCGCATCTTGTTACCGCCCGATAAAAGACTATTTAGTACTCTTTTCAGGCGGCCAAAGAAGCGTTCCTTCAACGACTGTTTAACATCAGTAGCATTGATGCTTAGTGCTTCCGACTTACCCAAATACTTGTAAGTTTCGGTTGAGGAAAGGGATTGAAGGTATATGGAATCCGAGAGTTGTATTCCCACGGATTCCATAATCTACCCTCGCTTTGCATGCATGACTGCACATTTGTCCACACCAAATTCCATACGGATGGCGTCACTGAAGGTTTCTGTTACCTTCAGTAGCTTCATCAGTTGCAAGTTGTTGGGGGCAAAGAGCTTCAGATCATCCATGTTAAGGAGGTGTGATATGACCTGACCACCTCTCCTCAACCGATAGCCCAGACCTGAACCCTCCAGCAGTGTACTGAGAGGGTTCAGGGCTAAACAAAACCACAGAGGACTCAGACTATCACCCTGAAATATTCCGCCCTCGATCCTTATAGGTTCGCTGTTTTCCTGAATCTGTCGACATCCTGGATAGTGAAGGACTGTCCTCCACTGCCCCATACATGACGTCAGGAAGGCGCGCAGAGTTGGATAAATTTTATACAACTCCAGCACCCTCATGAACCATGTATGTGGCACTGAGTCATAGGCCTTCTTGTAATCTATCCAACATGTCGCCAGATCCTTGCGGGAACGGCGAACCTGTTGGCTAATGGCAATTTCTATGAGGAGCAGCTCCTTAGTACCGCGGGTCAGTTTTGGGAAACTTGACGTTAGCTACACGACATGCTGCTGCAGCCGCACAGTACAAGATCGAGTGGGTGTCGGCAAGGTCTTTGCTGCTATCAAAAACATTTGATAGCTGCGAATCTAGAGCACACACCAGCGCCCTATTTTTCTTATGCATGGGCAAACGAGGTAGTCGAGGTCTAAGCTCAGGCGGTGTGACGCGATACCGTTGGGCCGACACGTTGACAGCTGCCTCAAGCACCTGAAACAGAGAGAGCATCCGACCACGGTACGCAGTCAGGTTAATTCCTCCCTGTGTAGCCCCAAAGTATGCGCATGATAGAATTTGAAGTATGTTTGACGTCATTAAATCGTTAATTTTCATTTTTCAATGGTGGTAGCGCCATCTCTTGTAAATGTCATAAATCAATGACCAAAAACACATAGACAAACGCATTTGAGATTTCGCGGGCGATCGATATCTTAATTATCTCGTTCCTTCCTCATTCCTTTTCCCTTTATGTACGCCTTAATGACAGGTCGCCAGAACGAACCGAAACTTCAACGTGAACGGGCCTCGTATCTCAACCGCCAGCTTTCCAAGCCACCTGGCTGGAGACTGATGCATCTAATTAGTTAGATTGCTGAGAACCTTGTGAACCGTGTCTATTCACCCGCCTCGCGGATATATAACAATTGTGTGAAGTGTGTGGATCCTGAAGGTCGCCAGTTTGGAGTAGAAGAACACCAGCTCGCTGCCACACGTGGGCTGGCATCGACCACTACAAGGTAAGGCGTACTACTTCCCTCATTTCCATACTAGATCGCCCGAATTGATCCGTGAATATTTTCCCGCTTATTTTCAACGCACTATTGCCAGAACCCTTCAAATACAGTCCACTTTTCATGATAGACACAAGGATGAAGAGGTTTCTCAAACCGCTATAACATTTTTGGTCCTTCGTAGCCCGATATATTACTATAATATATCCATTTTCCTTTATTTCTTACGTAGGAATCAATCATAAATTCCTACTAGGGTCGTGGCACCTAGCCGCCTACCCACATAATCAAGTTGTAAACCCAATACGTGGTTCCATCAACGCCGCTATAGCAGGTTCATAATTACGTATCTGCTATTATTAAAAATAATTCTTATTTAAAACTAACTTGTCGTATTGTAAATTTCTATATTTCAAGCGTCTTTTAGTTTAACCGCCCTTATAGGAATCACCTACCTCCAATTATAAATTGTTAGGAATAAGTTACTTTCCGAATACCGCGGGGTAGACATTCATTCTATAAGAGAAAAATAAAATAGGTGTACTACTTGTAGGTACCTACGCAGTATAAATATCATAACTTTACCGAATACGTTTCGACGATTGCGGGCTATAGTTTGCATATTTATGCCTATTCATTTATCTTAAACAATATTCAAACTTAGCAATAAAACTGGTTGGGATAGTAATGCTATTAACATTTTGTACTATATAATTACTTTGGTTAGTGGGTACTACGAAAAAACTTATTTCGTTACTACGCAAATATTGCGAAACCCGTTGTCACAGTACAGTCACAATCAGTAGTATTACTTTTCTACATATAGTTGTTCGTTTAAATAATTACCGTACATTGTTTTGTTTGTGTGGTTATTTGTAACTACATAACAATGCCGCGTGATGCGAAAGCAATCGCTTCTTCAGAAGATCAACAGTTAGTGATTTTAGAAGCTAAGCGTAATATACTTTTCGAGCGTATTCAGTCAATTTATGATCGCTCTAAAGTCGCTAATACTTCCGAATCGGTGAGAGAAGGCTTTCTCAGTTCTTGTGTAACAATAGATGATATTCGAACGGACTTTCATAAATTATTGGATGATTATAATGCTAGGTTACTGGCTATATATCCCGATGCGAAGCCTAGCTATCAAGCCTACGCCTCATTCGAGGATATGTATTGTTCCGTGAAACGTGTGATGTCTCAATTGGAAGATAAGCCGTCCGGGAGGCACAGTATGAGTGATTCCGCAACATGTAGACCAAGGTTGCCGCCAATCGAACTCATGTCGTTCGACGGTGATATACGAAACTGGCCATTATTTTATGCAAGTTTTAAATCTACAGTTCATGACAATAAGTCGCTGACGGATGCAGACAGGTTGTACTATTTAATAGGTAAGCTGTCGCCGAAGGCACAGTCTGTGTTCGCGGGAGTCACACCGTGTGCTGAGAATTACCAAGTCATGTTCCAGGCACTCCTCGATAGGTACCAGGATATTCGTGTCCTCGCGTCTACCTATTTGGATCAAGCTTTAAATCTTAAATTATCCG
This sequence comes from Orthosia cruda, assembly GCA_964057195.1. Taxonomy (NCBI): domain Eukaryota; kingdom Metazoa; phylum Arthropoda; class Insecta; order Lepidoptera; family Noctuidae; genus Orthosia; species Orthosia cruda. Next base: position 25,916,276 of record OZ059831.1, on the reverse strand, counting down.
GTCCCGCGTCTGTTTCGAATTACCAGCTATTTGTGGACAAGTTCGTCACCGCAATTAATTCCCTAAAGAATCTAAAATTAGTTGACCTTCTGGATTTCATTTTATTGCACCTCGCAATAAAAAAGTTTGACACTGAAACTATTCGCGCTTTCGAGATGACAGAACGTAATCGTAAGATTCCCACTCTAGATAGTTTTGTCACCTTCATCAATGATCAGTGTCGGATATTCCGTAATACCCAACCACCCTTAGCTAACAATAATAAGCCTAATAGTTCGGACAATTCACATAAGTCTAATAAATCGCGTAGTTTTAATAATAAAATGACCGCTCCTAATCCACAATCCTATGTAGCTTGCTCTGAGTTAAATAATTCAAACAAGTGTCTGTGCGAAGCATATATCCATGAACACTTGTCTTATATAAATGTCCCGCTTTTGATAATTTGACTCCGACAGCTCGTTTCAAATGTGTGAAAGACAACAATGCTTGTGTCAATTGTTTGAGTATTAAACGGACGTAGATAAACAAAAAGGATCCACCCCACAAAATGTTACATTTGAGTTATTGAAGATTGAAGTTTAACCTGTGTTTGTTTATTAATAGACTTGCTTGCGTTTATTGGTTCTTAAGATAATATATGCGTGTCAATGTATATTTTATTCATACAAATAATTTTTATTGAGTTTAGTCTTATTTCTTGAGATATTCAGCTAAATGTGTGTTAGGATCCTTTTTGATAAAAGCTATTTTCAATTATGCTAAGCTCATTTTCATTTCGCAAAAACGATTCAAAGTAGCTAATTGCCACTAAAATCGTTAAAAATTGTTCATTTCATTAATAAAACAACTAGGTTTCTAAAACTTTGTTTATTATTTATATAAAAAACATTAATCAAATTTACTCTTCTTCCTGTGTGAAGTCCGGTTCACCGCCAAACCCGTCGATATCGTCATAAAGACTCGGATTACCCCTTAAAGATTTATAGAAATCCAGGCAGTCTTTAGGAATATAGTCAAAGATTGACTCCAAATCATCTAATTTTGCTTGTGGTATTTCTTTCCGGCTTATTCCACTTTTCCTCGTTGGATGATCCCCATTGATGGGGATTAGTGAACTTTTTGTTCACTATTCCCCGTTGACCCAAAATTTTTATTTAATGGGGATAAGTGAACTAAAAAGTTCAATAATCCCCATTAGGTAGGTATGTACGTTAAAAAAATAAAATATATGAATCATGTTACATTTATTAATTAAAAATATAACTTTCTTATACCTAATAAAGTCACAGATTGTTACAATCATTAATTTAAAATTGTAGCATGAAAATATTTCTTTCTTATACCTTGTAAAATCAAAGATTACAATCACTTAAGTTTTTCTAATTAGGTACGTTAAATAAAAACAATATAAAAATAAAATATATGAGTCATGTACTTTTATTTTTATAAGGTAAGAACAAAATTTTAAATTACCTACATACCTACTTTACGATTTTATTAGAACGAAAAATCTAATAAAATCGTAAAGTAGGTATGTAGGTAATTTAAACTATTTACTATTAACTATTTTACTATACTATGTAATTTAACCGTTTTATTTTAAAACGGTTAACTGTTCTTCTAAATTAAAGTGTCGCACATGTAATCAACGTCATCATACATTGTTACATTTTAATAAAAACCCGCAATTATCAACTGTAGTGATGTCACAGCCGAATCCGGTCTCAACGCTTATGCCGACAGTACCTTCTATTACCTCACAGTCTGAGGTATCGTTGTGTACGACCTCTGTCGCTGGCGCCGCTCGATCGCGTTCGATTGACGCTCGGTGCGTTGCGGCGTCGCCGTCGGCGAGAGATAGCCCGCAATGTACGGCGTATACAACCGTTCTGCTCGCTACTGCTCAAGTCGTAATTTACGATGTAAATGATAAGCCGCACATAATTTTATTACTTCTGAATGTTTTAAGCGTCTAGGACTTTGGAAGAACTTTCATACTTCTAATTTAATAGTTAAAGGAATCGGTGGGTCGGAAAAACCAGTTAAAGGTTCCGTAGATATTAAATTATATTCTCGTTTTAGTAATGATATTAATTTTAACGTTTCTTCGTTTATTGTTGAACGTATAACGGAGACATTGCCGACCGCTCTCGTCGATGTCTCTAAACTTACACATCTCAAAACATTACCGCTCGCAGATTCGAAGTTTGCGGAGCCGAGCGGTATCGATGTTTTGATTGGTGCTGCTATATTCCCGCGCTTGCTTTTGCCTAACATAGTGCATAGCGAGCAATATAATATACCTCCCGCTATTGAAACTGTGTTGGGGTATGTGGTTATGGGTTCCGTACCTACGGCACATACTTCACACTGTACGAGTACAACTTCATGTTGTTCTGTTCTTCAAGATCCCAGTTTAGATTCGCTTCTCAAGCGATTCTGGGAGCTTGAAGAAATTTCCGCCTCGCCCTCGCAGAGCCGTAAAGATCTCGAGTGCGAAGAACATTTTCGCGCTACCACTGTTCGCGATGACAGTGGTAGATATATTGTGTCGCTGCCATTTTGCGACGACCCTTATTCGCTAGGCGACTCATACGCTGCCGCACTTAGGCGTTTTCATTGTTTGGAGCGCAAACTTGATGCGTCCTTAGGGTTACGCAGCGCTTACAATGACGTCATGTCGGACTACATAAATAAGGGATATTTGAGTCCGGTTTTAAAAGATGACAACGTTTCTAATCTGTCATATTACATTCCGCATCACGGTGTCGTTCGCGAAGATAAGACTTCCACTAAACTTCGCGTGGTTTTAGACGCTAGTAGTCAAACTACATCGGGACAGTCGATCAATGACATTCTACATGCAGGCCCCAATCTACAGGGTGATTTATTTAATATTATAATTCGTTTTCGACTCTTTCAAATAGCCCTGTCAGCTGATTGCCGCCAAATGTTTCTCAATGTCGGCGTTCGTGAATCGGACCGTAGATTTCAACGCATCTTTTACAGATTCAGTAAACATGAACCTATAATGGTCTACCAATTTAATCGTGTTTGCTTCGGATTTAAGTCTAGTCCATATCACGCGTTACGTGTAGTCCGCCAGTTAGTCGCTGATGAAGGCGATAATTTCCCTGCAGCGTCTGCTGCTGCTTCTTCCGCCCTATATATGGATGACATTGCCTGTAGTGTCATGTCCATACCGCAAGCAATTTCGCTTTGTGATGAGCTTATTCAGCTCTTCAAGCGAGGCCAGTTCGGCCTTGTCAAATGGACAAGTAACTCGAAAGAGGTTCTCGCACACATACCTGATACTCATAAGGCTTCGCCCGATATCGAGTATGAGAAGTCTATACCGCATAAGGTCCTGGGTTTACGCTGGGACAAGTCTTGTGATAGTTTCCGCTTTGACGTCACCACACCAGATGATAAATGTACTAAGCGAACCATGCTTTCCACAGTGGCTCGGCTATGGGACTTAATGGGTTTTGTCGCCCCCACTATTCTGTACGCTAAGCTCTTAATTAAGGAACTTTGGCTAGCAAAGTGTGACTGGGACGACATACCACCTGAACATATAGTCACCGCTTGGAAGCAGTTTTGCACTGAGCTTTCTACGCTTAATGAAATTATTATCCCGCGTCATCTGGGGTTGGTCGACGGATGCACCATGAATTTAGTAGGTTTCGCTGACGCCAGCGAGCGTGCTTACGGTGGAGTCGTATACATGCAAATATACAATGGTTATAACTACTCCGTGCAGTTAGTTAGTGTGAAGTCTAAAGTCTCACCTGTGAAAACCATTTCGGTGGCTAGACTAGAGTTGTGCGCGGCCCTACTGTTGTCTAAGTTGCTTCGCAAGGTACAAGACACAATATCGCCCCACTACCGCATCCATAAGGTATACGCGTTTACTGACTCTAAAGTAGTGCTCGCCTGGATAAATTCCTCACCGCACCGCTGGCAAACTTTTGTTGCCAATCGGGTTACTAAGCTGATAGAGCTTATACCCGCTAATTGTTTCAACCATGTCGCAGGTACTGAGAACCCCGCTGATTGTCTGTCTCGTGGTGTCACGCCAGCTAAGCTCTTGCAGCATCCATTGTGGTATCGTGGACCATCGTGGGTTTCTCATGACCCAGCTGAGTGGCCCATACATACTTTCGAACACAATGCACTGCATGAGGGCGTACCCGAACAGAAATCAGTCGCTCATGCCGTGGTTTCTGAGGTTACGGAATCACCAATTTACGCGCTAGCACTACGTGTTTCGTCGTGGTCTAAGTTGCTACGCGCTATTGTTTACGTCTATAAGTTTTTAAGACAACTGCCTAGTGCACGTACTGTATCAAGCTCTGATCTGAAATATGCAGAAATTAAACTGCTGCGAGCTGTACAGGATGTTCATTTCCGTAACGATATTTTAAATTTAAAAAATAATAAACCATGTACTCCCGCCATCCATAAGCTTAAGCCGTTTCTCGATGAGCACGGCATCATACGAGTTGGTGGTCGTCTCACAAATTCGGACGAACCCTACGAATATAAACATCCCTGTATTCTACCACGTCATGACCATATTGTTGATCTTCTTGTTGACTTTTGTCACAAGAAACATCTTCATGCCGGTCCGGAGTTGCTTATGTCCTTACTCAGGCATAATTATTGGATTTTAGCTGCACGTCGAATAATTCGTCACAGAATCCACAACTGTAACACTTGCTTTAAGTTCCGCCCGCGTCCTATTCTTCCACTTATGGCAGATCTACCTAGCCAGCGTGTTAACCAAGTCGACAAGGCGTTCACTCACACCGGCTGTGACTATGCAGGCACGCTGCAGTATACACCATTTCGTGGTCGAGGTGTTAAGAGCCGTAAGGCTTGGCTCTGCATTTTTACGTGTTTGACGACGCGTGCCACGCACATTGAAGTGGCTACAGATTTAAGTACAGTGACTTTCCTTGCAGCCTTAAAACGCTTTCTTTCGCGACGCGGTCCTATTAAATGCTTATATACCGATAACGGTACTTGTTTCGTAGGTGCAAGTTCTTATTTACGCGACCTTCACAAATTTTTTAAAGATTTTCGTCCTCATCTTGAGGAAGAACTTTCCTTCAATCATATAGATTGGAAGTTTATTCCGCCTGCTTCCCCACATTTTGGAGGATGTTGGGAAAGTATGGTTAAGGTAGTTAAAACTCACCTTTTTAAAGTTATAGGTCAACAAATCCTCTCCTACGAGGAACTTATAACTGTCCTTAGTCAAGTTGAGGCTCTAGTTAATTCGCGGCCACTTACTGCTTTGAGTAGTGACCCTACTGAACCATCAGCACTGACCCCTGCGCATTTCTTGCACACCGCGCCATTGTTGTCCCTTCCCGCTCCTGAAGCAGACTCGCTCAGCTTGCTTCAGCGACATACTCTACTTGACAAACTGGTGCAGTCGTTCTGGCAGCGCTGGCGTTCAGAATACTTACATCAACTTCAGGCTAGATCCAAATGGAATAGTCCTGCACCTTCTATACAAGAGGGTACTATTGTAGTTGTCATTACTGATAAATCTCCGCCCCTTTCATGGCCGTTAGGCATTATTGATAAATTGCATACCTCCAAGGACGGTACAACCCGTGTTGTTACTGTGAAAACCGCAAAGGGTAGCTATGTGCGCCCTGTTGTGCGTCTGTGTCCATTACCGACTCAATAAGGCCTGGCTTGATAGTTAGGTCTCTTAGTTTTAGTTAGTTAGCGACGCAACATAATTTTCTATTAAGATTTAACTATAGGTATGCAACTTAATGTATTATGCAACTCGCAGTATATATCTTAAATCTTAATAATTGAAATATAAAAATCCGCATCTTAGTCCGTATTGCTGAATAGGTATACGGTAGTACACCTCATAGGGCTAAGTTTAATTTTCATTAAAGGTGACCCTTTAAGGCCGGGAAAATGGTAGCGCCATCTCTTGTAAATGTCATAAATCAATGACCGAAAACACATAGACAAACGCATTTGAGATTTCGCGGGCGATCGATATCTTAATTATCTCGTTCCTTCCTCATTCCTTTTCCCTTTATGTACGCCTTAATGACAGGTCGCCAGAACGAACCGAAACTTCAACGTGAACGGGCCTCGTATCTCAACCGCCAGCTTTCCAAGCCACCTGGCTGGAGACTGATGCATCTAATTAGTTAGATTGCTGAGAAACTTGTGAACCGTGTCTATTCACCCGCCTCGCGGATATATAACAATTGTGTGAAGTGTGTGGATCCTGAAGGTCGCCAGTTTGGAGTAGAAGAACACCAGCTCGCTGCCACACGTGGGCTGGCATCGACCACTACAAGGTAAGGCGTACTACTTCCCTCATTTCCATACTAGATCGCCCGAATTGATCCGTGAATATTTTCCCGCTTATTTTCAACGCACTATTGCCAGAACCCTTCAAATACAGTCCACTTTTCATGATAGATACAAGGATGAAGAGGTTTCTCAAACCGCTATAACAAATGGTTTGCTACATAATACATACCTGTCATATTTATTAAGCACCTACCGATAAATGTCTAATTACCTACCTTAATTATTATTGTAGTGTCAACTACCTTCAAATGTAAAAGAGTACCCACCTAAGTAAATATTGTTGTGTGTACAGGAAATAACTCTAAACTTATATTTAAGCCACGTTGATAATATACCTTTAAATGATTACGTAATTTGTAATGATCATTGTGATGTATCCTGGATTTTATAATGCTATATTGGTATTATAAGTCCTTTAAAACAATTAGTACAATACTGTCTGTTAGTATCAATATTCTTACGAATTATGATTAAGAATTACTATATAGGCGATATTAAATTCCTTAATTGTCTTGATACGTTTTACAACATATTCACTTCATAGTAATTGATTATTGTTCACCTAATTTTGAGATTATTTGAAGTGTTTATTACCAAGCTGGTAATGTTGTTCTAACACACTGGTGTGAACACTAATAGGGTTGAAATTGAAATAAAACCAAATTGTGTCCTGATCTAAGCTGGTATTTATTATCTAAAATTCATTCGAGCACAACTAAATCACGGTAACGAAACCATAGCGAGATCTAATTTGACGCCAACGCCATCTATCGAGCTTGAGGTCAAACTTTTGAACCTTGACAAATTATCACTACGGTTTCTGCATTAACATACCGCCCACCAAGGACATTTAGTGGCGGAATGTCCTTAAATTATCATAAGTCTAAAATTTGCACTTTTTTTACAGTATAAGCTATAACACTTCGTAAATCTAAGAAAAAAAACAACAAAAATAAACAGACTTCAACAGCTCAAATATCTTAACGATTGTAAAAACTTAGTTAAAATATGCGAAGATATAAACAAAGTATAAATAAACCTATAAAATGTATAAAATAAAACATGGTAAACTTTGTAAATATAAATTTGATCTTAAAAATAACATTAATGATTTGATCTTCAGAAGTATTACATAAACTTGATAAAAAAATAAACAATTCATTGAGCTATTGGTAAAACACATAATTTGGAAGTTGGTCTCTTAATTGTGGAGGATTTGGTGCGCAATGTGACCACACGGGTGACTTTATCATCACCGGGGTGTTTCTCCACAACCCGTCCTAACAACCAACGACTTGTTGGTAAATCATCTTCCTTAATCAAAACAATGTCCCCGATATTGGGCTCTGGAACTTGAGAAGACCATTTGTATCTGTTCATGAGATTTGACAAATACTCGTGGGACCATCGTTTCCAAAAGGACTGCATCATTCGTTGAACTAATTGCCACCGCGTCAAATAATTTACATTTGAACTTTCATCATTTTTATCTGGCACATTAATTATCGGTTCGCCGATCAGAAAATGTCCAGGGGTTAACGGCAGGGGTTCACCAGGATCAGCAAAGTTAATTACGCTTATCGGTCGCGAATTTAAGCATGCTTCCACTTGGTTGAGGAGTGTAGACATCTCCTCGTATGTAAGCGTTGAGTCGCCAATAACTCTTTTAAGGTGAAATTTTGTGGATTTTACACCTGCTTCCCAAAGACCACCGAAATTGGGTGCATGAGGCGGTATAAAATGCCACTCAGTATTGTTTGCTTCCAGGTGTTCTGCTATTGCTGGCTGTATAGAGGCTAACTGTTGTAACTCTCGGGAGGCACCAACAAAGTTGGTACCGTTATCGCTCCACAATTTTGCACAGTGACCTCGTCTCGAAACAAATCGCCGAAAAGCTGCTAAAAATGCCTGTGTGCTCATATCACTGACGACTTCTAAGTGAAGAGCGCGGGTGGACATACAAACGAAAAGGCATATATAACCTTTGTATGAATGATGACCACGGCCTTTTGTCGTTCTTATGCTTATAGGTCCAGCATAATCCACTCCGCTATGCAAAAATGGTCTTGCTGGTCTGCATCGGACTGATGGAAGATCACCCATCAGTTGATTTCTGACACTAGCCCTCTGTTTTGCACAAATTACACATTTGCGAACATGTTGTTGGATTAGCGATCTAGCACCTATTATCCAGTAGGCTGACCTTAAAAAGTTTGATAGCAACTGAGGACCACCATGCAGTGTTTTCTCATGCGCATCTGCAACTATAAGATGAGTCAGATGGCTAGAATGTGGTAGGACTATCGGATGTTTCGAATCTTCGTCCAGTTCCGACTTTGCAAGTCGTCCTCGAACTCTTATGATACCTTTTGGGTCAAGAAAAGGGCAAAGTGACTTCAGTTTGCTAGATTTGATATTTAAATACCCCTTTTCTTTTAACTGCGTATATTCTGATGTAAATATCTCTGTTTGTATCTTCTTTATACAGGTTTCTAATGCTGCTTCTATTTCTTGATCCTTTAAATATGTACTATTGTATTTGTCCTTCTTTAAAAATCGTCGGCAATACGCAACTACTCTAACTAGTTTGCGTAGACTAGAATAATTTTCTAGGAGTACATGCTCTGGAATTACAGCTGCATGAGCCTTTATTGTTTGCTCTAAATTTATTTTCAAATCCTTTGGCCTTTTGTACTCGATTGCTTTGTTTTTCAGGAATGGCGGTCCAGAAAACCACAACTCATTATTTACCAATGAACTGGGTAGTATACCCCTTGAAGCGCAATCTGCTGGATTCTCCTTGGTCAACACGTGAAATCATTGAGACGAACTCATTGCTCCCAATATTTCAGCAGTCCGATTCGCAACAAACGTTTTCCACCGGCTAGGATGGCTGTTAAGCCATGATAGCACTACTGTCGAATCAGTCCACGCTGAAATCTTTTCTTTTGGTATATTTAAGACCTCTGCAGACTCTGTCAATAGCTTGGCTAAGAGTACTGCTCCACATAACTCCAATCGAGGAATGCTGACTTGTTTGATTGGGGCAACTCTTGTTTTCGCAACCAGCAATGAGACATGCACCTTGCCTGTGGTATCAATTACCCGCAAGTAAACGACTGCTGAGTATGCAGCTTTCGAGGCGTCACTAAAACCCTAGTTAATTCCTCATCCACACCCACTAAACTAGTTAATTCCTCATCCCAACTAACACCTGCGAGCCATAACTTTTGAATGAACACCTTTGCTACAACCACACTAGGAGCTAACCATCCTAATGGTTCGAATAAACGCGCTATGTCTGATATTATAGATCTTTTTGTTACAGGTGCCGTCGTCAACGGTTGGAGATTTACGGCGTATTGAAAGGAATCTTCATGGCGGTTCCAGGTGAGTCCTAATATTTTTGTAGTACTATCTAGTTTAATTTCTCTGTCCTTATTACTTAGTTCCTTTTCCTTTATTATCATGTCCTGTTTGTCCTTATTCTTACTGTCCTCATTTTTTATGCTTTGTTGAACTGTTTGCAGAATTCCTTCATTCCTATCCAAACAACCTATTTTATCTAATAAATGCTGATTATTGCTGTTCCATTTCTGTAACGTAAATCCTCCTTTTTCTAATAGTTTTTCCATTTGTTTACAGATTTCTACACCTTCCTCGATGTTGTTGCATCCAGTCATTAAATCGTCCATATAAAAACAATTAATAACTCTATCTGCTGCAAGTGGGAATTTGTCTCCTTCATCATATGAGACTACTGGAGCGATCTAACTGCTTGGTATGGTGCAGATGCTGTCCCGAAGGTCACCGTGATCAGCTCATAATCTCTGATTGGCTTTTCAGGATCGTCTCACCAGAGTATTCGCTGGAAGATAGCATCTTCATCGGCCACTCTAACTTGACGATACATTTTAATTATGTACGCCACTATACCAATAGCGTGCATTCTCCATCTCAGGACAGTGTGTCTTAAATCTGCTTGCAGCGTTGGTCCTACCATTAGAGTGTCGTTTAGGGACACTCCGTTCTTATTCCTTTCTGAGGCGTTAAAAACCACTCGAACCTTAGTCGTGGTCTTATCATTTCTTATCACCGCGTGGTGTGGTAGATAAACGGCTTCATCTTTATAACTATCCTCATTTTTTACAGGTCTCATGTGTCCTAATTGTAAGTATTCATTAATTACCTCTGTATATTTTTCCTTTAGATCTGTATCCCCACTTAATCTTTTTTCCAATGCTTTAAATCTTGTTTCAGCTATGTCACGTGAATGTCCGGCCTTACAAGCAGGTTCTTCATCTCGGAATGGCAGTCGTACAACGTATCTGCCTGTGTCGTCTCTTTTAGTAGTTTTAATATAGAATTCTTCACAACGTTGCTCTTCTGGATTAAGTAATTTTTTTGTACTAGTTTGTTCTTCGATCTCCCAAAATTTCTTTAAAATTTCATCTTCATTGACCTGTGCACAATGTACCTTTATATTTTTAGTGTGATGCTTTGAACTCTCACGACTTGAACTGACTACACCTGAAAGGACCCACCCTAAAGTGGTGCTCTGTGCAATGAGAGTGCCGGATGGACTCTTGACTATACCTTCCTTCACAATGTAGCAGTAAGCATCTGCACCCAATAGAATATCTATTCTATTGGGTGTGTTAAAGTTAGGATCTGCTAAACGTAGATCGTTTATGGCAATCCAATCCAATGAAGTTGTTTTTACACTTCTCTCGGGCAAGTATGAGGTGATCTTACTCAAAACGTAGGCGTTTATTTTGAGTTGAAAATCGAGATCAATTGTTGACTCAATTGTCAGATTCACCATATGCTTTGCAATGGTTGATCTATCGTCACCTAAGCCTGAAACAAGACCTTTGACTGGAATTTTCGTTAGTCTAAGAAGTTGGACTGTGGCCTCCGTAATAAAACAAGCCTGTGAACCTTGGTCTAATAATGCTCGAACTGTTTGGAATTCACCCGTCTTGGACTCGGCTTTTATTAACGCTGTAGCTAATAAAACCTGTCTGGGTTTAGAGACCTTGCCCGTAGACAAACATGCGACTATCGGATTATCACTAGTTGAAGAACTTGTATTATCTGTAGCCGGGTTTACGGTAGCATCTGGGCTTTCGTTCCCTCCGTTAGGTTCTCCATTCGGGTGCAGCAATGAATGATGGCGCTTGTTGCAGACTTTACAGACGGTCTGCTTTTTACAGTCGTATACTCTATGATTGCTGCCCAAACAATTAAAACAGATCTTATTTTTTGCTACGAATTCGCGTCTACTTTCTGAAGGCTGTTTTGCGAATTGCTTGCAGAAACACAACTTGTGGACTTCCGAGCAATATTCGCAACGCATATTTGACGGCTTTGTGGCTAGCATTGCTTTAGAACTATGAACCTGTGAACTATTACCGGCCTGGTGAGCCACGGCCTTTCTCGGCTCTATACATTCTAATGCGCGAAAACGACTTTCAATAAATATTTTAAGTTCCTTAAAGGTGGGCAACTCGTTGCTTAAATCGTTAGAACTGCTTAACTCCCATTGTTTTCGCGTTTCATTATCTAATTTGAATGTAACTATCATCATCATCATCTTCCTAGCCTTTTCCCAACTATGTTGGGGTTGGCTTCCAGAATTTCTAATTTGAATGTAACTATATGGATGATGATAACGTCCCATGTACTCACATTGATTTTTAAATCGCATTTTGTAAGCGCATTAAGGCAGTCACTTGTGGTATCTAACAGCTCCTTTAATGCGGCAGCTGATTCTACATTTAATCGCTTTTGGCTGAACAATCTTTTCAGAATACAATTAACTAGGTACTTTTTATTAGCATAACGCTTTTCCAACTGAGACCAACATTCGCTGTAGTTGGCATCTGTGATTGGTGTATGCCTAATCAATTGTTCGGCTTCACCAGTTAGATGGCCTTTAAGATAGTGCAGTTTTTGTACATTATCTAAAGCTGCGTTATTGTGTACAAGCGACTTAAAAAGATCGTGAAAGGCTGTCCATTCACTGTACTTGCCTGAAAAATTAGGAATTGTGATCTTGGGCAACTTTACAAATGAGTTTGATGACTTGGAAGAATTATTATTATTAGATCCACTATTTTGTGGTACCGGTTCTCTAGGATTAATCTTATTAAACGTTGCTTTCATCAGACATTTACATGATATATATGTATCTTCGGTGGAATCGTATATATCGACCACCTTTTGACCTATGTCTTCCATCTTAAAACGACCATAAAGTTGAGATTTGGTGTCCTTAAATGAAGACCAATCATTTTCTAACAATTCAAGCCTTGTCTCGATATATTCTACAGTCAATCGATCTTTAGGACTCTTTTTAAAATTAGTAAATGCCTTTTGTATAACATTTTGGAGGTCTTTTAATATATTAATTTGACCTTCCATCATGAACAACAAAAATAATATTCAAATACCAAGTGTTGAAATTGATTTAAAAAATTACAAATAATAAACTAATTGTAATTAATATGTTATACAATAAAATAATATTAAATTTTAACTTCATTAAACTGTGTGAACTTCTGGTTGTTGTAGCACTTAAGTTAATTTACTTGAATATTAATCTGTGGAAACTGTTTCTGGATTGTGTTGAACTAATTTGTATGCTTATGTTTGTTATTGCATCTGTTTGTTTCCCAAATAAAATAAAATAAAATTCAACAAACCTAATAAAGGGACACCTAAATGGAGACTTAAAAATTACAAGTTTGGTTTTGAACAATACATACAGATTTTTTCTAAGTCTCAGTAACAGCGAAAAATTTTACAAGTGTTTTAAAACAAACACTGGCAGAAATCGGGCATAGGTTCCCCGTTCCGTCGTTTTTATTAAAACTATTCTAAGTCCTTAAACTACATGCACATTTTTAAAGCTAAGTTAAAATAATTATCTAAATGTTAAAGTAAAAGTCTTCTTTATCACTGCTACTTTTATTTATTAAAGTATTGTACTCACGTTTGCACTTCACTCACACTTCCAAGTAGGTTTCGTAGTGTATCACTGGTGGCGCCCCCTTTGGCGTCACTTGAAACTTCAACAGCCGATTTCGTTCACCTTGCTGAACGAAGCTGCCGCCCGAACTCGAATACTGATCTTCTGTTGAACTGCTGGTGGCGCCCTCTGTCACGTCACGTTGAACTAAGAATTCCCGGTACTCCTGTTGCAGCGATCCACTGCGAGTACACTGGGGTGCGGTCCAAATCCAAACAAAGCTGGCACCGCTTACTTCAAAAACTTCAGACTTTCTGGGTCTGATCCAGGGTCGATGGACCAATGTTTATTACCAAGCTGGTAATGTTGTACTAACACACTTGTGTGAACACAAATAGGGTTGAAATTGAAATAAAACCAAATTGTGTCCTGATCTAAGCTGGTATTTATTATCTAAAATTCATTCAAGCACAACTAAATCACGGTAACGAAACCATAGCGAGATTTAAATTTGACGCCAACGCCATCTATCGAGCTTGAGGTCAAACTTTTGAACCTTGACAAATTATCACTACGGTTTCTGCATTAACATGAAGCAATATAGAAAATGGCGGGACACCGCGCCATTTTCTCATATTGGACGTATTGAGACACAGATAGACCCGATATTATAAAATATTGTGTAATTGATAAGCGGACTTACTTTTTGGTGAACTACAAGCCAGTACAGGCCAGATATTGTTATTTAGAAGTATACTACTTTATTATTTCCTCAGCTGGCAGCCAAAAAGCTGGGGATCCTTGCGAAGGTGAGAAGGTACTTCACGCCGAAGCAGCTCCTCAATTTGTATCAAGCGCAAGTTCGATCATGCATGGAGTACTGTTCTCATCTCTGGGATGGATCTGCCAAATACCAGCTTGATGCACTAGAGTCGATCGAAAAGCGGGCCAAGAGGCTCATCGGCGACGAGGCACTGGTCAAGTCAAAGCTCCAGAGTCTTGAACATCGTCGCCGAGTTGCCAGCCTGTCAGTTTTTTATCGGTTACATTTCGGGGAGTGTGCGATGGAATTGCACGATCTAATTCCACCGAGCCCGTTTCATCATCGGACTACCAGACGTACGGCGATGCGCCATCGATACATGGTGGACATTCCACCCATACGCACAAAACGTTTTGAGAACACTTTTATTATGCGTACAGCTAAGGAGTGGAATTCCCTGCCGGAGTCTGTGTTTCCCGACAGCTACAATCTGGGGGTCTTTAAGTCAAGAGTGAATAGGTTATTTCTAGGCAATCGTATTTCACCGTCGACCACATCATCGCTTACCATCAGGTGAGATAGTGGTCGAGCGCGAGCCTATAGGATATAAAAAAAAAAAAAAAAAAAATTTGGTGTAAGATCGACTACACAAGACTAACGTAAGTTATTTGATATTATAACTTTAATATTTCTAATACTTGTGTTGAAGCTGTATCTATATCGTGTTATGGCCTTTATTCCTAATATGTTATATTGATTTAAGGGCTACTCTATGTCCTTTGCCTTATCCTTGTTATTTTGAATCTATAATATTGTAAATACTTCGTGTTTGTAAAAGATATCGATAAATACTATAAAAGAGCTTCCGTGGGGTTTGTTGCCCTTCTTCCCCACGAGAACTAGTCTAGCGACCGGGCAGTAAGATCAATGAGCCTTCTAAATATGAATTAATTGACAAGCCTTACTTAAATAAATACCTAGTCTTGTTTTTCTGTGCTTTTATTCATAAAACCCTTTCCTTACACACCACATACATTAGAACTGTGATACACAGTAAATAACCAATAACCATCTTGACATTCAAAGCTTGCTATCTTGATAGATACCAATACTTTTATATAGAATTCCATTCATGATTCTAACACTCGCATAACGTTTTCATTGTTCGATTGCGTCCATCACATGCGCTGCACACTTCCACCGGGAGCGGGGACCCTGTCAGAGGCCGATGGGCCTCGAGATCCCTGGCTGTCCGGCGGCCGGCGTCCTCCCCGTCGACGCGCAGGTGGTGGTGTCGTCGGCGGAGAGAAGTATTCGTCGCTCGAGCTCGACGCAACTGCAGCGTCCGGGATCGCTTGACTTACGATTGTAGATGGTCCCGGCGGCTGCGAGGCGGAGCTGAGCGACGAACCCGAAGATGTTGGGCGTGTGTTCTTGTCACGGGCCTGGCTTCGTGT
Source organism: Orthosia cruda (assembly GCA_964057195.1). Taxonomy (NCBI): domain Eukaryota; kingdom Metazoa; phylum Arthropoda; class Insecta; order Lepidoptera; family Noctuidae; genus Orthosia; species Orthosia cruda. The sequence goes on along the minus strand of OZ059831.1, from coordinate 25,900,720 downwards.
GAACATATTTTCATTGTCTCAGCTTGTCAAATAATTTTTCATGTTGATTTTGTCGGGTTATATTGTAACTATACTATACTTACTATACTTTACTATTATTATTTTTATCTTTAAACATCTCAGGACCCTGGGGTCCTGGCCCTTTTAAAGGCGTGCCAGGGGCCGGAGCCAACTGGTAGAGGCCTTGTAAAGACATCTTTAAATGAAATGTGACACCAGCCGGCGATTACCCCTGTATGCACAAAGTAAGTGCACCCAAGGACAATGCCCGGTTGGTGCAGGACTATTGCAAAATTTGTAGAAAAAGATATTGGGCTATGGGTTTTAGTAGCTTAGTGGACCGAGTGCCTAGAACTATAGGACGGCTATTGGCCCCTGCCTGACCACTATTGAATACGGCTACAAAATGGCAGGGGGTGACTTGCACACTCAATTAATGGGCCCCAGAAACGGTCGCTAGCATTTAAGTGACGTAGCGCCAAGGAGGCAACATAGCCTGAGGTGCTTGAGGAGTGGAGTGGAATTCCACGGCTATCGCAACTATCCCAGAGACCGGAAGATGGACAATTCCTTACCAGCCCTTACTGAAATACTTCCTTCCTCCGAGCACATTTGCTCTTGCGAGTCTCCACTCAAGCCAGCCAATTAAGGCAAGAGAGAGGTGGAAGCTCTGTTCCCCGTCAGTGTTCACTCCAACCGGCCAATAAAGGCAAGCCGGAAATGAGGGACAAAAATTCTCCCTGGAGATCAGGTCCATGGGGTCGCCACTGCCCACCAGCTCGCCACAAAGCTGCCCTGCGGATTGTATCTCTCTTAGTCTGGCCCCTCACCTTAGGCATGTTTCGGCAAAGTAACATCTACCGACGCATACCTAGGAATCATTGAAGCTCGCAAGCCCCACCACGACGTCAACGTAGAGATACTGCGATTATAGGATCATTTTGTTGTCCGTCCGTCTGTCCGTCCGTCTGTCTGTCTGTCAATACCCTTTTTCTTAGGAACGCGTGGAGGAGATGGAAGCTGAAATATATATCAAATACTCAGGTTTAATGTTCCTTAAAGCTGTGAAAACAATCAAACTTCTAAGCCAACGCAATCAAACGATACAGCCGTTTATGTCGAAAATTACCGCAAATTTTCGATACTCGCAAGGGAATCAAAACCTATAGGGTACTTCCCGTGAACTCAGAATCTTGAATCTTGTATCACAGATAAAGGAATAATTGCGAAAACCGTAAATTATTAGTTTCATCATATAATAAAAATATTTTAATAATTTTAAACTTACTACCCAATGATATTCAAATAAACAGATATGTTATGAGCGCGCGCATTGTGAAGACTCGAATAGGTCACAATTGTGACCTTTAGTCTTTAGTTTATGTCACGCATGGCGAAGAGCGATAGGCTTTGTTGAAACAATAACAAAATAAAAAAAATGCCATCGTGTGTATTTAGACATTGTACCAATTATGATACCAAAGTACATAAAACAGAAGGGATCTCATACCATATGTAAGTACGCAATACGCCTCAATGTACTTTTTTTTTTTCCTTTTATTCTGATATTATGAGGTTAGAAAAAGATAACAACATTGGTGGGCAGAGAATAATGTTTGTTTACACTCACACGCAAGTGACAAACACTAGCTGTCTCTTTTTTTCTTGTTGGTTTTATCAAGACATCCCTTTCGACTTATAGTGAAATGTCAGATGAATGAAAAGTGTGTGTGCGGAACACTTTTTTCAATTGTTTTGTGAGTGTATACCGTATCTGTTTATTTGAATATCATTGTTACTACCCCTTTCCTCATGAACGCGTAGAGGTACTAAATTGAAATTCATATCAAATACTCAGGTCTATAATACCTTTAAGCTGAGGTTTGTACGGAACCCTTGGTGTGTGATTCCGAGTCGCACTTGGCCGGTTTTTTTTACATTAATTTACGACGTTGACGTAAATTGAATTAGAACAATCCGAATACAAAAAGCTCAAAAGCCTTGATAGCTGGTTAACTGATTAGGTTTTCGGATGTCGGAGTTATGTAACTGGAACACAAGAAGTCAAGAACACAGGATTAAGTGAAACAAAGACGAGGCCAGCGTTTGTTAGGATACGTGGTTGCAAGTAAACCCCGGTTGCCTTGCAGCAACGTAGCCTTAAGCCGTATAAGTACAGTCGACAACATAAGTAGCCAAACTTAGTAATTAAACTTGCATAGTACCTAAGTGCCTTAGCATAATATCTTTTAAATTTCCAACTATGGTTTCTGGTTTATTTACTTTATAATAGCTCAGAATATTATTACTTTTTGCTACGATACTTTTACTAAAGAAACAACAAATCTTTGAGCATTATAGGAAACTAGATTTCCTACTTTATAACAAATTCATGAAAGCCTCCCTCAGATGAGATGAGATGACATTGCGACTTGAATTTGGACGTTCAATTGTTTTTTGTTGTTTATTTTTTGGCAGTGTAACCACAGCTTTAGGGTTCGCCCAAAGCTTGCCGTAAGCTAAAGTTTAATGGATTGAGTTTTCCGACTTTTATGACGATATTTTGGTGAAAGTTGAGATTTACTTTTGCTATAAAATCTAAAATCTCTGTGATAACTGTAGGTACTAAGCCAGAAACTTCACGCTTCTGTGCCGTAGTTCCTGGTTTGAAACTGTGTCTTGGGTTGAATACCACTCTTAACTTTTCTTTAGTGGGACACAAAAGACTCATATAATAATACTTTTCTGCGCGAGGATAATAATCGCACATAAAGCTTCGCAGCTTCACTGAAAATATTTTGGGTTATTTTAGAAAATCAGACATCACACAGACGGAAATCCACATCGCGTCATTCATCTCGCATGTTATTGCTCGATTTGGTCGATTGGTTAGCGGTCAAACTCTTTGCGTTGCCGTATTCACTTACGCAATACGGCTGCCGGTAACCCTCTATCAGATTTATCCGCAACCGTGCCAATTTTCATCCAACTCCATTCTATCGTTATTACGTGACAATTTAATAAAAAGACAGACTGAGTTACTTTAGCATTATAATATTATTAGTATGGATAGCGTCCAGAGGATGGTTTATAATAAATCATGGATTCTTTACGGATACCACACTTGAAATATTTATAGTATTTAATATTTCGGTTTGGTTGCCAAAAGGGGATGAAACTTCGAAAACTTTTTTCATTTGTCTTACTCGACATGTTTCGCTTACGACCAGTATAAATTGTTTTATCGCGATCTCGAAACTATTTTTCGTATATTGCAACTATGTATTGAATAGAAGACCCAGATTGTGACTGTGACTTGTACTTAGATTAACTTAAACCACTCAGGATCGTTAACAGTAACACAATAAATTTCACCTTCTGATTCAATCCACTATTGGACATGAAACTCGAATAAGTGCCTCGTTAACCAGGTACATTGTATGTAGAATCCCCGGTAGCTGATCGAACATGCCATCAATAAAGTTGGGTGTGAATTACTAGAACACTGTGGTTAAATGGAGTGTCGTGCGTTGCAGGGTAGTTCTCGTGCCAATTATGTGCCGAACACAGCAATCACGTGCAGTTCAATAGAGGAATACAACCGCTTTGAGGCATTTCATTTTACAGTGCTCGATTTTCACATGTTTCGAATCTCCATTGTTCTCGTGCCACGGATAAAATTTTCAAAATTGTAAATCATTTTATTTAGTTGAGCTAGTTAAATTCTTTGAGCGGCTGAAATGACGTGCGATAAATTCCCTATGGACATTCGAAATAAATCTCACTTAGGAATTTTCGAACCGAGTTACCTTTTTTGTTTTCGGAGGAAAACTTTCAAAAGGTGGCCGGACTTTGAAATTAGACCGGGGAGTATAGGATTATTACCTCACTTAAACCACCCCGGGGCGGTCAGTATCAGTACATGAAAGATCCCTTGACCTCTTGACTTTGTTTGACTGCTGAAAAAACCCTTTAAGGCAAGACTATAAAAATTAAGTAGTCTGTATATTTAAAATCGCGACTCGTCTTGTCCTGGCTTGTTGAATGATTTGAATCACACAGAAGACAATAATTCATATTGACTGTTTTAACGACTTGCTCTTAATGAAGCGTGTCGCCGAGGCTACTGATGATTATCTAATACTTAGCTGTTACGTAAGCTATATAGACGTTCCACGGGTATTGGGCATGTGCCGTATTCAATCTGTTCACATTAACAGATTGTTAAATTGAATCATGTATAAACTTAGTTACGTTAATCGGTTTGAAGTACGGTAAATCCGTGACGATTCGTGTAACAACGATGGAATTATGCATGGCACTAGTAAGTTACAATTTCAACGTGTTCAATGTCTAAGTACATAAGTAATTAATGCGTTTGTTTTAATTAATATGTATTGATGTCAGACATAAAGTGCATCGGCGTCATTTTATTCTCCAGTTGAATAAAATTAAAGTAAACTACATGTGTAATTATTTAGAGAAGCTCGTGGCTAAATAAAAACAGCCGCACAGGTCGATCATCAAGGTTAAGCAACGCTTGACGAGGTCGGTCCGTGGATGGGTGACCATTTCAACATACCGAGTTTCCTCCGTGCCTCGGAAAGCACGTTAAGCCGTTGGTCCCGGCTGTCATTTGAAGATCTTTGACAGTCGTTACGGGTAGTCAAAAGCTTGAGATCGGATACCAGTCTTGCCAAGGGGTACCGTGTTGCCCAGTTACTGGGTTGTGGAGGTCAGATAGGCAGTCGCTCCATGGAAAACACTAGTACTCAGCTAAATTCGGTAAGTTTGGAAGCCGACCCCAATATACTTGGGAAAAGGCTAGGCAGATTGATTGATTGACATGTGTTATTATTTAAATTAAAATAAACATTAGTTTCTATGTACAGTCTGTGCCTGTGACTCCGCCTGTCTGGAAAGTTTTCGACACTTCAATAATTCAGCATTCTACCACTTTACCTAACGTTTGATTTAAATCCGTTTAACTGCCACTACAGAGATATTGAGTAACAGAGTAACATAAATTCAAACTTTCTCATTTAAGTATAATATTCATGGCTCGGTACTGAACTTTGGAAGGTTCTTCTCTAATGAATGGACAGTGGCTTTTATAAATTCCGGATTTCAGTCACTTTGTTGGACAGAGTTAGGAAAATTTTCCAGAAGATTGCTAGGTTTTGTTTTAAATAAATGACTATGTTTCCAAGTAACAACCTGTTCAGTTTTCCAGCTTCAGTGTAATTGTTCAGCGTATTAATCAAAAAAGAAATATTTTCGTTGAAAATTACCCAATTAAAGACTTAGGTACGTTATCTGAGTAGGTCTTCCGACAGTCGTTATAAACTCTCCCTACCTTTTGCGGAAACCATTAGTCCATTAGCTTATTAGAATTAATTGCTTCAAAAGTACACTTTATTTTAATAAGGATGATTAGCACGCATAATCATGTGCAAACACACTTTATTTTTGGACACCTATAAATATAATTGGATAAATTACGTAAATTCTAAATGAGGTAACGACTGCAAACGTTAAATACAATTAACTCCATAGATAAGTGGTTGTCGGTTTCAAAGGCGGCTTTTGATAGCTGCTACTTCATTATGCAACAAAGTAAGCCGAGCCTAATTCACTGGACAACGCGCTCTGTTCCCGGAATTTGAGTGTCATCCAAATTCAGCATGTACAGTCAAGTCGCTTATATCTTCGCCAGTTTCCAACATAATTATTGCCTTTACCAAATCTTTTTATTTATTTAACGATAGGCTTGCGTTTGACCACTATCTCTGGGATGGTAATCGACGGTGAAGCACGCTTGCCTAGAAGCAACCTATTCACTCTTCACTTAAAGAACCCAAGGCTGTGAATGTACCCACCTAGTAGGTAGATACTGACGTGGGTTCCATCAGGCACTAATTAATTAAATCGCTGTAAAATTGTTTTATAATCTATACGCTTGTTGAAGCGCTCTTTTCAATTTGGATTGTAGAGTGAAAACTAAATTTTAAATATTTAGCTCGAGTTTCCCATTTTCCCTTACCTATTACTAAAGTTTTTATGTTTGATCATCATTATCGATTTCCACTTAAACAAAAAGCATTGTAAAAAATCTGTAAAAGTAGTTTTAATTTTCTCCAACATCCAGCTAATGGGTTTTGCTCCTATTACTCTTCTAATCATAGTTCTGGAACTTTGCTATGACTTGTCAACGCCATCACGATTCCGTTATGAAAAGGGTTTTAAGCGGTGGTTTGAAAAATATATAGCACTTAAATATACTTTCATTAAAAAAAAAATACTATAAATTTATAAATAAAAAAAGTTAATAAAAAAATAAAAAAAACCCGGCTGCTTAAGAAGTGAACTAAAATGAAGTAAATAACGCTTGCGGAGCCCATATGACAGCACTGTGCTCCGGATGACTCCTGACTAGTGCGATATACAGGACCCTGACTGTTGCAATGTTAGTGAAGTGCCTTGTCTGCCTCAGAACAAATCCCAAGTTTCTAAATTTATCTGAAAAATTTGCTTTCATTTCACATTCAGTTTTATTTGAATTAAGCATGCAAATACATCAATCCGATAATCCAATCGAACTTTGACTTGCCACGCGTTAACCAAACGCAAACAAGTCAGAGTTAATCATCATTGGGAGTGATTTTCTCATTTTCACCAACAGGGATTGATCCCAGTTTTATTTTCTTTTTTTAATGATCTATAGGCTCGCGTTAGACCACAATCTCGCCTGATGTTAAGCAATGATGTAGTCTACGGTGAAGCACGCTTGCCTAGAAGTAACCTATTCACTCTTGACTTAAAGACCCCACATTTCTAGCTATCAGGGAACAATTATCCCCGGCAGAGAGTTCCACTCCTTAGCTGTAATTAAATTGTAAGTCGTCATATCCACTTAATTGATGTTTGCATTAATAATAAAAGTGAATAGGTATTTGGCACTTTGTAATCACGTTTGCTTAAACCGTATAATGCAGTGACCGCATTTTGATATATTTATTTAAACTTCATAGACATTCTCTACCAGTCAACGAAGAGTGGTGAAGAGAGTGGTGGTGTTTTGTTTTATTTAAAGAGGAGACAAATTATACAAATACATGGAAAAATAGATGGATGTGGTATCACCACCATTCAACCATTCATCCATTTGTAGCTTTCAATATTTTAATTGAAAGCTGTTAAGATCTAGAATTCTAGAGAGTGTAATAATAAAACAAAGAAAATGATCCGGCTAGAAACTCCGGCAAGATGTGAGTTCAGACCCTAACTCTTATATTAAAATATCCATTAAAAACTTGTTTGAGAAACTAAACATAAGTAACATACAATTAAAATGTATGTCTTGTACCATAATCACAGGCCGTTGTTCTAAAACGAACGAAACTAACGAGATGGAAAATAAAATACGACTATGAACTACAGAATTACAGTTAAAGGCCTGTTCACATGATGTTTCTATGAAACGTATTTGGAACATTTAAAAAAATACATGTTGTAGCCGATATATACGAGGTTTGTATACCTTTGCACGCGTTGGAGTATCGATTTAGCCAGACGTACTGTGGTACGAATATTTGCAACGAAACATTTCATCTAGCATGTGTAATTGTCCTTTTAACCTCAAAACAGGCAACATAAAATATCTCGGGGTTATTATAGATGAAACACTCTCCTTTAGACCTCATATTGATAGCCTAGTTAATAGAGTGCGCAAATTAATTTATGCTTTTATAAAGTTGAGAACGATTGCAGATTTAAAATTGGTCAAACAAGTCTATTTGGCCCTAGGTCAATCTGTAATCCAATACTGTATCACCTAATGGGGTGGAGCATCAAAAACGCATATACTGCCTCTTGAAAGGGCTCCGAGAGCTATTTTAAAAGTAGCCAATTTCCACCCTTTTCTCTACCCCACTGATCTGCTTTACAAATCCTGCAACGTGTTGACTGTTCGCCAGCTTTTTATTATGCACTTAGTATTAAAACAACACACAATGCTTTCCTATAACGCCAAATACATAAATAATAAGAGACGAAATGACATTGTCTGCGTTTCTAATGCATCCTCAAAATATGTCTTTGTAAATAGATTCTTTACATTCTTAGGCCCATTTTTGTACAATAGATTAAATAGAAAATTAAGTATCTATAAATTAAACTATTTTAGCTGTAAAAAGACTATTCTTGAACATCTACTTAGCATATCTTACGGAGAGACAGAATATCTCCTGGCTGTAACAAAATAATAGTTTTGCTGTGTCTTTAATTTAAGTATTAATATACCATACCCTTTGTTAATTTATTATTATTATAAGTTTTAAGCACTTTATGAAACACAGGTTCAACCTAGTTTAGGCAAATAAGAAACTGTCTTCTTTTATATTTTAAGATATTTTATTGTAAAATGTGCCTTATGTTATAAATAAACGATATTATATTATTATTATTATTATTTATACAAAAGAAAATAAGATACCAAAATATTTAGTGATCGGAAAGATTCTGTTTGTCATTCGAAATCTGAGTGCAAAAGTGCATATTATCCGCTAGCGTGGAAAGAGTTCTAAAATTCGAACATTTCTATTTAATAATTATCTGGCGAAGGTCCCGACTCCGAATTACTTGCTACAAACGTAAGCATGTATTTCGCTTTTATAATATAATATATTTGTTCAAAGTAGGTACTTTTTTGTGAAAGTATGTACTTAATGTCTTAGTGTCTGTGACTGTAAAACTATATTCTACCTTTGCGTTACAGATTGTCATTATTATTGGCATTAGTGGGGCGTACCGGACTAATGAGCTCACGTATCTTACAACGAAAAACATTGAGAAGCATTCAGAAAAGTTGCTTTTGTTTAACTTATCGAACACGAAGACAAATATTGATGGATCTTCGTGATTTGTGATGAATATATCAAAATTATACATCAATATCAAGCCTTGCGCCCTTATAATACAACAATCGGTCGTTTTTTTTTCGCAAAGTCGCAAATAAAATGTGTCTGACAGTCTATAGGAAGTACTAAAATTGAAGGTTTGCCACGTGAAATTTCCACGTTCCTAGGACTATAGGAACCAAAGTAATTTAATACACCGGGCATTGTTTGAGGAGGACAACTACCACACTTTTGACTGATTAGGCGCTGATCTTACCACGCTTAAGCGTCATGGTGGCTGAAAGTCCAGTTTCGTGGCTAAAGGATACATAGAGGACTCTATAGAAAACAAGTCTAAAATATGCAAGGGCATAGTTGGAGTCATAACTTTAAAACAGTGTTAACCAGATCCTTGGAGTCGTCCTTCAACTTCCAAAGACAGCACGATAGAAAATCGTTTTCAATCGCCTGCCAATCCGTCAGTGTCTCCAACAATGAAATTGAGCAATTTTACAAATAATTTACCTAGTAATAGCACACACATGACAAACACAAGCATATCGGTTCCAAAAAACATATATTTAATTAAATTTTTAAACACTAATACGTACGCTGTTTTCTTGCACTTTCCTGGTTATAGTGAGGTGAAAAATTGTGTGTTGCGCTCGGCAGCAAAGTTATTCTCCGTCTCGTACCTTTGAAACTATCGCTTCGCTCAGGATCCTATATATGGACCACTAGCTTCGCACGTGGTGGAGGAAGGTTCTGGAGAGAAGAGCGCGAACCGGAAGCCTTAATTTTGGAAATACTTTCACTAGGTCACAGATGGACCACTGGGACAAGGACTACTAGGTGGACAAATGTCCTGATGAACGCGTGGCAATCCGTTGTACAAGTAGCACAGTATTGATTGATGTGGCGACGCTTTGGGGAAGCTTATGTCCAGCAGTGGATGTATATTCCCTGAACTGATGATGATATGTGAAACTGTATGAGACTAGGTCGTTCTGAAAGCGCGCGTTTGCTTTCATCAAACCTTGTATGCCTGCCCTTAACTAAAGTATAAGTGAAATCTTATCTACGCATCCAGCACTTCATGAAAATTATACACTAAATGAAAATCAGCGTTGTGTGAAAACAGCTCAGCATTTACCAACCTGCCAGTCAGTGTATGCCTAGCTTAGACCTATGAACATAATTATTTTCATGGGTCTAAGCCAGGCATACACTATGTATCCTAACAGGCATATTCAATCAATGTTTGGACAGCGGCACTTTTCCTGACTTAATGAAACACAGTAAAGTAGTACCAATTTTCAAATCAGGCTGTAAAAGTGATCCTTCTAATTAATTTTCTGTGATCTCTCAAAAGCTTTCGACTGCGTCGACCACAACACACTGAGCTGTAAATTACACCACTACGGAATTCGTGGCAAATCTGCTGATCTCGTGCTTTCCTATTTATTAAACAGACAGCAAAAAATAAATGTTAATGGGGCGAAGTCCTCCGGGTCTCTAGTCAAGATGGGCGTGCCCCAAGGTTCAATTCTCGGCCCTTTCCTTTTTCTTGTTTACATTAATGATCTCCCTTTTATGATAGCCAAATTATCGGATATAATTCTATTTGCTGATGATACTTCGCTAATTTTTAAAATAGATAGGCAAGATACGGATGTCTTAAATGTCAACGAAATTCTAATTGTTCTCTCAAAATGGTTCGCAGCTAACAATCTTTTACTGAATGCGAAAAAAACAAAATGTCTAAAGTTCTCTTTACCAAATGTACCACAACATGACCTAAACATAAATCTTGACGGCAAAAATCTTGAAGTTATAACGGAAACTGTATTCTTAGGGATTTCTATCGATTCAAAATTGCAGTGGGGCGTGCACATTAGAACTCTTTCGGGTAGGTTAAGTTCGGCTAAGGAAAATAAGGCAGCTAACCGATGTAGCTACAGCTAGGTTAGTATACTATGCTTATTTCCACAGTATTATGTCTTATGGCATTCTGCTGTGGGGGTCAGCAGCAGACGTTGACTCAATTTTCATCCTACAAAAGAGGGCAATCCGCGCAATCTATAAAATGGGTCCTCGCGAGTCCCTCAGAGAAAAATTTAAAGAGATCGATATACTGACTCTACCTTCACTTTATATTTTGGAATGTATTTTGTATGTCCGTAAAAATCGGGGGCTTTTCAAAACTAGAAGCGACTTCCATAATTTAAATACACGCAGTAAGCACGAAATTGTAATACCCAAATTCAGATTAACGAAAACTAGCAAGTCTTTTCTTATAAACAGTATACGCTTTTATAACAAGTTGCCAAAATCAGTTATAGAACTGACCGATGGAAGGTTCAAAAACTACATCAAACGTATCCTTATTAAAAAAGCATATTATAAAATCAAGGACTACGTTGAAGATAAAAACATTTGGCCTTAGCTCCTTCTGCGCATGCAGCTTCCCTGGTAACTAGTAAACGGCACAAATATGTGGATGATTCTAACTATTCTCAATCTCATTTTTTCTTTCCTTCTTTTAATTAGACTCTTTACAATGGTTTTCAAACATCTTTATAGCCCTTTGCTAAGAATAGTTACAGCACTGATAACAAAATTTGTGCAACATGTTAAATTTAGTCTTGTTATTCTTATTTTTATTATTTTTTACCTTTGTATAGATTCTTTTACCGATTTTTTTGTGAATGTGTGAACATTGTAGGCCTTCTAAATGCTAGTTAACATTTGTTAACTTTGTTTATATATTCTTTTTTTTTTTTTTTGGTTTCTTACGACTTATTGTCATAATTCGGGCCTACGTTGTCCCCCATATCTAAGTACTAATGCTGTAACATGAAAATATTGTAAAACCAAACCATATTTAAAAGAGTAACCATGGAGTTTCTTGCCGGTTCTTCTCCATAGGAAACGACCAACCCGAACCGTGCACTTTTTGTCGACGTTTTATAAGTGCCCATGTAGGCCCATGTGAAATAAAAAAAATGATTTTGATACATCTTATGTAAAGTGCCTTAATCCTGCTGTGATCGGCATAAGATCAGTTTATGGGTGATACTTTATTGAATATATAGGGGGGAGACACCCGCCCAGCACGGGACAATATAGGCCAAGGAAAAAATACCTAAAGAGCCTATCTCTAACAGCGAACTACTGTAAGATAAATACGATGATGACTCAGATTGTAATCACATCGGTCAACAGCCCCATAATTACGTTATATCTGATTTTAAATTGCGTCGACAACTCTATTTTCGGGGATTAAGCAAAAAAAAAATTGTAGATAAAAACTGGCAAGAGCGAGGCCACCCAAGTGTAGCGATACTTTTATCTGAGTATAGACCGCGATTAAAAACCAATGACTAAAGGCTCTAACAATACTCCTGACCCAATAACCTGGCGAGAGTTATCTCGGCTAACGTTTGTTACATCTATTATACCTCGTTAGTAGCACTATTACCGCGTCACGTGGGTGACTGTGCTACACTAACCCACGCCATTCAATGCCTTATGAAGACAGAAAGTGGCGTTAAAGTTAATTTAATATAAACGGTACACTTTTAGAGATAAAATTTAAATTATAGACTGTTAGTCTGTCCTCGTTATGGTAAAGTTTCGATAAAGAATCAATTAACAGTAGCTGTGTGTTAGTCATTGATGCCGAAATCTTAGACACTATTAATAGTATCAATTCTTGGCTATCAAAAGCAAAAATGATAAACTGTACAGGAACCTTAATATACAATAAAATTCTGAATGACATAAAGCAATTGAATTTTAATTTATTTAAGAAAACACTTAAAAAGCTGCTTACTGACAAGTGCTACGAGTATTATAACATTGTTGATTTTTTAAATGATAAATTTTGATTTAATTTTATTCTATATTGACATATTTTGTATGTAATTAATATTGATTACATTTTATACTGACTCTGATTGTATGTTGAATTATTGATAACGACCCCAACATAGTTGGGTTGGCTAGGCAGATTGATTTTGCACTGACTCAATTTTTTTGTATATGAAACTGACATTAATTTATTTAATTTATAATTGCCAATTTAATTTTAATTAATAACATATTATTTTCATATTGTACGCGGAGTGAGGCAAAAATGTTGGTCCGGTAAAATTATGTTTCCATTTATATGCACTCATGTGTCATGTTACACATGTTTAAACAAATAAAATTATCTTTATCTCTTTATCTTTACCTTCTGGAAATAACTAAAATCGGATCAAGTGATCAATCGCTCGTTCAAACTGAATCGAAGTCTATAAACACTAATAAAACTTGGCCCTAATACCTTGCTACACTTCAAGTCGCACCCTTCCGCCGAAAATCACCTCCGATAAATCTTCAATGTAATCGTATTTACGTAAAATGGCCGCTTTCGATAGTACTGGTTCAAAGTGAGCCCAGATATATTGGTACTTAAATATATAAAGATCGTAACACACACCGGCGACCGCGTTAGTTGATAGTGACCGAAACTAATAGTACTGTAGCTTTTCCAACATAGCTTTAGCAGACCCAATATGTTACAGGCCGATACTACTGAACAATGACAATAAATCAAGAATAAGAGAACAGGAAACTATGTGTTCACGCCCCATTTGAACCTAACTTACTTGGCAGATATCAAGTGGCCCGCTGACATTATATGAGCATATGCTTAGGCTTATGAATTGTATGTTCTAGGCATGTACCTAATTTCCTAGAAGTTTTTTTAGGTGTTACCAAGCACGTAGATGCACCGTCACCAAAGCCGTTAATTAGTGTTGTCCTACATTGTGCGCCACTGATAGGAAAAGGTCTCCGTTTTCTCTCATAAAGCCATTAAACTAGTTGTATATCTTTCTTCCAACGTCTATATTGTATCCTAGTTTTAGTTTCAGCAATTCAGTGTCGCTTTTAGGGTTCCATACCACAAAAGGAAAAAACGGATCCCTTATAGGATCATTTTGTTATCCATCTGTCTTTCAAATCCTTTATCTCGCCAACACCTGGAGGTATCGAGTTAAAATTAATATCGTATACTCAAGTTTGCAACCCCTTGCAGCTGTGAAAAAATTAAACTTGTAGATCAACGCAATCAAGAGATACAGCCGTTAATGACGCATATTTTACACTCGCAAGGGGACCAAAATCTGCAGGGAACTTCCCGTTGACCTAGAATCATAAAATTCTTGCAGAAGTCGGCAAGAAGCAATGTCTTATAGCACAAGTAAAGGAAAAAAGCCGAAAACTGTACATTTGTAGCTACATCCAATGATGTTATATATAATATACTGAGGTAGATACGTTTTACTAACGTCTGCGCGGCAATACAAACACAAGCTGACCAGCTTGAGTTTTTTTTTTTTTCGTTCCAACTTTTTTTCGGTCAAACTTTGCCACACACTAAGAATTTCTCCTGTATCGTGGGTGCGTTTATAAACATTTAAACTCCGACCATGCGAAATTTGTTCCATACGAGAATCGAACCCGTGACACGAAGCGCACATACCGATCGCTCAACGACTGCGCCAGCCGTGTCGGCTGTCGGCTGTCGAACTCAGTCCATCCTGCGTCTGGACGCAACACGAATGTAAGTTTGAACAATTTGTTTTTCTCATTCTGACAACGGGGTCCTATTTATATCTCTGTGATTTTGTAAAAAACTCAGTGATAGAAATAAAGTTCATAGTTCCATAGGTTCTATGTAGGTAGCTAAAGTAAAATATTGCCATGTTTTTATTTATTTATAATGTGTATGACGTCCCTATTGGTAAAAAATCATTGCCTACATCAAAAAAAGATAATTAACTTATTTGCAGTTGGTAAACTGACCGCGACTTATGTCGATGTATGGGGCTACAACCAACGGCAAAATTAATTATGCCAGTCAATTCTGTTTGTCTTATCGTTAGAGCAATGTTCGGTGCCCTCATAGTTCATGAACTTCCGTAATGTTATTAAATTATTTTGGTGAATGTAGCTGTTTGTACGGAACCATCAATGCGCGAGTCCGACTCGCACTCGCCCAGTTTTGTTCAACTAGTTATGCTAACGCATACACGCGATGTTCTGGTGAAGGTTGCGGGGATCCCCGCTGGAAGCGAGACGCACGGGATCGGTCAATGTCGCGACGCTTGGGCGTGGCCTATGTCCAGCAGTGGACGTCTTTCTGCTGAAATGATTATGATGATGCTAATGCAATATACCTAGGTAAGATTCATATCTCAGTCATGTAATTTAATATTAACGCTAACATACACGCGTTTCTGCATATTACCGACATAAAATTATGAAATAACATTAGCTCGATTACTATATGGAACGACTTGCTATTCAAAAGCAGCAGGCGTACAGGTTATTAGCATATAAGACGCCACTCACCTATCTACGAGCTAAGTAATAGTTAAGCTCAGTAATTACGTCCAAGTTCTAAGCCCGACATGATGTGTTATAATTACACAGCCTCAAAAGACCACTCGATCACTGGAATAGAGCATCTACATCATTGATCTTGCATAGCTGCCGTTCGCTTTTAGTTACAGCTATTAAACGTATGAATACGACTTGCTATTTACAATGTCGACGGCTGTTAGACTGAAGCGAATGTTTGGGAACGTTACACACTACACGCTTCACAATTTGCTTTTAAAGTAAAAGTATTCCCGTATTTAGGTCTATCTAAAGTTCAGAGGGATTTAGTGAATAGTTAGTCTAGGTGACCGGTTTAGCTCGTTCAATCGGATTTTTGTGCCGTGTAAGCAGGCTTGATCCACTGATGTCTTTGAAAGCTTTGCATCCCATGTGCCACTTGGCAGGAGAAATTGAACAAAGATGTAATTGAATTAACTAGTAGGTAAAGGGTACGAAATGTGTTTGGAATATTAAAGCACGTAAATTATAAAGGAGGAGAATTCATGCCACGTAGGTAAATGAAAATAAGGAAGGTGGTAGCCGTTAAATACGAGTAAAATATGTTTTTACACGAAGGTTTCCTTGGGTTTCCAATGGAACCGGCATACAATTTATTTCTGTAATACCATGTATATTTAGATTTATCAAATCTAAATATAGGTACATGGTAAATATCCTGAAACAAATATTAATTCTAATGATTGTGACCATGTCAGCTTAAAAACTTATAATACAAAGTGAAAAATTACTTCAATTTCGGCAGTCGGTGTCAAAAAACAAAGAAACGAAAACAGGCACAACTTTGTAAAGAGTTTTATTTTTATTTTTACTTCTTAATGTTACATAATGGACAAATTCTATAGTGCCCACAGTGATGTCAGAATAGATTAACTGAATAACATGTAACTGAACATATCCGGTGCAAGGAGTATACCAGGATGAACTGTTCATATCTGCGTGCCCGTTTAGAGTTTACTGGCGTGATGGTGTGTTGTGAAATGGTGTAAACAATAAATATACATGCGATTGCCGCAATGCCGAGAGAACTAAACTATTTCATGTACCTTATTGTAACAATGTCTGTAATGTTTATTGTGGTGTGAAAATAAATAAATAAATAAAAATAAAAATTACCGTCATTTATTGGAGAGTTCTCTTGTATATCTCCGAAGTTCTTCATCAGATCTTTACCAAATTTAAAAGGGACCATTTAGGAATAATTTTTTTTCGAACAAAAAAATAGTAAATAGATCTTTACAAGTCCGTTATGCCCGAACATACATAAAATATATATAGACTTCCGAATTAAGAAACTCTTCCTTTTTGGGAAGTCGGTTAAAAATAAATACCAACGAAAATATTAAAAAAAAAAAAAATAACTTTTCTCTTCCGCAGCTGGGCCTTGCCAGCGGTGATATCCTTCCCAACATGCTGGCCAAGTTGAAGCAATGGCTTCAAGAAATCTGGAAGGGATAGATCAGATATGAGAACATGCCCCTCAAAATGATGCTCCTCGTTAGTCACCTCACTTGAGAGCTCTTCAAAATAAGGCTTCTCGTCGCCATCAGATTCCTGTGGATGAGAGTAGAATAAGTGGCCGTCCAATGGAAACAGAAGGAATAGGATTAGAACAGTTGTGGGGATTAGAGGAACAAGAAGTAAGAGAATGGAAGTTTAAACTAGCTTTACCAGAGTGAGGCAGCTAGCCATTTCTCATAATGAGTAAGTAATATGAGATGGAATAAGAATGATGGAATCAGCCTTCAGCCCACGGGAAACAAAATCCACTGTATTGTGTAACGACTGTATGTGTGTATGTGTATGCGTGAAGGTATAAATAAAAAATGTTCGAGATTAATAGATATTGTAAGTAAATGAGGGTATATATAAAATAAAGTAATGTATTAAAATATAAAAAATATCAATTTAACGAAGACAGCTAACCGAAGGCTCCCTGTCTTTGTACCTGTATTTGAAGACAAAGTTTAGGACAACGCTCACAAGACATGAACTGACAACTTGCATTGAGTGTACCGCCTGTGACTGAAGGTAACTTTGGCGTTCCTTCAGCGGCATGGTAACCCCGAGTGTCAGTCGTCCTGAATGCAGCGTTTCCCAAATTTCTGCTTCTCAAGACACAGAGAGCGTTTGGCTGCATCCAGCGACGGTATCTGTTACCGATGAATCCCAAAAAAAAGTTATATATAAATTATGTAAATAACCCTTTTCTTTTAGTCGGGTAAATATTTTGATGTAGAATATGTGTTGTAAAGGAGGGTACACACTCGGAAAATATAGTGGTGTGTTTTATAAAACAGTAATAGGGCACCGTTTGGACCCATCGGGTACGGAACCCTAAAAATATGAATTTGAATGAAGATAGGTGAAGACTCCCTGTCTTTATACCTGTATTTGAAAACAGAAGCTTTAGGACGACGCTCACAAGACATGAACTGACAACTTGCATTGAGTGTACCGCCTGTGACTGAAGGTAACTTTGGCGTTCCTTCAGCGGCATGGTAACCACAAGTGTCAGTCGTCCTGAATGCAGCGTCTCCTAAATCACTGCTTCTCAAGAGACAGAGAGCACTTGGCTGCGACCTGTGATGGTATCTGAAACTGGGAAATAATAGCGGATTGGTATTTACTAATGTTCAAAAAAATTATAAGCTTGAGAGAGGGTGTGAATTGAGTTTGTGGTTATTGATAGAAAATTTGTTTCATTATTGTCATATTATATTTTAATTTTATATCGTTCATGTAGGTAGATTTGAATAATTAAATGTCTGGTTTTGTGTATAATTAATGTAGTATGTTCTTGTAAGTTCCTAATAAGTCAGTTCTGTAGCTAAAGAAATTTATAAAAAAGACGCGGGTAGTTGCTGAAATTTTTGGGTTTTGATCTCAAACGGCTGCGTTTTATAACGAGTTTTTGAACTTTTTCGTCAGCCATTGCGATCGTAATAACTGTATAAAACTCTTATATATATATATAGGAATCGCAAAACAGTTCAAACGAAGTATTAAATATAATTACTGCGAATAAATGACGCAAAAAAAAGGGTCAACCTGCGCACAGGTAAGTAGGTATGTTCGCCGAGCGATCAGCTGTTTAGATAAGAAGTAAACAAATATGATGTGTTATGAAAATTACTGAATATAGCTTTTTAAGCATGAAATATGATTTTGGAGAAATTTATGGCTATGAAATAAGATAATGGTCTCTGTGAGACTTAAATGAAGTTATCATGATAGCACTCACTTAAATATAGCTATTTAAACATAGGAAATAAGATGAATAAAAGTATAAATAAGGGACAAATTGGAACGAACTCACTGAATGTCTAAACCATCCACTGGATTGACGATGATCGGCAAGTTCTTTGTCCGTGACTCGAACGTTCGACGGGTCCGAAGTCCGTCGTTGGTCGACCTCTTGACGGTTTCTTCTCCTCTGGGCGTGTGCGGGTGCTCTGCGAAGAGAGGTGTCGACTGTCGCGGTGGAGTCCGTGGTGGCGAGTGTTCGCCGAGCCGCGCCGCGTCGCCGCCGCGCTGCGCACACACACCGATGCCGTGTGAGTCACGCAGATGTGTGTGTAGCGTAGACGGCGCGCTCCGGCCGCCCGAAGTGTTGGGTAGAATTCCTAACAGTCACTGACTCACTCATCCTCAAATATCGAAAACCGCTTAACGTATAAAAATGAAATTTAAGTAAGTACTAAGATTGGATTTTTGGAAATTCCAACTCTAAGTGGATAAAAATGGGGTTGAAGTTTGTATGAAAAAACGAATTCCATAAGCTAATATTCTTGAAACTTGCCAAAAATAGTGATCTAAGTATAGAGTGTAGAGATATAGGTTGACATTATTAGTTTTTCGAAACTATCCCCAAAAGACGATTTAAGGGCTATTAAAGTTTTTTTGAAGTAATAAACTTGAAACTTGACATAAATACAAAACTTAGTAAACAATAAAGGTTATAATTATTAGTTTTTCGAAACTACTTCAAAAGACGATTTAGTGGGCTTTAAAGTTCTTTTGTGAATTTTATTTCTTGGGTTAATAAACTTGATATTTGACATTAATATTATAAATACCAGCCTAAGTAAACAAGATTATCATTATAAGTTTTTCAAAACTACCCTCAACATACGATTTAGCGGGTGTTAAAGTTTGATAAGAAGCTTAATTTACAAGGTTTCGTTTTTGATGTATGGGTCTACGGGAGCACTATGAAGGAATTTTCGGCAATTACAAAAACCTTTAAGGTGGTGAACAGGTGGAAATTTGTATTTATAAAAAAACTAATTCCTTGGGGATACCTAGTGTAAATAATCAATAAGATTATAAAACTAGCACCCAGATAAGGTTAAGGGGTGTTCAAGTTTTTTTAAGGAATCTAATTGCGCAATCTGACTAACATAAACAAAAAATATAATGGAGTAGAAATGAGTGAATAACATATTTGGGTTGGCAAAAACTCGAGCCTATTAAGGGCAAAAAGGAGTTATTAAGTTTTAAGGGAGTAACCTAAAACGCTTATTTTTGGTCACCTGCACTAACTGCATATAAAAAAGTCGACATCTGTAGGATAAAATACGAAATCAAGCGAACGAAGTCGCGGGCGGAGTGCTAATCTATACTATAGAGTATAGAAGTATAGACTAGCACTCTGCATACAAATCTTTAGTCTATACTCATAATATAAAGAGGAAAGATTTGTATTTTTTAATGTTCATATTTTTGTATGTAACGAATAAACTTAAAAACTGCTGTACCGATTTGAAAATTATTTCACCGTTGAAAAGCTACACTATCCCCGGGTGGCATAGGCTACTTTTTATCCCTATATTCCCATGGTAACGGGCACTACGCGGGTGAAACCACGAGGCGTCCTCCAGTAATATATAATTTGGTAAGTCAATAGTTATGTTCAGGCAAAACGGGGATCAAAAGGATTTAGTCAAAAAATATCTCAAACATGTTACAGATTAATTCCGGGTAATAATATCGGTTTTCCACATCAAAGGTCGTTTCGGATTTATCCATATCAAAGGTTTTAAGCGGCCGGTTAATCGTTTAGTTGTGTTTGTTGTTGTTTCAAGTTAAGGGTCTGTAATTTGTACATTATTTGTAATTTACGCTGGATGCGATTGCTAAAGGATGAAAAAAGGGGTTTTCATCTATACTAATATTATAAAGAGGTAAAGTTTGTGAGGTTATAGAGGGTAATCTCTGGATCTACTGAACCGATTAAGATGAAATATGGCATGCAGATAGTTTAAGAGGGACATTGGATAGTTTCAAAATTAAAATCTTTTTTATTTATTTCACATAGGCCTACATGGGCACTTATAAAACGTCGACAAAAGGTGCACGGTTCGGGTTGGTCGTTTCCTATAGAGAAGAACCGGCAAGAAACTCCGTGGTTACTCTTTTAAAAATGGTTTGGTTTTACAATATTTCCATGTTACAGCATTAGTACTTAGATATGGGGGGGACAACGTAGGCCCGACTTATGACAATAACTCGTAAGAAACTAAAAAAATAAAATAAAAAGATTATATATTATATAAAAAAGTTAACAAATGTTAACTAGCTTCTAAAAGGCCTATTAAGTTTACACATTCACAAAACAATCGGTAAAAGAATCTATAAAAAGCAAAAAAATAAATAAAAAAATAAGTATAACAAGACTAAATTTAACATGTGGCACAAGTGTTGTTATCAGTGCTGTAACTATTCTTAACAAAGGGCTATAAAGATGGTTGAAAACCATTGTAAAAAGTCTAATTAAAAGAAGGAAAGAAAAATGAGATTGAGAATAGTTAGAGACATCCACATATTTGTGCCGTTTACAAGTTACCGGGGAAGCTGCATGCGCAGAAGGAGCTAAGGCCAAATGTTTTTATCTTCAACGTAGTCCTTGATTTTTTAACAAGGATACGTATGATGTAGTTTTTGAACTCTCCATCGGCCAGTTCTATAACTGACTTTGGCAACTTGTTATAAAAGCGTATACTGTTTATAAGAAAAGACTTGCTAGTTTTCGTTAATCTAAATTTGGGTATTACAATTTCGTGCTTACTGCGTGTATTTAAATTCTGGAAGTCGCTTCTAGTTTTGAAAAGCCCTCGATTTTTACGGACATACAAAATACATTCCAAAATATAAAGTGAAGGTAGAGTCAGTATATCGATCTCTTTAATTTTTTTCTCTGAGGGACTTTTTTTTTTTTTTTATAAGTGGCGTCTCGCAGTTCGGCCAAAGTAGCCGTCCACTGCTTAACTGGACTAACCTGTGGAGACTAAGCTATATAGCCTCCGGCCAGGCTTCAAAATTCTAAACCTAAAGCGACAGCACTAAGGGCTACCCCAGTTGGGGTCGGACCTCGGCTCAGGGCGTCGCTGGGGGGATGGCAAAGGCCGGATCTAATAAAGTGATTCTACCATCCGTTCGGAAAAGCCTACGTGGAGAAGAATGGACAAGAAACTCCAATAATATCTGACTGGCATTTACGAGTAACTATGGCTCAGCACGCGGGCTAGCTTATATGAATCGAAAAGGATTACGCGACGAGCCTCTGCGGTGAGGACGGAACGAATATGTATATAAATTTTGTATGAACGGAGGGTTCGTACTATTTACGAACCCATTGACCGTCCTTGTAGACAAGGCTATCAAGCTCCCTAGTAATGGATTCATACCTCGAAAAGAGGTTGGCGCATTCAGCGGGAAGGAGAGAGCCCGCATTCCGGATTTCAGTATCCAGAGCACGGGCTTGAGGGGACATAAATATAGAGTACGCGAGTATTATATTTTTAGCGACGCATAAATATGGCTTTTGCACGAAGGGGGCGACAGGGGGCTGGCACTTAGCAGCAGGGGTGGTGGAAGCCATCTTCTGGCTTTGTGCGGTCATAGGGGCGGCGGGGGGCATTGAGTCGGGGATAAGAATTGGCGCTGCGGTGGGAGTAGCCATCAGTGCTGGAATCGGCTGGGAGCAAGACTGAGGACCAACACTTTGGTGGTTCAGTTTACCCCAGGGTGAAGGCCTCTGAGGGGCTAGTCTGGGGAGGGGTTGAGAGGTAGGAGCTTGGCGCGCTTGGCGCGCGTCATTACGCCTGGCCATTTTAGGCGCAAGTTTAGGGACTTTTGGGCAACCATGGTAATTAGCCGAGTGCCCGACTTGTCCACAAAGCACGCAGCTGGGAGGCTCCGTGCATTGTGATCGGTCCTTTGGACGGGAACAGTCCTTGGTACTGTGCTCTCCCATGCACTTAACGCACCTGGGAGGCGCGAAGCAATTAGTCTGAGAGTGACCGTAGAGTTGGCAGTTGTGAGACTGACCAACGAGATGGGGACGGTATGGGTTTTCTATGGAAATGCCTGATAAGTTACATACGGTCCGGACATTAAATATGGGGTTGTGGCCCTCGAAGGGGAAACACACGACAAGGACAATGTCGTAGAGATCTCCGCCTCTTGCTTTATGCAATCGGTGGACCTCTGACACAGGGACTTTTTGCGCTAGTAAATCCTTTCGGATTTCTTCCGTCGGGATTTCCTTCGGAACGCGCTTTATAACTACTCTTGTAAACTTTTCCTCCGGAAGGGAGTAAGTATGGAAATATACTTTCATTTCTTTAAGAAAACGAGTTAAATCACGATAGTCACGGGGAGTGGGGACTTGAATTCTGATGCCTTGTTGGCATGCAGTGGCCTTGATATAGTTGATTTTACGCGCTACACAGGCGCTTGAAATGTCGCTCCATTTACCTTTATCTTGAAGATAAATGGGTGGAGGACGAGGGGGCTTCCTAGTGGTAGTATTTGCTACTACCATAGGGCTGGGCGAACGGTTTAACCGCTGAGAAGGAATAGCGGGGGCGGGGGAGGGCTGTCGGGCAATTTTTTGTGGTTTTGGCTACTGGCTTTTTGGCCTTGGTAGCGTGAGGGGGACTTTTCCTCATCTTCCTCTTTCCTCCAGAGTGGACAGTGAATTCTCTGTCATCAGAGTCAGAAGAAGAGGACATAGTGGCATAGTCCTCTGACAAATCGGGGTTATTGGGGTCAACTGGGGGATTGTCTATAACTTGATCGATGTGGTCAGCTACTGCTGCCCATTCATCGTCGGTACTGAGGGCTGTGTCCATATCGATGGGAGAGTCACCTTCCTCATCGACCCAAGATTTGGATTTGGACCTAGTATCTGCGTGAATAGCGGTTACGCGCTCTTTGTACTTTTTGTACTGAAGACGGGCGGACATCCTACGAGGAGGAGGCTTAGTAGCCGAAGTCTGAGGCTTTAGAGGGCTACGGTCTCTCTCAGAGGGAATTGGATCTGGCTTTCTAATAAGAACCTCGCCCTGGGAAAGGGTGGGTGATCTAGGCCCGGAAGTGGGCCTGGCGGGTGGGGAGGGTGATCTGGGAGAGTCCTTCTCCTCACATGGCACGGGGGCCATGCTAGGTTCGGGTTCCAGTACATCCTCAACGGTCGGATTTATATTGGGTACGAGGGCTTCTAACACTGTGCCAAAAAGAGTGGCGAGTCTCGCTCGGAGATGACAGTCCTGAGCGAACCTCTCCTTTATGGTTTTAATAGCGTATTGCATATTCTCTGGGAGTTGACTTACGTCAGAAAAGGGCGGGGGGACAGGGGCACTGTAAGGTGCACATCTGGCAAGAGATGCAAGAATTATCTTAAATCGGGCCTGGTTTTCTTGACGCGGACTGGGATCGTCCGACATCAAGTCCTTGACGAGCTCTATTAACACCTCAACAGGATGCATCGTTGTCAATAGAGCCAGTGCAAAGAGAAGAGAAACTAAGGGGCTGATAACCTTATTCCCCGGGTGAATGGGCCCGGGGATGTGTGAAATCCTACCCTCCCAGCCGGGTTAGACTGGGAGGTGAGTATCTGGTGAGCCCTAAGCTTGTTATCCTGCCACCAATCTTATTGGGTGGCAGGGGTCCTAGGGTACCGGTGAACCCACCGAAGGTGGGCCACCCTCCTCCTGTGTACCGAAAGTCTGGCACGTCGGGGTTGAGACACCCGACCGTGCCAGGTGAATCGCTGTGGGGCAGAGACAGGGGTTGACTAGGCTATCTACCAAGGCCAACTACCCTGCTCCCGACTCCTTCTGACTGCCGTGTCCAGACGGGACTTGGCGAGTGGGCGGGTCACCACTCCACTTGGCTTCGTTAACACCGTTAGGTATCCACCAAGGACCACTAAGTCGTGGTTTTAACCCGGAAGGGGCCAAAAAAGATGTCCCTACTAGTAACCGAAGTTACTAGTAGCGACACCTGTGGGCGGCGCGCGGAGACGCGGCGACCGCAGTGACGTCACGCAGTGGCGCGACGAGTCGGAGAGAGGGGCGCGGCGGGGCGCGCGGTGGGGGCGGCGAGAGCGGCGGGCGGCAGCGAGACGACCGCTCGGCGGCGATGGCAGGCGAAGAGTGTCTCTGAGGGTATCGCGAGGACCCATTTTATAGATTGCGCGGATTGACCTCTTTTGTAGTATGAAAATTGAGTCAACGTCTGCTGCTGATCCCCACAGCAGCATGCCATAAGAGATAATACTGTGGAAATAAGCATAGTATACTAACCTAGCTGTAGCTACATCGGTTAGCTGCCTTATTTTCCTTACTGCATATGCAGCCGAACTTAACCTACCCGAAAGAGTTCTAATGTGCGCACCCCACTGCTATTTTGAATCGATAGTAATCCCTAAGAATACAGTTTCCGTTATAAATTCAAGATTTTTGCCGTCAAGATTTTAGTTTAGGTTATGTTGTGGTACATTTGGTAAATAGAACTTTAGACATTTTGTTTTTTTCGCATTCAGTAAAAGATTGTTAGCTGCGAACCATTTTGAGAGAACAATTAGACTTTCGTTGACATTTAAGACATCCGTATCTTGCCTATCTATTTTAAAAATTAGCGAAGTATCATCAGCAAATAGAATTATATCCGATAATTTGGCCATCATAAAAGGGAGATCATTAATATAAACAAGAAAAAGGAAAGGGCCGAGAATTGAACCTTGGGGCACGCCCATCTTGACTAGAGACCCGGAGGACGTCGCCCCATTAACATTTACTTTTTTCTGTCTGTTTGATAAATAGGAAAGCACGAGATCAGCAGATTTTCCACGAATTCCGAAGTGGTGTAATTTACAGATCAGTGTGTTGTGGTCGACGCAGTCGAAAGCTTTTGAGAGATCACAGAAAATGCCAATGGTATCCTGGGACCTCTCCCAAGCTTCCAAGATGTGGCTGATGAGTTTTACTCCCGCGTCCGTTCTCGTCGACCTACCTTTCGTGAAACCAAACTATTGACTATGCAGGATCCCATTTGAATTGAAGTGAGACAACATCTGTTCCAGCATGATTTTTTCATAGATTTTACTCAATGCTGGAAGCACGGAAATAGGTCTATAATTAGAAGGATCACTCTTATAGCCTGATTTGAAAATTGGTACTACTTTACTGTGTTTCATTAAGTCAGGAAAAGTGCCGCTGTCCAAACATTGATTGAATATGCATGTTAGGACAGGAGCAATTGAGTCAATAATATCTCCAAGAACCCTAACGGATATCCCCCACAAGTCTTCAGTATTTTTTATATTGAGACTTTTGAACGCGTTTTTAATTGTATCAATACATATTGGTTTAAATTTAAAGGTTGATATGTCTTTAGGAAAGTTTTCTTTAAGAAGAGCTTCAGCTAATTTAGATGAGGAAGGAAGAGACTTCGTAACCTCTAACGGAATGTTGGTAAAGAAATTTTCTAACGTCTCAGCGACTTCTTGCCTATCAGAAATGGTTTGATTAGTTATTTTCAAAGACAACTCATTCTGATCGCGTTGTTGTATCTTTCCAGTTTCTCTATTAATTAATTGCCACACAGTTTTTATTTTATTATTAGAAACACCAATTTTGTTAATTATTATTTGAGATTTTGCTTGAGCTGACTCTTTTGAATATTTTGGAATAGTTTCTAACATAAGTGTGAAAAACTTGATCGGAAGTCAAAGATTTTTCGTAATATAAGATATCTCTCATTTTTCTTATGCCCACAGTGTCCCATTCACTAAATTTCGATTTGGAATTGTTGACTTTAACTGTTTTTACAGGACACGTTTTATTGAATTCTTGGCAAACTGTTGAGAACAACGTGCCGTAATTTATATTGGGGTCGTTGGAATCAAAACTGGCGTTACAAAGGTTGCTAAAAACATTATTATTAAAAGAATTTAATTTATTTTTAGTAAGTGGTCTTAATCGAATTGATTTAGCTAGGTTATTTTTTTTATCTGACTCAAAATATACTAGTTGATCAGTATGGTCTGACCTAACGCCACTAATTAAAAACGAATCTTTTACTTTGCAATTAGTGAATACATTATCTATGCAAGAAGCTGAAGTTGCTGTTATTCTTGTTGGTTCATTAAATAAATATTTTAGGTTAAATGATTTAAATACTGAAATGAGCTTACATTTTTCAGGCGAGTTGACTAACAGATCTATATTTAAGTCACCACAAACAAAAACCAATGTATTATCTCTGAAAAGTTTACTTAATAATTCTTCCATTGTAATCAAAAATAATGACAAGTTTGATGCTGGTGGTCTGTAAACACACAAGACAGTATGCCCCTCGACCTCTGCACATGCTACCTCACATAAGCGATCAACAGAGTAAGCAGCGATATCCTTCCTTTCCTTATATTTTAAATGACTATTACAAAGTATCAGGGTACCACCAACTACTGTGGATCTGTTGTACGCGCTGGCAACTAAGAAATTATTTACATTAAACAACATCCTATCTGGTTTTAACCAAGTTTCAAAACATAAGATATCCATGTGGTATTTATCTACTAACAATTCCACGTCTAAAGTTTTGCCGGAGAAGCGATTTATATTTTGATGATATAGTAAAATATTACTATTCGACTTCTCTTTTGTTGGCTATAATCGTTTAAAGAATCATCGTTTAAAGTATTATCAGAAAAACTGGATTATACTGTTAAATCACTAAACCTAGTCTCAGTTAAATTATCAATAACTGCGTGTATATTAAAAGCTAACAATGTAGCTAATAAATGTCAACTATTTTTGGGAAGAAACATATGGTTCCCAATCAAAACAAAATCACTAACAAAATTGTTGGTGTCTAAAAACAATAAACGGTCACTATGACGACAAGATAAAATATGCATCAGGTTATTCAAACTAGAAATGTATTCATTTTCATGAACAAGTAACTTGCCAGAATAGGGCAATGCACATAATATTAATTTGCCTAATCTTAACTTAAGTAGGGTGTCAATACCAAATCAAATCAAATCAAATTGTTTATTTGCTTAATACAGGTATCAAACAGATGTTACAAATAGATATAAAGTACACTGTATCATTACCTAATAAGGTGTGCAAATATTTATATTAGCGATAATTTATTTAAATAATTATTAAAATAACATTACAAAAATAATCACACTCAAAAAATAAAACAATCAAAAATAAAATAAATTCAAAATACTAAAAATGTCAAAAGAAAAATAAAATAAAATAAAATAAAAGATTGTCAGATGAATTAAATTACATGTCATAAACCTATCAATCAAATAAATTAAAAAGATGTCAAATTAATGCATGTCACATTATTTTTAATGTCATATTATTCAATGTCAATAAATTACTTTTACTATAGGTCTCTATCTATATGTTTATCCTGTAAGTAGTCCTTGACACAATAATAACATTTATGTACTAGGAATTTGTGCAGCTTCGGCTTAAATTAATGTATAGGTAACTCTTTGACATTGTCAGGCAATTTGTTGTAAATCAATGATGACATAACAAGAATACTTTTATTGATTAGTGCTGTTTTCCCATAGGGTATTTCAACATCTAATCTTTTTTTATCACGTAATTGTCTATAGTAGCTTTTAAAAGCAGTCTTATAATAATTAGGGTTTGATTTCACAAACACATTCAGTTCATATATGTATAACGAAGGCATTGTCAGAATTTTCAAGCTTTTAAAATAGGGTTGACAGCTGGTAGTTTTGTCTACATTACACATTGCTCTAATGCATTTATTTTGAGCTTTAAATACAGATTCCTTATCGACTGAGTTGCCCCAAGATATAATACCATATCTTAGAACAGGTGCCACAAGTCCATGATAAGCAGCTAATAAGGCTTCTTTATTAACAATTTTTGAGAGTTATTACAGAGCAAATGAGGACTTATTAATTCTTTTGCAGACATTTTCTAAATGTGTTTTCCATGTCAGCCTATCATCAATATTAATTCCCAGAAACTTTGTATCTGTCACAGGATGTACTATTTCGCCTTCGTAACTAATGTTTATATTTGTCAATTTGGTTCTCTGGTGAAAGTGTATTATTTTCGTTTTGTTCATATTTATTTTGAGATTATTTTCGGTTAACCATTGAATTATCCTATTTAATGTTTGGTTGACTACGTGCTCATAATCATTTTCTTTGTCGCTTTTTATTATGACTGTGCTATCATCTGCAAATAGTACCATTGGTTGATTGATATGGTTAGGGAGATCATTGATATATATCAAGAACAATAAAGGGCCTAGAACACTTCCTTGGGGTACTCCCATTTTTACAGTTTTCGAGTTTGACCTATGTTTAATCTCAGTTCGTGTTTTCTGACATATCTGTGTTATTTCAACTACTTGTTTTCTGTTATGCAGGTATGAATAGATGAGATCTAGCGCTTTACTTCTTATGCCATACATGCTTAATTTTTGTATTAGTATCCTATGGTCAACTCGGTCAAAGGCTTTACTCATATCCATAAAGATTGCACATGTTGGTATTTTGTTGTCAATGGCACCCAAAATAGTTTTTAGTAGGTCAAAAATTGCCATATTTATTGATTTCCCCTTGCGGAAGCCTTTCTGTTCGTCTACCAAAATATTATATTTTTCTAAATAACTGTATAGACGGCTATATACGACTTTTTCAAATAATTTTGAAAAAATCGGTATCAACGCTATGGGTCTATAGTTCCCCATTTTTCGTTTGTCATCTTTTTTATGTAGCGGAATGACAATAGATGTTTTAAGTTTTTCTGGGTATATGCCGTTAGAAATGCATAAGTTAATTATGTGGCATAGATGAGCTGAAATATCCGGGGATACATATTTTATGACTTTGGTGCAGATACCATCGTTGCCCACGCTATGGGTATTTTTCAGCTGCTTAATTTCTCTGTCTACCTCTATAGGTGTTGTGGGAGTAAGAAAGATTGAATTAATTTTAGTTTTGATTCCATGATTTGAGGGTCTGGTTTTGTTTTGACTGTCATTTCTTAAGTTATTTGTCTGGTCTGATTCTGAAGCTTGGTCAATGAAGAAGTTGTTGAAATTATTCACAATAGATTTAGGATCTGTAATCTTGATGTCATCTTTAAGTACTTCTGTAATAGGCTCTTTGGGAAAGTTGAATTTAGACTTGTTTATAATTGACCATGTCGCTTTTGATTTGTTTTGTGATGTATTTATATAGTAATTGTTTTGTGATTTCTGAGTTAGGGATATTATTTTTTTAAATCTAGCTGCGTATTGCTTAAATATATTTTTATTTCTTTTTGTTGGATGTATTCTATACTGCCATAACATTTTTCTTTTGATTTTACTACTGTTTCTAAGAACTTTGGATATCCATTTAGTTTTTTTATTTAGCGATTTCGTTATTATTTTATAAGGGAAACATAAGTTGTAAAAACACAAGAAAAGGTCAAGGAAATAATTATAGGCTTCGTTAGGGTCGTTTGCATTGTAAATGTCAGTAAAAGACAGGCTGTTTATGCATTTTTAAATTTACTCATATTGTCAGTACTATAGTCCCGTCTTTTAATACGCCAAGATTTTATCACACAGGTTTTTTTGACGGGGCATTGTAGCAGTTGAGCTGTGTGATCGGACATCCCAAATTCAATTATTTCACTTTTTCATCTAGGCATATTTTGTGCAAAGTTGTCAATACAAGACTTACTGCTAAGCCTGGTAGGATGTCTTATTTCTACTTTTAAATTGTGGCTTTCTAAAAAACATTCAAAGTCTAGAGCATGGCGGTTTCGTTTGAGTAAGTTTATGTTAAAATCGCCGCATAGAACGATTTTTTTGTTAGTTTTGTCACATATCTGGCGTAATAATTGCCCTAAATTATCGTAGAAAAGATTTAAACATGAATTTGGCACTCTGTATACACAAACTATTATCATTCCATGTTCTTTTAGTTCTAAAGCACTGCATTCTATAATACCTTTAATAGAGTAGTTCGTTTTAAGTGTTGTATATTCATGTCCAATTCTAGTTAGTATACATGCCCCTCCCCTCTTTACGTCTCTAGAATAACTTGCTGCTAGGCGGAAGTTGGGTATGTCAAATGTGTTTTCCTGGTCGGTCGTCATAAAGTGTTCTGTTATACAGATAACGTCTATGGGTTTATTATTTTGTGCTAATTCCTCTAAATGTACCGTCAAGATGTCAGATTTGTTTATGAGACCTGCTATATTTTGGTGGAGAATACGTATATTATTATAAAAGAAAAAACTGTGCGTTTTGCCCATTTGTGTCACTGGTCAAGTCATCAGGAAATAATTCTATGTCAATTTTAATTCTAATCATAATGTCCCTAAATATGGATTGTATTCCATCTGTTTTCAATTTGCCCGATATATTTGAAAACTTGTCAAGTGTTAATCCATAGTTGGAGTCAAAAAATATGCATACTTATTATTTTGAATGTCCATACAGAGTAGGTTATTAAATATTTCAACCTTATAATTATAAATGAGTGCCCCACATATATATGTAGGTGCGCATATTATTATGTTAGTGTGTGTTACATTCATTAAACATTCTCTTATTAATTTTACTAGGTCAATAAGGTCATCATTAGCTTTAATGTCAGTCTCCCCTAACATAATTATACAGTAATCATTCATTGTAAAATGTTCCAACTTTGATTCTATACCCGCTAATAACATTTTAATATTTGAATTTGGTGAAGTGTAACTACAATAATTGAAAACCCTTGCAAAATTTTCTTCAATAGCTTGTAGCATGCCTCGTTGTGTGTAGTTACTGAGTACGCAGAGTTTCCTGTTTTTGGTATCCTCTCTAGTATTATTCTTAAAGGGTTGTTTATTATTTTGCGTAGGCTTGGATACTACATTTGATGGTGGTATTGGGGTAGTCATAGTATCTTTCATTTTGTTTGGTGTATAAGTACTTCTAGTTTGTGTCTCTTTATTTTGTTTTTTAGCCACGCCCTCAATACCATGTGGTTGTTGTTCATGTTCCTTGATTAAGTACGTAGGTGAGCTTATTCGTTGCAAGGATTTGTTTTTAAGAGTCGGCGTCGCACTTTTTTTCTCAGGAGTCGAGCATATTTTCTTAAATGTGTTAACGGTCTTGATCATATTCTGTAGATCTGATTTGAGACGAAAGTTCTCCGTATTTAGATCTTCTATTTCTTTATGCGCGCTTAATAACTGGTTTTTAAGTGCTTTGATTTCTTCACTTAACTCGCGTACGTCGTCAATTGTGTCATGGAAACTATCAGGAATGCTCATCATTGTTGTATCAAGTATCGTTTTATCGCTGCTAGTAGTCATATTTTTAGTTAGGTCAGTTAACGAGCTTGATCTACAAAGTTTGCGATAGGTAATGTTGTTGCTGCTGGAGTCCATCATTAATTCCAAGCTGCGCCCTACAGTGTGAAACTATCGAAGGATTAGTTTATCAAACTGATCTTGATTTTGTGAAATAATGTATAATTTTAGAATTCACAAAAATAGCCGGAATCTGGGCTGGGGTTCGAACCGGCGACCGATCGATAAGAGGTGAAGTGTCGCTTTCTATACCGCCGAGCCAAATGAACTTAAGAAAACACGTCGAAATTTAGCATAGTATTGAGTTCCAATATTTGAACGAAGCAAAAAACGGTTGAGATGACTCATACGAGTGGAATTTTTTCACTGTCAGACACTTTGCTCACTTTGTTTTTGTTTTGTAAGTTGTAGGTTTTTACACTATTTATGCACTTTTTTGTTTGTTTGTGTATTGGAAACTGCTTATATTTTGGTTAACAACTATGATGTTTCTGGGTTGTTTGTTTTAAGTTTGTAGAAAGTTGTTGTGCGCATGGATACTATAAGCGTCCGATTTCAATGTGCATCCCTGACCTACGTTAATGATACCACTGCCTTGAATGACTGTAGTTGTTGTATCAGCAATACAGGAAATACGAAGTTCACATGACTCACAACAGGTATAAAACCAGGAGTTCACATTATGTAATTTGACCCAATAATTGTGGCACGTGGATACTTCTTGTTTACAAACGTTTCTGATATCACTTGCATCTTGAATATCACACAGCGATTGTTTTATTTTTAGATTATAGACAGGTTTGTCATAGGTACACAATAATTTTTTGCTCCTTAGAACATGTATGCAAGCCTGCAGGTCACTATCTGATAAGAAGAGAGCGAGGTCCTTTTGGATGTTGTAGGCAATAAATGGCGAGCTTGGGACTGTGCGAATGATGCGATTCGTTCCCCTTTTCTGAGGGATAGGTACGATCCTGTCTAACTCGAAGATGTCGTTGCTCACCAATGGAATCTTTATCTCTATGATAAGATAGCCTTCATATAACGTTGCTGACGCCTTCATGATTTTGTACATGTCAGATAGGTTTGTTGACTCAATTGGGGTCATTAAGTTTCCCTGCAATTGCCCGGAGATGATATTGATCTGTTGAGCCAGTTGTTCTGGTGACAGGAGGTAAGGGTCAATACGACCGTGGCTGATGTCTGTCACGGTGTCAATAAGTGTGTGCTGTATGCGCATTAGATTTGCCAGAATGACACTCGCGGCTAAGGCGGTAGATGTTACATATAAACCGTTCCTATTGTCTAGACGCACCCGATTGATTTCAGCAGTGGCGTTTCGAAGATGTTCCTTGATGAAATGGAACTGGTTGTTCATTGTCTCCTCGCTGCGTCGTAGAATGTTGTATTCTGATTCCAAGATCAGTGTTTGATTCCTGAGTAATTTTTGGAGATGATTCTCATGGGTGGTTATCTTTTCTATATCCTGTTTGTATTGTTGAGCAAAGCTGTCATCCAATACTCCAAACATAGTATTTGCCAGATACCCCACTCCATTTATCAAGCCACGTTTTTGCCTTCTTGCGTTAGGTTTTTCGAGGAGTGTTTGATAATGCTCAAGTTCTTTTACTTCCTGTTCTAGTTGTAGGATGACGCTATCGTATTGCGAGCCCATGCAATCGGCGGTGAATTTCAAGTGCGTTATGTAGCTCTTTACGTTCGTTACTCCGTGATAGAACGTGGACATGTTGTAAAACACAATGAGTTTCCATTCGTCCTTGATAACTTGGAGGTTGGACATCTTGTCGAAGTAAAGACCTTGGTTGCTCGAAATTTGCGTAACATTATATGGCGTCAATTTGAGTTGCTGAGTCTGATCACTGGGTGATACAAACAAAAGCATTAGTAAAGCGGACATGAAAAAGACTTGTAAAGGTTTCTGTTTTCGTAGTCGCGGGGAACGCCTTTTAGCATCAGCTGGTTCAGCTGGTAATCGTGGAGAGGACTCATCCACGCACTGTGCCGCGGATTCGGATGAGGGTCTCTGCTCATTTACGGGTAAGTATACAAGCTTGTTGACTGGACGCTGTATGGTATTGTTACTCGTCTTGACGGTAACAACTCTCACATACCCATCCTTTCCTGGATGCAGCTGCTTTACTCGACCCATTGCCCACTTACCCGGTGGTACGTTCTCTTCCCGGATGAGGACGAGGTCATCGACCTCAAGATTACTTCGTGGTTTTTGCCATTTAGTTCTCGTTTGAAGTTGTTGAAGATATTCCGATGACCACCGTTGCCAGATATTTTTGGTTAAAGCTTGAACGAGTTGCCACCGCGTGGTTAACGATGTAGACTCCGGTTCAGTTTGAGGTCTTGACACAATTGGTGTCCCAGTGAGGAAATGTCCTGGAGTTAAGCAATCGTCGTCAGAGTTTTCAGTAAGTTGACATAGTGGCCTGGAATTCAGACACGCCTCTATTTGACAAAGTAACGTTGAAAACTCTTCATACGTAAGACGTTGATCACCTATGACCCTTTTCAAATGGTATTTCAGGCTCTTCACTGCGGCTTCCCAAAGCCCACCTGCATTAGGCCAGGCAGGGGCATTGAAGTGCCAGTGGATGTTCATCTCACCGATTTTGTTAAAGAAGTCCGGGTTGATGTTCTGGATGATCTCCTTATACTCCTTTTTCATGAGTCGATTAGCTCCCACGAAGTTTGTACCGTTGTCACTGTACATGTGACCTGGTGATCCACGCCGGGAGCAGAACCGGCGAAATGCAGCTAGAAAAGCGGCCGTACTCAGATCAGATACCAGTTCCAGGTGGACGGCCTTCGTTGACAGGCAGACAAAGACTGCTACATATCCCTTCGTCGTTTTGATCCCGCGCCCTTTATTGGCTTTCAGTTCTACGTGGCCCGTGAAGTCGACACCAGTATGCGTAAATGGCCTTGACGGCGTAACTCTGGCTCGTGGTAAATCCGCCATAATTTGTTGTTGTACTTCGTTGTTAAATCGACGACACTTAACACAAAGTCTTAATTGCCGTTTTACCGTCCTGATTCCGCTGATAATCCAGTACCTGTCCCTTATGTATGAAAGGGTTAGTCGGGGGCCACCATGTAAAGTTGTTATGTGAGCCTGGCTAATAACAAGATCAGTAAGTCGACTGTGGCTGGGCAGAATGATAGGGTGCTTCGCTGATGTGCTTATATTGGCGTGATTTAACCGTCCACCAACTCTTAATAGGCCGTTTTCATCTAGAAAAGGGTTTAAACTGCAAATCTTGCTTTTCGAACTCACGTGTTGTTTACATTTAATATGTTGCAATTCCTGATGAAATTCCAGTGATTGCACTTCTTTAATAATTAAATTATATGCGTTATTTATTTCTGATGACGATAGGTAACTATGGTATGTTGAAATATGTTTGTCGCGAATGCGCTTGGCGAAACGTGAAACCCAGCAAATAATGCGCACAATTCGAGTCAATGAACTACAGTTTTGCAGTAGGTCACTGATGAATGTTACATTATTTTGTTCTAAGGCTGTGTTCACACAAGCTGCTTTTATTTCTATGATGGGGGACTGGTACATGAGATGAGTTTCATCTTTTCCCTCGTAACCTTTTAGCCATTTCGGCCCTTCCCACCACAAGGAATGGTTTAATAACTGAAGAAATGTTATTCCTCGTGTGGCACAATCAGCTGCGTTTTCCTCCGAGCTGACATGACACCAGCGTTCTGCCGGTATTATGTCGGTTATCTGCTTCACTCTGTTAGCTACAAATGATTTCCATCTGGATATATCTCCATGTAGCCATCCCAAGACTATCATTGAATCCGTCCACGCATGAAGAGTCATACGTGCTTTTGGTAAGGAATCAATGACCTTCTTCACTAGTTGGGATAGAAGTAGAGCACCGCAGAGTTCAAGTCTGGGCAGAGATGTTTTCTTTGCAACTGGTGCCAACTTTGTTTTTGCAGCAACAATAGTCGATGTGTACTCGCCCTTATGGTTCTTGGTGATGAGGTAAATAACGCAAGCGTAAGCTTTGTCTGAAGCATCGCAAAATGCGTGTAATTGACTGTTTATTTCTGTGTTACCTAAAAATCTTGGTATGCGGAGTTTATCGATGCAGTTAAAGTCTTCCTTTAGTTTAGGCCAATTATCTTGTATGACCTCGGGTAGTTCTTGATCCCAGCTGGTTTCCATGGACCACGTTTGTTGAAACAGTAGCTTCGCTCTGATTGTAAGCGGTGATAACCAGCCAAGTGGGTCGAAAATCTTAGATATTTCTGACAATAATTGACGCTTTGTAAACGCGACTTTATCATCAGGAATTATATTGCTTTGAAACGAGAATGAATCAGATGATGGATTCCATTTTAATCCAAGAGTCTTTCTGGATTCGAGGCCCTTGAATTCGTAAGGACTGTTCAATTGTTCAGTTGTCAAATGCTGCAAGAGTTCTGGTTTGTTGCTGGACCATTTCCGCAAATTCATACCAGCACCCTGGAGCATTTTGATCAGTTGCTGTTGTAGCTCCATGGCTTGATCAGCTGAGTTGTGTCCACTCAGCAGATCATCCATATAGAAGGAGTTTTGCACAGCTACTGCTGCTAAGGGATATTTTTCAGCGTCATCAGTCGCAAGTTGCTTCAGCGTCCGCATAGCCAAGAAGGGCGCCGCCTTGGTCCCGTACGTTACAGTGGTTAAGTTATACTGATTCAATTGATCATCCATTGAATCTCTCCACACTATTGCTTGCAGAGTCTGATCTTGCTCCCTGACTAATATCTGGCGGAACATCTTTTCGATGTCCGCAGTGATTACATATTGGTACTGCCTCCAATTTATTATCAGTGCTAACAAGTCTTGTTGCAAGTTTGGTCCACTGTACATCAAATCGTTTAGACTGTTACCCGATGTAGTCTTGGATGACGCATTGAAAACCACTCTCAGCTTCGTAGTTGTCGAATCAAGTTTCCATACACCATGATGCGGTAGATAATACGCCTGATCAGCGGTTGTTTCGACTTGTCGCATATGACCTAATTCCTGGTATTCGTTTATAAATTGTTTATATTGGCTTGAAATTGATTTATTTTTGGAAAGCTTAGACTCTAATTGTTTAAATTGCGCTATAGCCTTGAACTTTGATGATCCGAGTTGCTGTTCGAAGCCTGGCATCATAGGTAGTCCAACTACATATTTTCCATTCTCTAAACGTGTCGTGGTGTTTTTGTAGAAGTCTTCACAAAATTGATCACCAATAGTTACGTTTGATGATGATGAGTCATGGATATCCTCCAACTCCCAAAACTTGGCTATCTCTTCAAGGTTATTGATGGCGACATGACAATTGAATTTTTTGACATTTCCTGATAAGATCCAACCCATTTTGGTTTGTTGAGCTATCGGAGCCTGAGCTGGACCCTTTATAAGGCCGCTTAATATGATTTCTGAATATACACTGGCATCCAGAAGAAGATCAATAGGTCTAGATACATTATACTCCGGGTCTGCTAACTGAAGATGTTTCAAGTGTGACCAGGCCTGTTTGCTAAATGATGAGTTAGGTAGACTGTTTATAACCTTGGATACAACTAACGCCTGAGTTTGCAAGGTGTAATCTCCGTAGATAGACTTACAATCTAGGGTTACAATGCCTTTGCTCTGTTTAGAGACCGGCCCTACCCCTGAAATGGAGGCATGATATTGCCGCCGTTGTAAACCTAACATTTGTGTCGCATTTTCCGAAATCAGTGAAATTTGAGACCCCTGATCAAGAAGCGCCCTTAACGTAACGTATGTACCATTATTTGGTATCCGGCTCGAAGGACCAAAAAAAAAAAATGTACGACGTTAGTCTGCACACTTATGGTAAAAAGATAGAAACCGGGGATGATAATAAAACCGCCCGTGTTGAGTGTAGAAAAATCACTAATTTATTTTACTTAGTAACAACTATATACAATGGTCGCGCGTGTGCAAACGCAGCAAAACCTACTTAATTGTACTAATGTGCGGGTTCACCGTACAGATTTCTTCACTTAACTCGCGTACGTCGTCAATTGTGTCATGGAAACTATCAGGAATGCTCATCATTGTTGTATCAAGTATCGTTTTATCGCTGCTAGTAGTCATATTTTTAGTTAGGTCAGTTAACGAGCTTGATCTACAAAGTTTGCGATAGGTAATGTTGTTGCTGCTGGAGTCCATCATTAATTCCAAGCTGCGCCCTACAGTGTGAAACTATCGAAGGATTAGTTTATCAAACTGATCTTGATTTTGTGAAATAATGTATAATTTTAGAATTCACAAAAATAGCCGGAATCTGGGCTGGGGTTCGAACCGGCGACCGATCGATAAGAGGTGAAGTGTCGCTTTCTATACCGCCGAGCCAAATGAACTTAAGAAAACACGTCGAAATTTAGCATAGTATTGAGTTCCAATATTTGAACGAAGCAAAAAACGGTTGAGATGACTCATACGAGTGGAATTTTTTCACTGTCAGACACTTTGCTCACTTTGTTTTTGTTTTGTAAGTTGTAGGTTTTTACACTATTTATGCACTTTTTTGTTTGTTTGTGTATTGGAAACTGCTTATATTTTGGTTAACAACTATGATGTTTCTGGGTTGTTTGTTTTCGTTCGCCTTTTGAGGACGATTTAGATTTTTTAGGTGTTTAATATTTTGTTAATACATATCTTATGCACTTTTTATTAATTGTCACTGTTATAAGTGTCACTTCACATGATTTCTATTTATTGTTTTTGTTTGTATTTTTCATGTTATTATGGTTTTATGTATTTTGTTATTATCTTCACAGTTTGTTTATGAAACTTGTAGATAACACTGTCACTACTTCATTAGTCACTATTCTATCTTTTGACTTAATTTTATTTACCTTTGCAGACAACTAGTATTTTTTTTTTAAATATATTTTACATATTTAAAATGTATTATTCTCCATATGATAAAAATAACAATCAATATACCATTAACTATGTCCCTTTTTGTTATACTAAGGCTATTTCCAATAAGAAGTACTACAGTAGTTTGCTCATTCAATTGTGTCTGTTGAATTTTATGAATAAGCTCATTAAATTGCAGTTTATGATAACAATGGTTCACTATTGTATGTTTAGAACGGTTATTTAACAAAGATCCAAAACCTGTTCCTAATCTATCAGAAAATACTAAGACATTACTTTTGGTGGGGTTCAAAGTTGTTGCAGTTTGATCAATGGATAAAGTTGTAGTAGCAACATGTTGTGATATGAGAGGTGGCAGAGCGGCAGCACAACTACAGGTGAGGTTGTTTGTCAATGATTTGCACCTCTCTGCATTATACTTCACCAGGTCCACCAACTCACAGGCCTCCAGCATGCGTTCACTCAACATCTGTTGACTACATTCATATTTAAAAAATATTTCCGTAAGTGTATTTTCCCTACTCAATAATTCCCTTTCAAGGTTCTGAATTTCAACATCATACATTTGTGTATTAGTTTCTAATTTACTATTACATAATTATATTTAATTGGTTTTTTAAGTTTCTTAAATCTTTCTTAAGGTTAACATTATATTTGCAAACACTTTGAGTTTTTATAAGTTTCTTATATTTCTTAATACTTTTATTGTTTTTAATATATTTCTTAATTTTATTATGACTACTTAGAATTGGACATTTAGCAATGGTACCATCCCCTGTATGGTCTATGATAATGGTGGGCGGCTCACACTCCAGTTTGAATGCATCCATCAGCTCATTGTACAGGTTACTGGTGTTAGAAACCTCTTCGCTGACTTTCAGGTACTTGGACTTGGAGGTAATGGTGTTATGAGCCTTGCACAATTCTGCTTCTAGTACAGATATACGCTTCAGTGCCTGGTCATGAGTGTCATGGCACTGCTGATAATCTGACACCAGTTGACGGAGATGGTGATGCTGGTCCAGTATATCCATATGCTGGGAGTGTAGTTCTGCAAGCTGGTTCTTGAGTTGAGTGTTTTTGTTCACTATTAACTCAATTTCTACTTCACGTTCTTCTCGTTCCCGCAGTAGCTTGCTGCACTCATTTCTAGATGAATTTAGCTCCGTCAGCACTGCTTTCAGTTTGATACTCATGTCACGAACGGTAGCTGCCCGGGTCATCATATTGAATGTTTTCCTTAAGCGACATCTGTAATGTGACAGGAAACTGCTGAGTATGTGAAGAGAATACTATGTTAGTTGAAAACTTGAGAAAGAAGGAGGGGTTAAAAAGAAGTAAAATGTTAAAAAACAATAGAAACGTTACAAAAAAAGATTATAAAAATATATGAAGGTATATGAGAAAAAGAAGAAAAAAAAAACTAAGAACAAAGAAAAGCTATTTGAATTAATATTCTCAGACTTAAGACGTTTGTTTTCCCTACCCGAAGCCGCGGGCAGAAGCTAGTGTACAACCTCTATACTATATAATATTATAAAGAGGAAAGATTAGTATTTCTGTATGTAACGAATAAACTTTATAACTTCTTTTATCTCTGTATTCCCACGGGAACGGGAACTACGCGGGTGAAACCGCAAGGCGTCCACTAGTAATATTATATAGTGGTAAAGTTTGTGAGTTTGTGAGGTTGTAGGGAAAATCTCTGGATCTACTGAACTGATTTAGATGAAATTTGGCATGGAGATAGTTTGATACCATGGGAATGACATAGGATAGTTTGTATTCCCTTGGGATTGGATAACACACTTATATGCGAGCGAAGCTGCGAGCAGAAGCCGGAGTAGCTTTAAGCAGGGCAATTTTTTTCTAGCTTTGAAAGAATTTTCGTCGTTAGCATTAATTTAATAATTCATACCATACTTAACGTCTTCCAAATAGCTCATTTTCATTAAGCTTCGCTTACCTCTTCGTTTCTTAGATCGCAAAAAATGCGAAAACCAATATAAAAGTTTGTCATGTAATTATAAAGTGTAATGTAAAAATAATAAACAAATAAATAATAAAACATACCTGCCACCTTAAAATGTTTTTGCACTGACCCGTCAAACTTTACGCAGTCCGTTCCGGGTTTACTCGCAAAACTTTTACGTCCCGCTATGCCAAGGGATGCGTATGATACGCCGTTTTTTGCCGCCCTTGTTTTTTTTTCGC
Organism: Orthosia cruda; assembly: GCA_964057195.1. NCBI lineage: Eukaryota > Metazoa > Arthropoda > Insecta > Lepidoptera > Noctuidae > Orthosia > Orthosia cruda. The sequence continues at coordinate 25,859,552 of OZ059831.1, read as the reverse complement.
CAGCAGCATAGGACAGACACTGATAACATACTTTTTTTAGTTTAATAAACCTAAAAACTGCTTCGCACTTCTTTATACAAGCCGCATGATACAAGCCTGACACACTACCCAACCAACTCAACTCCTGAAAGACAGAATCAACAGTGGCGACCATCAGAACATTGCCGAGGCAATCAAGGTCGATGAGTCTCGGAGAAAGGATTCAACGACAAAGTTATTGAATAAATACAGCAGTGCGGCAGACCTCCACTGCCTTTCTGAAAGAGCAGTGGTGGCCCAGTGGTAACAGCCGCGACTTATAAGTCGGTCGTGGGTTAGAAACCAGGCAGGCACTTTGTGTAAATTATTTTATCACCACTGCTCTCAAAACGGTGAAGAAAAACATCGTGAGGAAACCAAAAATAGAACCAAAAATTCGAAAACATGTGACTTCCACCAACCCAAACTGGGCCCGCGTGGTGGATTATGGCCCATTATCTCTCACAGAGTGGAGGGCGTACAGGCTTGACATTGAACCAAATGGGAGTCGTCTAAGTGCGGCTAAGGGGCCCATCTCTCCTAACCTATCCACTACCCTCCATATCAAGATAGCGACATTACAACAAGGCCAATAGGAACAAAGGGACCTTTATAACTGAGATGAGCTGCTAAGCACTACGGATCACGGAACATAGTGTAAGGTGTAAACAAAGATACTGAATAGGAGATGAATCAACAATCTGCAGGTTAAACAAACTTATCCGCGACATGTACACTGAAAAAAGGATTAACCGAACAATTCTGTAACTTTAAATTATAAGCAAACTTTGGTTATTAGAAAATTAATTTTAATAAAATAATACTAAACTAATTAGCAAATAGCAAAACTCTTTTTTGTTGCTAATAAGACAAAGTTTGCAAGTGCCACAAAACATTTTTTTCAGTTTAAATCTGCGACAAATCGTTGAGCCAACTATTCCATGCATCGTCATTAAGACTTATTTATCTATACCTTATAAACTATGGCTAAATGTTCAGCTTCGCAAATCTATTTATATAGCTATAGATAGGTATAAATCCCTTCTCACCAATAGACGAAGCTTGTCACTCTCGATGAAGGCTAAGTTGTTGGCAGCGGTGCGTAACTGCATCAATTAAGAACTTTAGCTCTAAGACAGTCTTCTTCTTCCTGCCCGATTCCCAATTTAATTGGGGTCAGGCCTCCTTGTGCGCCAGGATGGTCTATCCTGGGTAATCGATGGTGGTAAATTTTGCTCCTTCAGTTGAGTTCTCTCTCGACAGTGGTTTAACCCTTGTTCTTTGCTTGGTATTAATTTTGATAATTGACACCAAAATTTATTAATTAATTTAAAAAAAATATTTTTCACGTAGTAGTCTCGTCTCATTAAATGACCATACCATCTAAGTCTGCTCTATCTGATTTTATCGCTCTAAGACAGTCAACATAGGAATAAAGAAACCCTAAAGCAAAACTTGTAGTACACCGCTATATTTCCCACCTTAGTCCGTCACTCAAAGCAATGACTACAACTTGCCTTGTTAGGTTAGTTCGTGTTGGTCAAATCATGCAACTGAATTTGATAACTGTTATCTCCAACCGATTGAGCAAAAATGTTGCATACACGTTTGGTTTGGATGACAATTCATGGTTAGCCAAAAGCTTAATTTAATAACTTTTCTAAATGTTTTTTTTTTAATATCTCAAATGTAGGTAATATTTGAATAATGTGTCGATTTATTTTTGATATTTTTTTATTTAAAACTACAAGCTCGAAGGCTCAATAGCAGACAGCAGACTGTTCATAGCCTTAGGCATTATTTACGGTCTGTCAACCAAGTGTGGTGAAGAGATAACATGGCAGGTGCATTGTTTTAAACGGGTAAAGCAAAAAATTCACGCAAAAGTGTAGTCAAACTCTCTTTCATTCGATCTGCTTACGTTCCTGGTACCTTAGCAATCCAGATGGAATAGGATCGGAAAGTTATTGTTTATTCACTGGTTTACCTATTTTCTCAGACAAATGGGCTGGGACTTCTTTTGACTAATCTGAGAGAGACGTAATTGTTTGTTTATATTAGTAAAAAAGGCACCTAAATCTTTGATACTAGGAACTAATCCAGGTACGAAAATTCTTTCACTGATGAATTTCTATAATAAAGGCGAGCGTCATAGGCAATTCTGTCTTCTTTTTTTTTCTGAAAAAGTGCATGGTTTCTTTGGGAGAGACGGAGCGAATCCGTGAGAAAAGCTAATTACTAATATTTTGCTTAACAATATGGGTGTGCTTATAAATTATTTTGATTCAGCAAAACACCCTTTACTTGTAAGGATTCCCAAATATTAGATCTCGACATTTTAATAGAGCATTATGATTTAATTTCGAGATTAAATCAGCTTATTATACCTGTGTCTCAGGTTGTGGGAGGATGATATTATTCTGAAATGGCAGATTCGGAATAATTCTTCTACTTAGAACAGTATTATTTATATTTATTCATAAATAGGTTGGTTTTAAATATGATAGCTTTAAGCTAACTTTTGATAGTTTTATTTTGTTTAATTATCACATTTTTTGTGGAATTCCAAAAATATGATAAATGAGGTAAATAATGCCATTTATTTTATTGCTAAAACCTGACAGGATCATTATTTGTTTTTACAAAATCATTACACTCTATTCGCTGGTGCAAAAAATAAAAGGTAAACAAACAAACGTCAAACGGTTACAAGCCGACCAATTTTAAAAATACAACCTTGCAACGCAAAATGGTAACTTCCTATTGACCTACAAAGTTGAAATTTGGTGATAATGTTTATTATCTATACCAATATTATAAAGAGGAAAGATTTTTTTGTGTGTTTGTTTGTTTGTACCGAATAGGCTCGAAAACTACTGGACCGATTTCAAAAATTCTTTTACCGTTGGGAAGCTACTCTATCCTCGGGTGACATAGGCTACTTTTTATCCCTGTATTCCCACGGGAACGGGAACTACGCGGGTGAAACCGTGAGGCGTCCTCTAGTAACGTATAATTTAATAACAAATACCAATATATTGATAAAACAGATTTTTCTTTGGTACGGAACCCTAAATGTGCGAAGTCCGCCACGCACTTTGCGATACTTACAGGAATTTTTATTTCTGAAAATTCAATTCAATTTCAATTTATTCATCAACAAAATTTGAGTACAATGATCATCCTTAAAACTACCATTTAAATATAATAGATGATTGAGGTGCGTTCCAGCAGAAGGCAGAGCAAGACCCAGTCCTGCGCTAGGAATTAACCTGTGTTACAGGCACTGGGCACCTACTCCACCATCACACTTGCAACACTCCTACAAACACGTTAGTATTAGGAAGATTTTGACTCTCTGATTTCCCATTTTAGGCAAGCCTGTATATAGGGAATCAGTGTAATAAAAAATAAAATAAAAAGAAAACTAATATTAAATATATAAATGGATATATGAATGAATATATAAAAATATAAAACGTGCCACATTTACATGTATGTGTGTGTGTAATGTATGTATGTGTGTGTGATGTATGAATGTGGAAGGGCCTTAATGTAGATGGGATATTTAGATTCTAAGATCCTTGTACTGAGTTGGTTTTATGGACGTTAAATTTTTGTATGAGTTATTTTAATTATTTAATGCGATTATATTTATATTCTATTATAGAGATCTTGCAATTACTATCTATTGATTAAGTAGATTTTCAGTTTCTATATAATTTAATTGCAAAAGCCATGATCTAAGTTTATTTTTAAACTCGTTCTGTTTCAGTGGGTAAATTTTTAAGATTTTGTTAGCTTTATTGTATAAGAGACCGCTAGCAACTTTGTAATGCCGTTTAGCCAAATTGTCGTTCTGTGTTTCACTGAGGGGCAGACTATATCCGATCGACGTGTTTTTTGATAGATCGTAGGGTCGTAATTTATAGTTTTGTGTTTCTTGGTTATAGTCTGCTGTACAAATAGTTGTCTGATAGTCAAGACAGCTATATCATTGTAAAGCCTGGACGTAGGGTACCGAAAGATCTTTTTGGTCATTACTTTGAGGACGGCTCTTTGTGCTCTTTCTAAAGGTAAGAGTATGGTTTTGGCAGCCCCACCCCAAGCTGTTATGCAGTATGACATAATCGACTGGCCCAGTGCATAAGATTAAGAATAAGAATAAGAATAAGAATAAGAATAAGAATAAGAATAAGAATAAGAATAAGAATAAGAATAAGAATAAGAATAAGAATAAGAATAAGAATAAGAATAAGAATAAGAATAAGAATAAGAATAAGAATAAGAATAAGAATAAGAATAAGAATAAGAATAAGAATAAGAATAAGAATAAGAATAAGAATAAGAATAAGAATAAGAATAAGAATAAGAATAAGAATAAGAATAAGAATAAGAATAAGAATAAGAATAAGAATAAGAATAAGAATAAGAATAAGAATAAGAATATGAATAAGAATAAGAATAAGAATAAGAACAAGAATAAGAATAAGAATAAGAATAAGAATAATTTATTGTTTAAAAATTACATACAAATGCATGATACGTCATCTTAAGTGTTTCCAAGTCAGCGGCATTTCGAAGCATTTTAAAAGCAATCAGTGCATCGATATGACACTGCCATTTTAGAGATTGGTCTATTTTGACTCCGAGGTACTTTACAGTGGTCACACGAGATATTGTTGGGCAAGAACAGTTATCGGAGGGCTCAATACAGGAATGTGATTTAATAAAAAACGAATCAAACGGAGGGAGAGAAGAAGTTTTTAGTGCGAAGGTTATTAGATGGGTTTTATTAACGTTGAGCGTCAGCAAATTGCGGGACAGCCAAAACATTGCTTTTCTTAAGGCAGCCTCCGCAAAAACTCTCACGTCATTCCATGTGGGACCATGGAGAAAAAGTGCCGTGTCATCTGCATATGCAAAGACCTGGCAGTTGGGAGATTTTAGATCACAGAAATCATTAATATATATTGTGAATAATGGAGGGCCTAAAATAGTCCCCTGTGGTACACCAAAAACCAGTGTCTCGTCCTCACTTATGAAATCCTCCACCTTAACAGCCTGTGTCCTGTTGGTCAGGTAGTCCTAAAATATTTTAAGTGCCACACCCCTAACACCTATTTTTTCTAATTTAGAGATAAGAATCGGGACTGACACGGTGTCAAAGGCCTTGGTTAGGTCCAGAAATAGGCCGAGGCACTTTTCCTTCTTATCCAGGCTATCGACCACTCTGTCAACAATGGATAAAACCGCATCTTCTGTGGATTTGTTCTTTCGGAAGCCAAATTGCTGAGTTGAAATAATACCCTAATAAAAGAAAAACAACACCACCTCGAGTAGGTATTACGAAAGTTGGAGGTTTTGTAACACTGCTGAGCGAAACTCTTTTAAAACTTAAATAATGAATTTCAGCTGCTCTATAATCTCTGATATTTTAAAAATACATATATAAACTCGCCCCATTTCGCATGGGGTTAGGCAGGCACTACAGAACGCCACCTGCTACGATCCTTGCCTATGGTCATACATGCACGCCGCCGCCGGTTGTGGGTACTACGCACCTGACCTTTCTGAAGAACATCACCTATTTTAAGAGGCACCACCATAAACCTTTCTTGTTAAACTAAGAACACCGTTCCATTGGGTGCAGGCAATAAACTAATATACAAAATTATTAGAAACTAGCACTTCACCCGCGACTTCGTTCGTGTGATCCGTGTTTTATCCTACAGATGACTTTTTAGTTTCACCCCCTTATAAACCTTTACAATTTACTTAGGTTAGTATTTATGCCAAGTTTCAAATATATAAGCCCAACAAATTTACACCTTTTCACCTCCTGAGGTGTAGAATTTCCAAAAACCAATAAATACATGTATTCTCTTAATCAACTTAAAGTGTAAATCTTTAATTTCACGTGTCACACTTATAAGCGTAGAAATTTCACACAAACTTTCAACCCTCTTTTTACCCCCTTAGGGATGGAATTTCCAAAAACCAATAAATACATTAAATTTTCTTGACATTGACTCCCCTCCCGTACGGTCCGTGCCCCAGTGACGCCAACATTGCATCAGGTGCTGCCTAGCTAGCCGAGCAGGTTGAGCGGCATCAACACAACTTTTTTCTAATACTTACATTTTAAACTCATGTTCAGGCCTAACGCCTTCAACAAAAGTAATGGCAATCACACGATGCGTCCTATGAAGAGCTCTTAATAATCAAGCAGGCGTTACTTTTTTCTTATAATAAAATTATATAGTCATACTTCTCTTGCCAACGAACCAATGTCCGTGTAACATCTTTTTTTTATGTAATAAACATATATGCGATTCTTGGGACTTTAATTGGCACCAGTATATCCTCCAAAGATATAACATGGTGGCCCATGAGGGGAACATAGAAGAATCCGCGGCAATAAAGAAACAAAGTTAAATTAAATTGGTACGAGTACGACACGCGCGCAGCGGCAACGAACTTCAAGATTTGGAGACTTGCAGTGGAGGGACAAAATCCACGGGTTCCAGCGTATGGAGGGCTGCCACCTGGTCAATACAAGGAGCCAGGATTCGAGCAGTGGTGCAGCCAAAGCATCACATCGAGCAGGGCGTCAACGTGTCGCCTCAAAGTTAAGTGCCCATCCTTTGTTTAAAATCCATCCATTCATCCAAAATACCTATAATACCTATTAGAATATTGAGAATAGCATACCATTTGTGTAAATTAAAGATTTTTCGTGCATATTATTGCCGAAATACCCTAAGAATTGCACCAGATATTTTCTTTTTCATCTACCTTCAACAAAAAATAAAATCGTTAATGGCTTAGAATATCGCTAGATTACATCGTTAAATTATAACGAATTCGAATTATATATATTATTTATTATCCTCATTATATCATTATTAAATTTATATTTTCAAAAAATAGGCTCGGTCAAGAACCTTTTCTATTCATTTTGTTTTTAGTTCTGGTTTTTAGCTAACCATAGTGTGCCGACTATTCCAGGTCACCCCCCTTCGAGTGATACCGGCCACCCGGCCTGGTCAAAAACTGGCCGACCGTCCGGTTGGCGTACAGCTGATCGTGCGCACCCAGCTTCCTTATCAGCAGGTGACACCGAAACGAGAAACGTGAGCCCATTCATTTTCTTAATTTCATTCTGGCAATTGCCCACTATCATTTTCAAAGTTGACTTCTTAACGCTGCTTATTCACAATGGCTGAAAGTAAGCAGCGTTTTAAAGAATTATTCACAAAAAGAGCGTCCGCCAAAGGACAGATTACTAAATTTAAAAATTATTTACACAATATTGCAAAAGAAAATGAGTTAAATGATATTCAATTAACAGAACTAAATTTAAAATTTGCAAAGTTTGAGGCATTATCTGTTAGGGTTGATGACTTGCAAAGTGAAATAGAGGTTCTGAGCCCTGAAAACATTGCAGCTGAAATTGACGAGCGCGATAATATTGAGAGAGAAATAATAATGAACATGCCACTGCTAAGAATTTGGTTGCCATGTTTTCTCGAAAAAATGAATGCGAACAAAGACGTAATTCTGTTCATAATGCTTCATGTTGTGCAGTCGATCATCGCAGTGTAGGGTTGAAACTCCCTCAGATTCAAATCACAAAGTTTAACGGTGATTATTTCCGTTGGTTAGAGTTTAGAGACACTTTTGAGAGTTTAATTCATAACAATGATCAAGTTGCCGAAATTAATAAATTTTATTATTTAAATTCATATTTACAAGGCGACGCAGCCAGAATCATTACTAATCTTGAAGTTTCCGCAAAAAATTACGCAGAAGCATGGAAGCTGCTTTGTGACCGTTACAATAATAATAGAATTTTAATAGATCACCATCTTAATTCATTATTAAATATAAAGCAACTTCCTCGTGAGTCAGAGCGATCTTTAAGATATTTAGTCGATCATATTTCCAAAAATCTACGCGCTCTGGTCAGCCTAGGACAACCAACTGATAATTGGGACGTTCTTATCATATTCATACTGTCATCTAAGCTGGATACTCAAACATTAATGAAATGGGAGGAGCATCGTAACGGCATAACAGACGCGAAACTAAATTTAGAACAATTCTTTAAATTTATCATAGACCGCGCCAACGTGCTCGAGTCTGCAAATCGCAGTAACAATCATTCTGACAATATTATGGCTTCGAAGAACCCTACGACTCCTCAGCGTTTGGCTCCAAACAATAAACATCCAAATCCTAATCATAATTATCATAGTCAAAGAAAGAGTCAGGATAATATGGTCAAATCATTTGCAAGCACTAGCAATAATAATAAAAATAAAGGGTCAAAGGGTTTTGCATGTATAATTTGTGACGAAGGTCATAGAATCTATGATTGCCCAGCATTAAAAGCTAAGGGTATAGATGAAAGAATGACGGATGTAACAAAATATAAATTGTGCATAAACTGTTTAAGGGTCACTTCGTAAAGGACTGTCGCTTCAGATCCTGCCAAGAGCCTGGTTGCAATGAGAGACATAATAGCTTGCTACACCGTCCGCCAACCTTAGCAAGCCAGCTCACCACGGTCGAAGAACCAGGTGAGATAGTAGCAAGTTATTGTGATAAAAATACTAGTCAAATTATATTATCAACTGCTATGGTTGAAGTGTTGAATCCATTTGATCAGCGAAAGATCAAAGTTCGTGCTTTATTGGATTGTGGCAGTCAATCATCTTTTATAACTGAGTCCCTAAAGACCAGATTGTCATTAAAGTCTCATCCCATTGACACTATAAAGGTCAATGGCATAGGGAACACATTAATAAGAAATGTTATTGAAAGCTGTAATATTAAATTACAATCAATAAATAGTAAATTTAGCATAAATTGCTCATGTTTTGTTTTAAAAGAACTGACGGGCCGATTGCCAAAAATCCCCATCGATGTCAGCTTATTGAATCTGCCTGATAATATTCAGCTGGCTGATCCCAAGTTTTATCAGCCAGCCGACATCGATGTTTTGATAGGTGCAGACCTATTTTGGGATATTTTAGGTAATGAACAGTTTTCCTTAGGAGTCAATAATCCGAAACTAAGAAGTTCACAATTAGGATGGATAGTATCCGGTCCCATTCAATCAGTGATGCCACAAAAAAGGGTACATTGTAATCATGGTGTAATTTCCAGAGACAATGATACGGGCGATATTATAGATAAAATGTTAACTAAATTCTGGGATCTGGAAGAAATGCCTGGAAAATCAATTATGATTGAAAATGAAAGTGAATGTGAAAAGCACTTTCTCAACCACACAACAAGAACTAATACTGGTAGATTTTGTGTAAAATTACCGCTGATTGTTTAGGCGATACTTATAAGTTAGCTAAGAGACGCTTTCTTAATATGGAAAGACGGTTAAAACGAAACCATAATTTAAAATTAGAATACGCCAAATTCATTAAGGAATACGAAGAATTAGGCCATTAAATTTTGTTAAATGTTAGTTTAAGTGATAGCTTAATCCCAAGTTATTACCTGTGTCACCACACAGTTCTGAAACAGGAAAGCGAATCCACTAAGGTTCGTGTAGTGTTCGATGGTTCCGCTCCCTCCACTTCCGGTTGCTCACTAAATGATATATTAATGGTGGGTCCAAACGCACAGGATACTCTGTTTTCTATTTTGATACGGTCTAGGCAATACAAGTACCTACTCACCGGAGATATAGAAAAAATGTATCGTCAAATATTAGTACACGAAGATGATAGGCATTTACAGCTCATGCTATGGAGAGGAGAGGAATCTGAATCCATTCAGACGCTTATGCTCAATACTTTGACTTACGGAACAGCGAGCGCCAGTTACTTAAGCACACGCTGTTTGTGGCAGGTAGGGCAGGAACAGAATAATGACTTAATTAAAGACATTAGCCAAAAGGATTTCTACGTTGATGATCTGATAACGGGTTCGAATGATTCACAGCAATTAATATATATACATAAAGCTGTATCTGAAGCATTAAAGTCAGGTTGTTTCAATTTAAGAAAGTTTAAAACTAATTACCCTTCCATTTTTGATAATGTTATTATGAATGAACAAGACAAGTTGATTTTTAGTGAGTCTTCAAGTACACTAGGGTTGGGCTGGACACCTTCAAGCGATACCTTGCACTTTCCAATAAAGGGATTTTCACATGATAATAATCAAATAATAACAAAGCGATTTATTATGTCAAATGCTTTCAAGATATTTGATCCATTGGGTATATTAAGTCCAGTTGTAGTGAAACCGAAGATAATGTTGCAAAGACTTTGGCAACAAAAACTGGACTGGGATCAACCAGTCCCTCGGGAGATAAGAGACGAATGGATTAAGTTTCCTGAAAACATAAAATACTTGCCGTCTTTACAAGTGCCAAGGTTAGTTCTAGGTGACTCAGCTAAATATATCGAGTTACATTCATTTAGCGATGCTTCACAAAACGCGTATGGTGCGTGTATTTACATGAAAACGACTAGTCTCAATGGTGATGTCACAGTCAGATTATTGTGCGCGAAGTCAAAAGTGGCGCCATTGAAGCCTTCTACCATACCCCGCCTGGAATTGTGCGCGGCCTTACTTGCTGCTAAACTTACAAAATCTGTAATTAACTCACTCCGGTACAAGCCAGACAAACTAGTGCACTGGTGCGATTCGACAGTAATATTGTGTTGGATTCGTAGCGATGTCAGTAAATTAAAAGTGTTCGTAGATAATCGTATTGTTGAAATTAAGGAACTAGCATCTACTTCAGCTTGGCGGTATATTCCGACGGATTCTAACCCTGCAGACTTAATATCAAGGGGAGTAGATGCTAAACGTTTTATTTCAATGGCACTATGGTGGACAGGGCCTAGTCTTTTATTAAAAAATGAATCTGAATGGCCTAAGCTAAATGTCAATGATTCGGATGATCTACCAGAGATAAGGGCACATCATTCAGCAATAATTGATCAACCCGTCATTGATTTTGATAAATATTCATCTTTAACTAAGTTACAAAGATCATTTGCTTATGTTCGTAGATTCATATTTAACCTTAAAAACAAACATGATAAGCGCGTAGGTATATTGTCAGTTAATGAGGTACGTGACTCATTCTACTCGCTATGCGTAATCTCTCAAGGTCAGACGTTCCCTATTGAATACGATCTGTTACAACTTTAGAGGATGTAATGGTGCCAATCAAAGTAATAAAAAACTCCGAAAATTAACGAAATTAGGTTTAATATACTATAGAGAAGATACACGCACAATGGTTGTCGGGCAAGTGTACGATGACATTTAATTTTACTAATACGTGCCGCAACGCCTATGCAAATTTTAATAATTAAGTGTTTTTACAACTTTTGCTATTTATTTAGAACAGGCGTTTACGCCTGAACATATTCCGGGCCGTTGAAAGGTAGCTTTCAACCGTTTAAGTCTTCAGCTGAGGGAAGTTTGCAGAGTCGCACAAAGGCGCGTCGCACGCAGCCCCTGGTGGTGAGGATGTCTGCTACTCTGGATATCCCGTCAGGTCCAGATATGAGGCGAAGTACGCGGCCCAGTTTCCAAGCGAGAGGGGGCGCGTTGTCGTCAGCTAGCAGCACCATATCTCCCACGTCTAGCTTTGACGTGTTTGTCCGCCATTTTGTCCTTTGTTGTAACTCAGAAAGGTATTCCTTCTGCCATCTTTTCCAGAAATGTTGCCTCAGCTTCTCAAGGCGCTCATATCGTCGCAATTGGCTTTCCTTCACGTCTTCCAGGTTTGGTGTTGGCAGAGCGATCAGCGGTCGGCCAATGATGAAATGTCCTGGGGAGAGGGAAAGGAGGTCGTTAGGACTGGATGAGAGAGGGCACAAGGGACGGCTATTGAGGATTGCCTCCACTTGTGCGAATAAGGTAGAAAGTTCCTCGAACGTCAAGTGACATTCGCCTAAAACTCGTCGTAATAAATGTTTTGCCGATTTAACCCCGGCCTCCCATATGCCACCAAAATGAGGAGAATAAGCCGGAATGAATTTAAAATTGATAGATTGCTGACTTACAAAATCAACTAAAGGTTCATGGTTCTGTTTGATGAACGAGCCTATTTCTTTCGCGGCAGCTACAAAATTAGTACCATTGTCACTGAATATTTCAGTTGGCTTGCCACGTCGAGATATAAATCGTTTTAATGACATTATAAATGCATCCTTGGTTAAGTCACTAACTGCTTCAAGGTGTATGCATTTGTAACGAAGGCAAACAAAAAGACATAAATAACATTTTACAATGCGACAGCTGCGTCCTTTACGGTTTACTATGTAAAATGGGCCAGCAAAGTCAAGGCCAACGGATAAAAATGGATAGTCTGGCGTTATTCGTTGAGACGGTAAGTTGCCCATTTTAGGTTGCAAAGTTGTACCCTTTAAACGCCTGCAGCGTACGCAGTTATTTACTGTGCGTCTCGCTAGTATCCTACCATTAATTGACCATATCGTTTCTCTGACAGTAGCCAATAACATTTGAGGACCGGCATGCATGGTGTTAATATGTTGTCTAATAAAATAAAGTTTTGTTAAAGTATGCGCTGCATGAAGTAATATTGGATGTTTCTTTTCGAATGAATAACAGGACGCATCGATTCGTCCACCGACACGAATTAAATTGTATTCATCTAAGAAAGGCGATAACGCTAATAACTTACTATTTTTATTTAATTGTTTACCAGTTACCAGCAGGTCGTATTCAGTAGAAAACGATTGACCTTGGGAGATAATACAAAGCGAGCGGAATGACTCACGCAACTCATTAGCGGACAATGTGCCAACTCGTTTGTTATGTTTATTTTTTAAATTAAATATGAATCTAAGAACGTAAGCAAATGACCGTTCTAACCTAGATAACGATGAATATTTTTCAAAATCGATAATGGGTGACTTTATGACTATCGGATGCGCCTTTAATTCGGGTACTATTTCTAAGTCTTTTAGGTTGGATTTAGGCCATTCGGTTTCGTTATAAATTAAAAAACAAGGCCCTGTCCACCAGAGTGATATCGACGTTAGTCGCTTAGCATGCACTCCTCTTGATAATAAATCAGCGGGGTTTAAATCTGTAGGTACATATCGCCACGCCGACGATGAAGTTAATTCTTTGATTTCCGTGATACGATTAGCCACAAATATTTTTAATTTACTGACGTTACTACGTATCCAGCACAACGCTACGTTTGAATCACACCAGTGTATTAGTTTGTCTGGCTTGTACCTTAATGAATCTACCACTGATTTTACGAGTTGAGAAGCGAGTAAGGCGGCGCACAGTTCCAAACGTGGTATGGTAGTACTTTTTAGTGGAGCTACTTTAGACTTTGCGCACAATAGTTTAACCGTGACGTCACCGTTAGCGCTGATCGTTCGCATATAAATACATGCGCCATACGCATAACTTGATGCATCACTAAACGAGTGTAATTCGATGACCTTTGGTGAGTCACCTAAAACTAACCTCGGTATGCGTAGATTGCGCAAGTATTTTATGCTTTCAGAGAAATCGATCCATTCTTCCTTTATATCTTGAGGGACAGGCTCGTCCCAGTCAAGTTTAAGTTGCCAAAGCTTTTGTAACATTATTTTTGGCCTTATTACAATGGGACCTAATATACCTAATGGGTCAAATATTTTGAACGCGTTTGACATAATAAATCGCTTAGATATAATATTATGATTAGTGTCGTGGGAAAATCCCTTTATAGGAAAGCTCAAGGTATCACTGGCAGGGGCCCAGCCCAAGCCTAGGGTGCTTGAAGACTCACTAAAAATGAGCTTGTCCTGCTCATTGATAGCAACATTATCAAATATGGACGGATGATTTGTTTTGTATTTTCTTAAATTAAAACATCCTGACCTTAATGCCTCAGATAGAGCGTTTTGAATATATTTTAATTGCTGTGGATCATTTGATCCAGTAATTAAATCATCGACATAGAAGTCCTTTTGAATGATGGTGCGAATTAGTTCATCATTCTGTTCTTGACCTACCTGCCACAAGCAACGTGTGCTAAGGTAGCTTGCACTCGCTGTACCATAAGTTAAAGTGTTAAGTTGAAGTGTCTGAATCGGTTTAGACTCCTCGTCTCTCCACAGAATGAGCTGCAAATGCCTATCATCTTTGTGTACGAGCACATTTCGATAGAATTTTTCTATATCGCCCGTAAGTAGGTATTTGTATTGCCTGGAGCGTAACAAAATAGAAAAAAGAGTATCTTGTACTGTGGGGCCTACCATTAATATATCATTAAGGGAACAACCAGAGGAAGATGAAGCAGACCCATCAAACACTACACGAAGTTTTGTGGATTCACTTTCCTGCTTTAAAACTGCGTGATGGCATAAATAATAATTAGGAATTAATATTTCATTATTTAACAAAGATAAATGACCTAGTTCGGCGTATTCCTTAATAAATTTATTATATTCTATTTTTAACATATTATTACGTTTAAATCTCTTTTCTATATTTAGGAATCGCCGCTTAGCTAACTTGTAGGTATCACCTAAACAATCAACTGAATCCTTAAGGGGTAGTTTTACGCAAAATCTACCTGAGTTAGTTCTTGTGGTATGAGTAATGAAATGTTTTTCACAATAAGTTTCACTTTCACTCATAATGGATTTTTTGGGTACTTCTTCTAATTCCCAAAATCTACCTAGCATTTTTTCAATACCCTGAGTACCATCGTTGTTTTTAGACACTACGCTATGGTTACAGTGTACGCTTTGATGCGGTGTTGTTGAGTTAATGGGACCGGATACTATCCAACCTAGTTGCGAGTTTCGTAGCTTAGGATTATTGGTTCCCAAAGAAATCTGTTCGTTCCCTAAAATATCCCAAAATATGTCGGCACCTATCAAAACATCTATGTCGGCAGGCTGATTGAACATAGGATCAGCCAATTGGATATTTTCTGGTAATTTTAGGGCACTAATATCGACGGGACTTCTCGGTAAACGACCCGTCAGTTCCTTTAAAACGAAGCACGAACAATTTATATTAAATTTATTATTTAATGATTGCAATATAATGTTGCAGCTTTCAGTGACATTATTTGCTTGTGTGTTGCCTATACCAATGACCTTTAGCGAGTCAATATGATGGGACCTTAAAGATAACCTTATCTTTAGGGATTCGGTTACAAAAGAAGACTGACTGCCACAGTCTAACAACGCACGAACTTTGACCTTTTGCTGGTCAAATGGGTTCGATACCTCGACCATGGCAGTAGATAATAAAAGATAACTTGTGTTTTTATTGCAATAACTAGCTACTATCTCATCTGATTCCTCAACGTATGCAGTCTGAGTTGTCAACGTTGGCGGACGGTGTAGCAAGCTATTATGCCTTTCGTTGCATTCAGGCTCTTGACATGACCTAAAGCGACAGTTATTAACAGCATGACCTTGTCTGAGACAGTTAATGCACAGTTTATACCTTGTCACGTCTGACATTCGCTCATCAATGCCCTTAGCCTTGAAGGCTGGGCAATCGTAGATACGATGGCAGCCGTCACAAACAATGCATGTGAAACCCTTTGGTTCCTTATGCTTAACATTACTACTAGTGCTTGCAAAAGACTTAACCGTATTAATTGGCGTCTTATTTTGACTATGTTTATGTGTTTGGTTATCGTTGGGAGTAGAACGCTGAGGCGTCTTAGAGCCCATAATATTATCAACATGATTATTATTTCGGTGTGCTGACTCGAGCACATTAGCACGATCTGTGATGAATTTAAAGAAATGCTCTAATTTCGGTCTTCCGCTCACATTACTGGTACGATATTCTTCCCATTTTAATAGAGTGTGACCATCCAACTTTGCTGACAAAATGAATATAATCAAGACATCCCAATTATCCGTTGGCTGACCTAAACTAACCAACGCACGTAAATTCTTGGTGATGTGATCGACTAAGTACCTCAAAGACCGTTCTGACTCGCGTGGAAGCTGCTTTATATTCAATAAAGAATTGAGATGATGATTAATTAATATGTCATTATTATCGTAACGATTGCAAAGCAACTTCCATGCTTCACTGTAATTCTTGGATGAGATCTCGAGATTAGAAAGGACTCGAGCTGCATCGCCTTGCAAATATGAGTTCAAATAATAATATTTATTAATATCTGGAATACGATCATTATTGTGTATCAAACTTTCAAATGTATCTTTGAATTCAAGCCAGCGGAAATGATCACCATTAAATCGTTGAATTTGGATTTGCGGAAGCTTCAAACCTAAACTAGGATGATCTTCAGAACAGCATGTAGTATTATGAACGGAATGACGTCTTAATTCGAGTTCAGCCTGTCTAGAAAACTTGGATATTAAATTCTTAGCAGTAGCTATATTAATCACTATATCCTGTTCAATATTATCACGTTCGTCAATTTCAGCATCAATGTTATCAGGATCCAGAACCTCTATTTCAGTCTGCAAATCGTCAACCCTGACTGCTAAAGCTTCAAACTTAGCAAGCTTTAAGTTCAACTCTGTCAATTGAATTTCATTTAACTCGCTTTCGCTTGAAATACTACTGAGGTAATTTTTAAATTTAGTGATTTGTCCTTTGGCGGACGCCCTCTTCGTAAAAAGTTCTTTAAAACGCTTATTTTCAGCCATTGCAAATAAAGAAAAAAAAAATAAGATTGACTAAGTAATAAATGGAATGGGCTCACGTTCCTCGTTTCGGTGTCACCTGAGAAGCAGAGAAGCTGGCCGAGCACGCTCAGCCGCTAACGCTGCTAGTGAGCTGCGGGGAACTTTGACCCCGCAACCGACCCACGCGGTCTGTGTTCTCGCACTCGCGGTTAGATCTGAAATAGTCGGCAAATCTCGCTTAACTTTGAGTAAAAACTAATGCTGTTCTAATGTTCCTATTTTTATTGTGAACGGAACGACAAAGATACAACAAATTAACAGAATTTATGAATTTTATATTTTTTCTTTTTTAGTTAAAGGGATAGATATTATTTGGAAACAGTAGCATATAAATTTTAGGTATTATTAGAATCGTTTTAATTGATCTGATGCAACTTCTTTAAGATTTTATTTTAATTGACGGTACATGAAAAAAAAAAAAAAAAATAGTTCGGTATAATTTCGCAATTAACGGAATATTTAGAAAATTTGTAATACCTAATTTACTCGAATATACCTTGATTCACACAAATGGAATGCAATAGTCAATATTTCAAATAGGTAAGTAATAGGAAGGATAGACAAAGGATGGACACTCAACTTTGGTACGACACGATGACGCTCCGCACGAGGTGATGCTTTAGCGGCACCACTGGCTCGAAGGCTGGCTTCTTCAATTGTCCAGACAGCAATTCCCCACACGCTGGACTCTGTGGATTTTCGATCTTCCACAGCAGGCTTCAAATCTTGAGGTTGCTGCCGCGCACGCGTTGTCGCGATGCCCCAATCCAAGTCGTTATTTCGTAGATTTACATTAAATAGTCGCGATTTTTACTAGTTCCCCTCATGGGCCACCATGTCACAACTTTAGATGATGTAATGGTGCCAATCAAAGTAATAAAAAACTCCGAAAATTAACGAAATTAGGTTTAATATACTATAGAGAAGATACACGCACAATGGTTGTCGGGCAAGTGTACGATGACATTTAATTTTACTAATACGTGCCGCAACGCCTATGCAAATTTTAATAATTAAGTGTTTTTACAACTTTTGCTATTTATTTAGAACAGGCGTTTACGCCTGAACACGATCTATTAGTGAAAGGTAAATCTTTAAATAACAAAAGTAAGTTATTATCGTTATCGCCGTTCTTAGATGAACATAAATTAATTCGAGTCGGTGGACGAATAGATGCGTCAGTTCATTCTTTTGAAAAGAAACATCCAATTTTACTTCATGCTTCACATAGATTAACAAAATTATATTTCAAAAGAGAACATGTAAGCAATATGCATGCTGGTCCGCAATTGTTATTGGCGTCTGTGAGAGAAGCAGTATGGCCAATTAATGGCAGGTGTCTTGCTAGACGTACAATCAATACTTGCGTAAGATGTAGACGACTACGAGGCGTGACATTACAACCTAAAATGGGTAACTTACCGGTCCAGCGCATAACCCCTGACTATCCCTTTATATCTGTTGGCTTGGACTTTGCTGGCCCATTTTATATTATAAATCGTAAAGGCCGTGGGAGTCGTGTAGTTAAATGTTATTTATGTCTTTTTGTTTGTTTGCGTTATAAGTGCATCCATCTAGAAGCTGTCAGCGACTTAACAAAGGAGGCATTTATAATGACACTCAGGCGGTTTGTAGCTCGTCGTGGTAAGCCAACGGAAATATTCAGCGATAACGGAGGCAACTTTGTAGCTGCCGCGAAAGACATAGTAGCGTTCATAAGAGATCACCACGAGCCTCTGTCTGATTTTGCAAGTCAGCAATCAATTACATTTAAATTTATTCCGGCTTACACTCCTCATTTCGGTGGCATATGGGAAGCCGGGGTTAAGCCGGCAAAATATTTTTTAAGACTGTTATTGGCGATAGCCACTTCACCTTTGAAGAAATTTCAACTTTTTTTACTCAAGTGGAGGAGATTCTCAATAGCCGTCCCTTGTGTCCACTCTCATCCAGTCCTAACGACCTCCTTTCCTTCTCCCCAGGGCACTTCATCATTGGGAGGCCGTTGACCGCTCTACCACCACCAAACCTTGTAGAAGTCAAGGAAAGTCAGCTGCGACGGTATCAACGCCTAGAGAAGACACAGCATCATTTTTGGAAAAGGTGGCAAAAAGAATATCTGTGCGAATTGCAACAGAGGACAAAATGGCGAAAAGATACGTCGAAGCTGGATGTTGGAGATATGGTACTCCTAGCAGATGACAACGCGCCCCCTCTTGCATGGAAACTGGGTCGCGTTCTTCGCCTTATATCCGGCTCTGATGGGATATCCAGAGTAGCAGACATCCACACCAACAAGGGCTGCGTGCGAGGTTCACTAGTCCGGCTCTGCAGACTGTGTGAACAACAGAGGAGCTTAAGGATTGAAAGAGATCTTTCAATGGCCGGGAATATGTTCAGGCCTAACGCCTTCAACAAAAGTAATGGCAATCACACGATGCGTCCTATGAAGAGCTCTTAATAATCAAGCAGGCGTTACTTTTTTTCTTCTAATAAAATTATATTGTCATACTTCACTTGCCAACGAACCAATGTCCGTGTAACATCTTTTTTTTATATAATAAATATATATGCGATTCTTGGGACTTTAATTGGCACCAGTATATCCTCCAAAGATATAACACTCATGGTATCTTTCGAATAGAACTGAATAATTCAAAAAGATATATAAAGGTATTGAAGCAGTCTTGGATATGAAGTATTTGTTTTGATAAAGATTAATACCAAGATACAAATAAAGAGCCTTTTCCAGCGGCGGCATTTCAATTATTTTTTTAAATAAAAGAATACTTATTGTGGCATAACTATAATAGTTAGACGTATGCTGTTGCGACACTTTTCGTAAACAATAATGTGTTCCGCAAAGTCGTAGCACATTATTTAATTCTATCATCAATAGTTTTCGCAGCGCACGCGATGTAAAGAATATTTTAGTTATTTTTCCATCTTGGGTTACATTATTGGAGTTTTAGTAAGGATCCCTAATTTTTTTTAAATATAATATAGCCTATGTCACCCGGGGATAGTGTAGCTAAATAATTTTTCAAATCGGTTCAGTAGTTTCGAAACCTACTATTCAATGTAAACAAACAAACAATCAAGTCTTTCCCCTTTATAATATTAGTATAGAAGTATGCATATATAAATTATTAACTTGAAATTAATAATATTGTGTTAGTCAATAATTCGATTGAAAACATAACTAAGTAATAGTTATGTATTATTTAGTTACGTATGTAATCATATTATTGACAACTCATTAGTAATTGACAATACCTCGATCAGAGGGGTGACCATAAGCTCTTTGAATAAGGTAATTTTTTGGGACAATCCCACCGCACTATTCCCAAACCACTGCAACTCCTGAAAGCCAGAATCAACAGTGGCGACCACCAGAAAAGCGCCGAGGCAATGAAGCTCGACGAAGTCCCGGAGAATGAATTTAACTGTCTTGGATCCCGCAACGAAATTAATCAGAAAAGAAAATGGAGGAGTAAGAAAAATACAAATTTCCACTTCCCTCCATATCAAGCAGGAGACAGAACAAACAAGACCAATAGGCACAAAGGGTCGTTTACAACTGGGATAAGCCCAGTTGCCTAGCACCACGGATAAAAAATTGCATTAATATTAATGGGTCCTAACATTGTGAGCTGTTATATTTGATTCCAATAATAGGTATGGCAAAAGCGCTTGAACGCACGGAAATTTGTTCTAGTTTCCACAAGTTCCGTATAGTAAACAGCTCCTGATACAGCCTGTACATTATTCAACATAGTATTGCATTAATTCTGCCAAAGAATACACTCCCATAAGATATGATGTGCAGATTGTACATATTCACAGTCAGATGTAGAACACTGACATAATGGCGAGGCAACAAGCTTGAAGGAAAATAATTTACTTTTAAAGTTACCATGCCCTGTGAGAAATTGGGCAACATAGTGATCCACCTCCAGCCACGTCCTGGCCAGCCGCACGCGAACGGATGGAAAGAATTGGTGGAGGTGTCGGCCCTTGATGGAATTATCCCACCTACATTGCCATTCGGATAAAAGTTCCTCCCAGACGTCAATATGTGGTTTAAATAATCTAGAGATTTTGGCACGGTCACTCCGCGTTAAAAAGTCCGCGTCCATGGTCTCTTTTGCGGAATAGTACATTGCAGCACGTCGCTGCACTTCAAGGTCGACCGGAAGTACGCCAGCAAGTACCGGTAAGGCTTCAGTACTAACCGTCCTGTATGCTTTGCATAAGAATATCAAAGCCAAACGCTGACTCTGAAGTAATTTACGTCGTACCGCCCCTATTGTGGCCCTATCAGCCCAAACAGGCGCCCCATAGCAGATACAACCCAAGTAAGTAGCCCCATAAATAGTCTTTAAAGTCAAAAAAGACAGACCCCACGTAGATTTAGATATTCTCGTTAAGGCATAGAAGTTCTTTTTTGCTTTTTCACCGACGATTTTAATATGATCTATAAATGCAAAATTCCTTTCTAACACTAGACCAAGATAGCACACGGACTGCTTCCTTTTTACCGGAACGTTATTAAATTTAATAGTAG
This sequence comes from Orthosia cruda, assembly GCA_964057195.1. Lineage (NCBI taxonomy): Eukaryota > Metazoa > Arthropoda > Insecta > Lepidoptera > Noctuidae > Orthosia > Orthosia cruda. The sequence goes on along the minus strand of OZ059831.1, from coordinate 25,838,255 downwards.
GACACGATTTAAGATTACCTTTCAAAATGAGCTGATAAGTTTTATGCGGAGCAAAGGTCAGGCGGTTACGATCGCCCCACTGAGATATTAATCGTAGGCAAGTGTCAGCCAAGTTCTCGAGTCCAGCTCGAGTACTTGATTGAATGAGCAGAAGACCGTCGTCCGCGTAACCGGTTAATGAACAGCCGCTTGGAAGCGGAATCGCGAGAAAATCATCAAAGCCTAAATTCCATAAAGGTGGACCAATAACCGAACCCTGAGGACATCCCATGGTGAGAGACTTCGACATGGAATGATGGCCGAGTTTGAGTTTCGCGGAACCATTTAAAAAGTAAGAGTAAACTAAATTGTATATATTTCTATAGCAGCCTCGAGTTTTCATTTTAAGTAATAGCATTGGCCACCATGCGTTATCAAAAGCCCCAGAAATATCTAGAAAAATCCCAATTACATACTTATGTTCAGATGTATTAACTATTTTCCGAACTTTAAGGGCCGCGTCTATGGTAGATTTTCCAATAGTGAAACCGAATTGATTATTATGAAATTTTGGTCCGTCCGGTAGCAACCGTGGAACGATAAGGCGCTCCAGGAGTTTTCCCAAAGATGGAAGTAATGTTATGGGCCGGTACGACTTCGGGTCGTCCGGGGGTTTGTCGCCACTTTTCGGGATTATTCGTATAAATCCGCGTCGCCAAATACGAGGAAATACGCCCTCCGCAATACAATGGTTGTAAACGGTTAAAATCGCATCACCGGCTGTTTTACACGCTTCTATAATCATCCGATTAGATATTTTATCTTCACCTGATGACTTGTTGAGTGGTAACCTCTTGACAACGTTAATAAATTCGTCAGTGGATGGAAGGTCTGACGCTGGTGATTCAGGTGGTACAGCTGCCCACGCTCTGATCTGTTGATGGTATTCGTTGTCATTAGCTAGTACGTCATCAGGTATAAGAGTATTCAGCAAAACTTCAGTTGTTTCCTCAATACCGGTAGTGTGTTTATTATTTACTTTAATATTCTGAACAAACGCGAGGTCGACTGATCGATTGACTTTAAACTAATGATATAAAGGAGACCACGGACCTTCTTTATCTAATTTTTCTACTACTTTACGCAATAAATTACCCTTTGATTTTTCCACCGATGCTCTGTAGCGGGACCTGGCAACTCTAAACGTATTTAACGCAATGGAAAGAGGGTCACCGGTAACCTTACGTTTTTTAAGCTTGTTAAGATGTTTACGCGCTCGGCGATAATTTTTACGCTGTTCAGTTAGGTAGTCACACCACCAATCACATCTACGTATATTGGTCAAAGATCCACGACCAATGGCAATGTCAGCACAGTAAGTGAAGGTGTCTGACATAATTTCAGCACTTTCTTCAGCTGAAAGCCCATCACGAGTGAAGTCTTTGGCGTGAGACGCAACAAGCGAGCTAAAGAATTCCCAATTCGCACCCTTACATTTATACCTAAAGTTACCAATGACATGTGACGTACCCTGAGTAAAAACTGGAACAAATTCGTACACGATCAAGCGATGATCACTACAAGACGCGTCCGGTAGGACACGCCACCTATCCAAGCGTACGTCTGCACTAGAAAGTGTGACGTCAATACAAGATTCGCCCATTTGGCTGCAAAAAGTTGGTGGTGCGTCAGGGGTATTATGAATAGTCAGATTCATTTCAGCAATGAAATCTTCAACAGCGCAGCGTCGTTCATAATCCGTAGACCGAACTTTGCCATACCAGAGTGATGATGACGCATTAACATCAGCGCCAACGATAACTTTGCAGCCCGCGAGCGACTGCAAGACGTGACGGAGGTTATGTATATGAGGAGCAACAGGGTTTGAATATTGAAAGTAGCAGCTCACAACGTAAACTTTAAAAGAAGACGATGAGACCTCCGCAACGGCACAATGGGGTGTCATAAGATTACGCAAAGACGTTACTGTAAAGTTAGAAGAATGCGCCACGTAAATTCCAGCTCGTGCTTTGCCATCCAACTGTACTACTTTGTGACGTAAACGCGCGTTTTGATATTGTTCTTGAACAAGCACGATATCTAAGTTATAATCGATAATTAGTTTTTCCAGTTCAGAAGTCGCTACCCTATCGTTGTGGAGATTTAATTGTCTTATGGTTAATCTATCCATTATTTTAGTAGTTGGTGTTGAGGATAAGTTGTTCGAGTTTAATTTTTTAAGTGGCACACCCATCTGATCCACATCGATGGTCAGACGGTTTCTTAGAGCGTTTACAAGCCACGCAAGACGGTATATAATTTAAATTGTCTTTATGCGGACAGTCTTTGGTTTCATGTGTCTCACAGCAATTAGCGCAGGTAGGTGATTTAATAGTGCAGTGTTTCTTAACATGACCGAACGGTTGACAATGTGCACAACGTACTACATCGACATCATCAATGAAACGGCAAGTCGCCCAATCAATAAACAATTTGTCCTTGGTCGAGACTAAATGTTTCCGGACCGCGGATTCGAGTTCAATGCCTATCCATTTCCGACCGTTGTCTAACGAACGCCTACGTATGATTTTTGTTGATTTTATAAATTCGTCTTCTTTTAATGACAACTCGTCTTTAATGTTTTGACAGTACAACGCATGCAAAAAGGCACTGTCCTCCGTTGAGGATGGGACGTCTTTAACTAAAATACGAGGCTTACGGCCTTTTGGTTTTTCAAGTCGCAAGCCACCGGACCTAATGGCATCGACCGATTGCAGCTTTTTGATTTGTAAATCGTTAGCGACACGTAACACGACGCCAGACTTCGCAGCCTTCTTGACACCTACAATTTGAAAGCCGTCACTAGGATCTATTGCTTTCATGAGCGCTTGTTTAGTCGCGGAAGAAGTTGCGAAATCAGTTGAACGCTCATCAGTGGGGTAGGCCACAAGACACGGAAGTTTGGCACGGGCATTCACTTGTGGAACTACTTTAGGTAAACGAAGTTTTAATTTGTCAGCATATGAGGCATTATTGACATCAGACTTGGCAATATCGACACCGGTATTATGTTTAATTTTATCTAAATCGCGTTCCGTATTGGCCAACTTAGTCTCGTTGGCGGATGATTTTATGGCTAGCAATGATACAATAGCCGTTGTGCGCTGATTCATGTCCATAATTGCGGATTTATTTGCAACATTAATGCGGGACCCTTGGTCATTGACAAGATCGTTAATTTTAGACAGGTACGCAGACGCCTGAGTAACCAAATCACAATAGTCGTCATTGCTTACATTAGGGGTCTTTAAGTCAAGAGTGAATAGGTTTCTTCTAGGCAAGCGTGCTTCACCATAGACCACATCATCGCTTAACATCAGGCGAGATGGTGGTCAAACGCTAGCCTATAGTTTATAAAAAAAAAAAAAAAAAGTGATATTTAATATCGGCGAAGACCTTACAATTGACTTTGATGTTTGCATTCGCTTAGATCCATCTTCGGGTGAAATGTAAGAAGGAGACATTTCACTAAATAAACGCTTAGCATTAGCGGAGGTCGTCGGCGACCTTGGTTTATTTATTCGGCGGAATAATATTTCTCCACCACGATCAGGTGGGTCATCATTAGATAACATAATTACTTATGGAAATTAAACTAATAAGCGTATTAGAACGTAAAAAGTGAAAGATTAACGGACGATACAATTATTTCGATATACCCACACGTCAAGAAAAGTAAATGTACTCACCGATAGCTGACGAAATTAACTAATTACAACTAAATAACGGACGTAAACACGTTTAAAAACTTACGATACCAGCACTTATCACAATGATACACAATTGACAGCAAATCACAAGCCGGAAATAAATTTCGGAACATGACAATTGCAATTAAAAACAGGGAGCGAACAGATCACCGCTAACCAATGCGAGCGCGCGGAGGGTAAGTGTGTTGAATAAGGTAAGTGTGTGTATGGGTCAGATTTATACTTGTATACCTCTGTCGCTTACGCACACTCAAAATAACCTTACTCTAAGAGCTTATGGTCACCCCGCTGGTATTTAATAAAATTAGTAGTGAATGCCTCTAGGTAAAGTAATAAGTTAGGCGTGAAGTACCCGTACATCCCAGAATCCTCCATCAGATTTCGATTTCAGTAGAAACCAATTAGCTAACTTTGAGCGAAGCTTTGTAAGGAAAATCTGTTACATTTCACATCAATGGCTCTTGCTTTAAGAACCACTACAGAATTTATGAAAATAATCTTGAATATTAAGAAATTTCGTTTGCAAATTCCTCTCAAATTTTAACAACCGCTGTCAGTCGCAGAAACAAATTTTTTTAACGATATTAATCGGGAACATTTTATTCCGGTCTAGTGGTTTTATAGATTCATTTATTGCTGAAAAAATTATGAGCAGGCTAACGACCTAACGTTAAATACTCACTAAAGCGTTTCAGTAGAATTTTATAGGCTTGACCTTAATTATTTTAAGGGTTGGTATTGGTAACCTAACACTTTCATCTTCCTTTTATTTATTTTTTACCCGCCTGCAAGGAAAAGGTTATGTTTTTCGCGCATATCTTGTATGTTTGTAATATTCTTTATTACCTCATACCTATCAAACCACTAGACGGATTTATATAATGAAAACATGTTTCAAAGTAACTCGAAGAAAAAAATGATATATATAAAGTGGTAAATAAAAAAAAAGTAATTTCATAATCAAAAACGCGACTAACGAACTAAAAAGTTGTAAACAAGTTTTTTTTTTCTTGTTTACAGCTTTTTAGTTCGCTTCTTAAGCAGTCGAGATTTTTTCATTTATTGTCTATCAAGTTGTTTTGAGGAACTAACACCTCCCATGATTCTCCATAAGACTCGCCTGGAAAGCGTTTGATTTGGGCTCACGATCTTTCTGGGTACGATGAGTACGATGCTTGTGAAGGCTGGCTGTTGCTGAGACCCATCTTTAGTATGCTACGCTGTGTTATTTTGTTAGAGAAGCTGAGAAGAAGCCGGATCAACGAAGGTCATAATTAAAAAAATATATATAGGTAAGCGACGAAAACATAATTATGGTACTACGTAGTTATTCATATGAAATGAAATCATTAATTTGCTAAATGTAGGTGTACGGATTAGATGTTCTTTTTGTAGGCAGTCCCGATACATTTTAACTTACGGCAAAAAGCGGCATGCAGAATTGTTTAGTTTAATATACAAAAACACAAATATTTTATACTTTATCATCATTTGAAAGCAATAAACCAATCCAAACATTAAAACATGTAGAATGGCTCGTAACACAGCAAAATAAAGAATATTAAGGTTATCATTACAAAATCATTATTTGAAAACAACAATAATCAAAACTATTAACATTAATAAAATAATAACCAAGTATAACAATGACATTTAAACACAATAAAAGTAATAAAGATCAATAATATTGGTAATGCAAAAACATAATCTGTTTAAAATGTCTTAAACAATCAATATAATAAGTAACTGTATAAAATACGTCAAATGTCAAAATAGCAATATAAAAAGTCAAAATAAAAGAATCTTCCATAAAATTGGCATACAATACAATATAGTAAATGGCAACATAGATTTTTTGAATCCGATTCATTTCAAAGATAACAGTGAACGTCAGGTAAGGTAACTGACATAGGTGTATACAATGATATTCAAATGATATAGAGGAAAAAAGAGACAGCTTTTGTTTGTCACTTGTGTGTGAATGATAAATGATTTTATTTCTGTAAGTTGGTTTGTACAAACACTTTTACATGTCGAACATATTTTTAAAACTGGAATTTTTCTAACAGAATATGCTGCGGAGCTTAGCTTCTTTGACAATTTATCTATATGTGGGCCCCACTGAACCTTAGCATCCAAAGTTAAGACTAAAAATACTGTGATATTTTCAGGATTCAATTCTTCGCCCTTTATCAACACATCGGTTTTCACCTGCCTAACGTGAGGTAGGGTAAACTTAATGCATTTGGTTTTTTTTTTCATTAAGAAGTAAATTATTAACATTGAACCAGTGAACTACTTTTGAGATCGCGCTATTTACATCGTCAGTAACCAGCTGCTGACGTTTAAGTTTAAACAAAAGTGAAGTATCATCCGCAAACAACACTATATCATGGTTATCCTTTAAGAGGTAAGGCAAGTCATTAATATAAATAAGAAACAAGAAAGGACCAAGAATCGAGCCCTGCGGGACTTCCATTGTTACCATAGATCCAGGAGATCTTTTTCCATTAACGTCAACGGTCTGAATCCTATTACTCAAATATGAAGTAAGAAGATCCAGAGCGCTGTTCCGGATCCCGTAGTGGCGGAGTTTCCTGATTAGCGTTTCATGAAAAACACAATCAAATGCCTTGGACAAATCACAAAAGATTCCCAAGGCATCGCACTTATCTTCCCATGCATTATAAATATGTCCTAAAAGCGTAACACGGCATCAGTAGTTGAACGACCCCTTGTAAAACCGAACTGTTTGCTATGTAATAATTTATGTTTATTAAAAAATCTTTGCAATTGTTCTAAAATTAATTTCTCAAATATTTTGCTAAACGTAGGTAGTACTGAAATAGGTCTATAATTTGTAGGGTCTGATGTTTTTTTTTTTTTTTTATCTTATCATTTATCATTGTAGCTATCGGGAAACACAGACTCCGGCAGGGAATTCCACTCCTTAGCTGTACGCATAATAAAAGTATTCCCAAAACGTTTAGTGCGTATGGGAGGGATGTCCACCATATATCGATGACGCATCGCCGTACGTCTGGTAGTCCGATGATAGAACGGGCTGGGTGGAATTAAATCATGCAATTCCATCGCACACTCCCCGAAATGTAACCGATAAAAAACCGACAAGCTGGCAACTCGGCGACGATGTTCAAGGCTCTGGAGCTTTGACTTAACCAGTGCCTCATCGCTGATGAGTCTCTTGGCCCGCTTTTCGATCGACTCCAGTGCATCAAGCTGGTATTTGGCAGATCCGTCCCAGAGATGAGAACAGTACTCCATGCATGATCGAACTTGCGCTTGATACAAGCTGAGCAGCTGTTCTGGCGTGAAATACCTTCTCACCTTTGCAAGGATCCCCAGCTTTTTGGCGGCCAGCTGAGCCTTTGCCTCAATGTATGGCCCAAAATTGAGAGTCGATGTCAACGTAACGCCAAGAAGCTCAAGATGGTCAGCTATTGGCAAGGTCACATCTCGGAAAGTTGGAGCCGGGTGAAATTGACTCTTTTTTGCGGAAAAAAGACACGCCTGGGTTTTAGCAGCATTAAACTTGACCAGATTGGCATCGCCCCATTCGGAGACTGCCTGCGAGGACAGGTTTATGCGCTCCACCATGGCCTCCCGGAGAGACTGGATCTGAGGCCCGGTAGCACGAGCGTTGGACAAGTATCTCTCAGTAACGGTGCTGTCGTCTGCATACTCAAACCATACGTTAATGTGCAGCAAGAATAAAGTTGCCGAGAGTACCGAACCCTGAGGGACCCCGGCATTAATATCCAAGTAGTCCGACGAGCAGCCATCGATAACCACTCGAATGGACCGATCTCTCAGGAAGTCTGTAATCCAATCACACAGACCACCGGGCAAACCGAATGAAGGAAGCTTAGCAATAAGGCTTTCGTGCCAGACCCTATCAAAAGCCTTCGAGATGTCTAGGGAGACGGCAAGCGCTTCCCCGTGCCTCTCGATGGCCTCACTCCAGATGTGAATGGCATACGCTAGAAGATCCCCAGTAGACCGATTTCGGCGGAAGCCGTATTGGCGATCACTAAGGATATCGTTTGCTTCTAGGTATGCCAGGAGCTTAGTATTGAGTACACTTTCCATACTCTTACAGAGTATGAAGGTTACAGATATGGGTCTGTAGTTGGCCGGGTCAGCTCGACTGCCCTTCTTGGGCACGGGCTGTACGTTAGCCTGCTTCCAAGCATTCGGCACTTTTCCAGCCTCATACGAAAGATGGAATAGGCGTGTCAAGATCGGAGACAGTTCAGGCGCACAGGTTCTAAGAACAAGTGCTGGTATTCCGACAGGGCCGCTAGCCTTGTTCACGTCAAGGTTTCGCAGCACCCTACCGACGTCCTTTTGATGGATACGAATGTCCGACATACTCGTCTCGCATCCATCAGGAGGAGGAGGGGGCCGCGAATCACCAGGATTCAGACGTGAAGATTCCGCAAAAAGAGAGGCAAATAAATTTGCTTTCTCCTCAGCGGAGTGGGCCAGTGACCCGTCGGGTTTCAGCAATGGTGGCAGTGAGGGACGGCAGAAGTTCGACTCGACCGACTTAGCCAGAGACCAAAACGCTTTACTACCTGCTGGGTAAGAAGCAAGTTTGGTCCCTATTCGGCCAATGTGATCGAACCGAGCCCCTCGCAACACCATCTTGCAGGACTTGGCAGCCCTGTTGAAGGCCTTCTTCTTCTGACCCACGTCACTCGCCTTACGCGATCGAGCGTCGACCCAAGCCAGGTACGCCCCATGTTTAAGCGCGTCGGCGCGCTTACATTCGGCGCCAAACCATGGCCGGTCTTCGCTAGACATTGATACGTCAGTGAACGGAATGTAGTACTCCATTCCCCGACGCAACACATCCGTCACGGCATCCGCACACGACGATGAATTAGTCGAAGAAAAGCAAGTAGGTTGCCAAGGATAACATGCGAAGAAAGATCGCATGCCATCCCAATCTGCCGACCTGTACCGCCAAACCCGCCGGGTGCCCCTTGGGCTGGGATCGGGCGGGGAATAGACGGACACAGACTTCACCAGACAGTGGTCGGAACTACCCAATGGTGATGCTATCGACACAGAGTATCTGTCTGGATCTGTTGTCAGCAGAAGGTCCAAGCAATTCGCCGTGTGCGAATCAACATCCGGTACCCTCGTTGCCCCCTGGACCAGCTGAGTGAGGTTTAGCGCTAGCGCAAGCTTAAGCATCTCCCGTCCAGCATGATCAGTGCACTGGTATGGGAAGAGCCACTCCTGGTGGTGGGCATTAAAGTCCCCCAGTAACACTAATTGGGCAGAAGGGTACCGCTGCTGTGCTGCATCAGCCGCCTCACTGAGGTACTCTGTGAGCCTGGTTGCCTCCTGATCTCCACTGTGCGAACGGTAGACACAGGCGTAGATAATTTTATCCAGACCTGTGTCCACCAGAACCCAGAGCGTTGTGAATCTTGAGTCCTCAAGGTTACGGAGACGCCGACAGCAAAGATCGTCACGGGCGTACATACAGACGCCCGCCCGTGGTCTAAAATTGTGCTCCAGGGTGAACCCTGGGTAAGACAGGTACGACACGTCTGACGGACTCGCTATCTGCGTCTCCGTAAGGAAAAACAGCGCTGGTTTCTCAGTCTCCAGGTGGTAGTGGACTGCAGAGAGATTTGAGTGCAGACCCCTAATGTTGGTGAGGTGCACTTTGTGGGGGAGGGGGTGCAGCCGCTGTTTAAAAGTAATCTTCCTTTTCCTTGACATCATTCATGTTTTTATAAGAGTGAACGGAGGAGAGGAGTTGGAAGTGAGACGAGGTTCCACGCTGCTAACCTTCAGACACGCACTGAAAGGACAGCATCATTGGGGTTCTAGTCCGGAGACTGCGGGGACGCCCGAGCCCCCCCGGAATGTCCATCGGGCCCTCCCCATCTGGTCGCCAACCAGCACGATGGCGGATTTCGGGATTTTTCGACAGTTGGCGGGGCAGCCTTTCGTGTGTGGCTGGCACACTACTTGGGCCCCCAACTACCTGCGGTCGGCCAGCGGCGCACCGTGCCTCGGATCCCGCTACCCTCCGCGACTAGTCTCCCGATACATCCCTAACAGCGCGCGTCAGGCTGGTCAACCTGCAGTGGAACAGCTATCTCGACCCAACTCCTCTAGTTGGCTACACCGAGCATCGAACCGAAACACGGCTAGGCCGTTTGGCGGTACGTCTTTGCCGGTGGGTGGTCACAAGCCTTCGGCCGAAGCCTCCCACCAGTTAGTGTCACCTGATTTGCACCACCCGGGGACCACGTGTAGGGAATCAGAAAAAGGGTACGTTCCTACGGACGTGGGTGACTCGGCCCCCAAAAACGTACTACCTGATTTAAACAAAGGTATTATTTTACTATTTTTCATAAGGTCAGGAAACTCCCCACAGTCGATACAATTATTAAAGATAATAGCTAAACTAGGTGCGACAATGTCAATAATAGTCTTAGCAACTTCTACAGAATGACACCACAGATCTACAGTCTTTTTAACATTTAAAGTTTGAAAGGTTTTAATTATGTCTTTACAAGTAATATGTTCAAAATGAAATAACGAATTGCAAACATTAACATTTTCTTTTAGCAAAGACTCAGCAACAGAAGGTGATGAGTTTAAGTATTTAGTAGTTGAAATGGGAATAACTGAAAAGAAATTTTCAAAGGCCACTGCGACTTGTGAGTCTGATTTTATGATGTTGCCATTAATAGACAGGCCGTAGTCAATATTTCGGTTACCAGATCTTCCCGTTTAACTATTAATAATATTCCAAGTCGTTTTAATAACATTACTACTGTTTTTAATCTTCGAGCTCAAATAACGCAACTTGGCCAAACAACAAACTTTTTTGAATAATTTCTAACATATAAATTGGCAGCAAGATAGAGGGGAAAGTCGGAGCTGCCCTAACTTGGTGGGAAAACGGGACGGAGTCAAGGTTCAGCACCTTTGGCTTGGAGCCTCACAACACAGTCTTCCAATCGGAAATGTACGCTCTCTTCAGAGCTGTCAGGATGGCAAGAGAATCCAAGGCGGCCTCCGTAAGCATCTTAAGTGACTCGAGATCGTCACTTGACCTGCTGAGGAGACCGTCTGTCACTCACCACCTGGCACTCCAAATCAAGAGAAGCGTCCGTGAAATCAGAGAGGAGGGTAGAGAAGTGAGGCTCTTTTGGCTCAAGGCCCATGTGGGAACTGCCGGGAATGAGAGGGCGGATGAGCTGGCCAAGGAGGCAGCCCTAACAAAACTCACATCAGAATACAGCAAGGTCCCCGTTTCGTTCGTGAGGAAGAAGATTCGGGAGGGGACTATAAGGAAGTGGCAAGCGCGGTACGAGTCTTCGAGTACAGGATCGGTCACGAAAGCGTTCTTTCCAGACGTCCTAGCGGCGAAAAGGACACTCAGAGACGCAGTGCTCACACCGGTCCACGTACAAGTCCTTACAGGACACGGCGGATTCTCAGCGTATCTCCACCGCTTCCATCTCAAAGATAGTCCCTCGTGCGTCTGTGACCCGAGTTGTGAAGAGACAGTCTGGCATCTGCTGTTCGAATGCCCAAGGTTCAGCCAAGACAGAATGGAGCTCGAGGTAAAATTCGAAACCCAGCTTAGCCAGTCCACACTCCACACCATCATGGGGAGACCGGCTACTAGGATTCCATTCTTGGCATTCGCGAGCAAAGTCGCCACAATCACAGCAAAAGCCAACAAAACGGACGTAACCTTGCGAAGTCGACCACACTATCGAACACAAACAACCACAACCACACAAACAACAACCACAACTACACAAACAACAACAAGTACACCATTGACTGATACACAAATTACACACACAATCTAACCAACGGCCATTACCAACGGTAGCAGCAGCGGTAGCAGCAACAGCAAGCCTACAACCAGCCCCTAGCATGACTACCACACAATTCCTGGCAAGCGGAGAAGACGGAGTCCCTGGCATCAGACTGCGAGGCGTCGCTCTGTTCATGAACAGGGAACAGGAGAAGTTAGGCATAGGCTTCTGCATAGGCTCAAGTCAAGCTGCGGCCCGAATAGACCTTTCACCGGGCCTTGCCGCCCTGATTAACGGAAGCACCACCAAAACGAGCATAACAGGCAGCAAGTATGCTGCACTACCTCAAATGGAAGTGGCCACTCATCGATGCCGTCTAATGCGATTTAAAGAGAAAACAATCGCATTACTCGAGTGGGGAGAGGTTACTCCATTTGCTCAGGCAAGCTCATTGCTTCAGAAGATTAGGGAGGCAGGAGACTACACGTCAGCCACGGCACGAACCATAAGTGTAGACGCAATGGTGGTGGGAGGAGAGAGAGGAGACGTCGCAGACCGCTTTGGCTGTTTAAAGGCCTCAGAACATCATGAGGTTGTTGTCTACGAGGACAGAGGGGAAACCCTGAGTTTCCTCAAAGCCCCCAGACAACCAATAGCCAGCGCAATGAGCCCCAAAACAAGCCCCACCACTCAAAGCGGATCGGAGAGGGCCCAGGAGAAGGCAGCAGCCGAAAAAGCCGCAAAGGTGCAGTGTAACACCATATACCCGGAGGACCGGGCCCGGTCGAGGAGTCGCCTGAAAGCGTTTGGCACTTTCCTCAGTGCACTGCTCCCAAGCACCAGCTACGCATCACCATCTCACAAGCAGGAGACAGCACTGGAGAGGTTCTTCAGAAAAACACCAAAGGAACCAACCCAGCAAAAGCCTAAGCCAACACGAGCCGACAAAGGGCAAGTCAGCCCGCCGACCCTCGCAGTAAATTCGGGTACCACGGACCTCGTAAAGAGCGCGTTTCTCGAGTACGCAGCAATCGTAAAAGCGACCAGAGAGGTCAAACTTACGACATCAAGGAAGATCCTGCAGACCTTCCAGAGAGACACAGAGGGTCTGTTAAGGGTACTGCTCGAGGAAGCAGGGGCAGCGGTGTATGACAACGTCACATCCCAAGTCATCAAAGGGGAAATGACGGGGTCATATATGGCAGCCTACAGCGCGAGGAGTGGCTTTGTGGCCCTGGACAAGGAGGAGACGGAGCGCTCAGGCAAACTCAAGTTCAGTGTGCCAAATGACGACCCGATAGTGGTTTCCGCCAAATGTACCAAAATCATGCCGGACGATAAGATCCTGGAAATGGCACACTCCATTTCGGGGACCTCCGGTATCCCGGCATCACAGGAAAGTTGGGCGGTACCCAATATCAGGTGGATTAACGGAGTTCCGGGTTGCAGTAAGACAACCTGGCTGGTAAAGCACTTCGAAGAGGAGAGGGACGTGATAGCAACCACGACAACAGAAGCTGCCAAAGATCTTAGAGAAAAGCTTGCGCGCCGCTTAGGAAACCGAGCAAAGACCAAAGTGCGCACTATGGCCTCAATTCTAGCAAACGGTTTCAAGAGCCAAGACAAATGCTACCGTCTTACGGTAGACGAGGCTCTTATGAACCACTTTGGGGCCATAGTCATGGCAGTAAAGTTGTCTGGAGCGAGCGAACTTGTCCTCGTCGGAGACGTTAACCAGCTTCCATTTTTGGACAGGGAGAATCTTTTCGAGCTTAGGTATACCCGTCCAGACCTGGTGGCTGGCATCACCCAGGAGTTTCTCTGCACACACCGCAATCCAATGGACGTGGCGAGATATACCCCGGTATATACTCCTCCAAGTCGTCGCTGTTGCGGGTCTACTCCCTGAAGGTGAAAGGTTACACAGGGGCGCAAATACCGGGTACTGCCCAAAACACCCTGTTCCTGGTTCATACGCAGGGGGAGAAAGCCTCTCTTGCGAGCCAGGGATTTGGATCCGGCGAGGGGTCACGCCTGCTAACCATACATGAGGCTCAGGGGTCGACCTACGACAGCGTTATCATCATCAACACCAAGTCCAGGAGGCTTCAGGTCCACGACAGCATCTCCCACGCGGTAGTGGCGGTGTCCAGACATACAGTCAGTTGCGTCTATTACACTGACGACGCCGATGACGCCGCAGGCCGCCTTGCTAAGAGGGCGATGGATGCGCCGACTAAAACAGTCGTTAACTACAATCTTAAGACGGCTATGCAGCATCGAGACGTAGTCGTCATAGAGGCCTTGCTCACGCTAGCGAAGTCCCTGGTCAGCAGCCAAAACACCACCTAACAAGTCCCATCCAAAAACTCCAACCCAAACCCCCAAACCATCACCCTGTCTAAAGAAAACTATATATATACATGTGAAGCTGCATGGTGGAGCGAGTCAGTCATACTCACCTTAACGTCCTAACGACGGGGTTCTATAACCGGAACCGTCGGCCGGGGCTGGTCTACTCGCACTGCCATGCATCTTCCCACAAAGTGTACCAATAGATATTGTAATAACATAAGCAGTGTATTAATAGAAATAAGTAAACAAAATAGTTAATAACATAAAGATAAGAATAATAGAAACATAAAATTGTAATGCCAGTGTGTAATATATATATAGTATTTAGTGAGGGATGAACTCACGTAAATTTAAGTTAGTTAAGTAAGCCTTAAAATAATGTCCGACGTAGGAATCCAACAATTGTAATAATTATGAAAAAAAAAAATAACAAACAAAATATACACAATAAAAAAGAGCGCGGACTGCCACATGTCCGCGGTAGAATAATTAATTAAAAAAAACTTATAAATTAAATTCAGCAGTGTTTACATAAGTCCTTTCACTGTACAGCTCATAAAGCCAATGTATGTATGTAAACAAACATTATTCTGACCACCAATGTTCTGTATTTCTATGTATATTATTCTGTATTTTGTATGTTATCTATTTCTAACTTCCAAATATCAGAATATTAGGAAAAAAAAAAAACAAAATGTAAATTGAGGCGTATTGCGTACTTACATATGGTATGAGATCCCTTCTGTTTTATGTTACTTTCGTATCATAATTGGTATAAATTTCTAAATACACACTATGGCATTTTTTATTTTGTTTTTGTTTCAACAAAGCCTATCGCTGTTCACCATGCGTGACATAAACTAAAGACTAAAGGTCACAATTGTGACCTATTCGAGTCTTCACAATGCGCGCGCTCATAACATATCTGTTTAATTGAATATCATTGGGTATATATATATTTCGAAATACGGTAGATGTCTTTATCTACTTCGCACAATTTATTAACTAAATCATGTTGTTGTCTTTTCCTTGCCAAACTTTACTATAATTTGTTTCTTAGGCTATACCTCCATGTTTCTTATTCATGACATGTATTTTTTTTAAATGAGGTTGTAGGAATAATTAAATGAATTCTTACTAGTTTAAAAAAGTCGGCCGCCCATGATAAAACGGACAACTGGAAATGTGCAACGCACACACGGACAGCTACTGAAGATTTGCGTTTGTATTTCGTCAAAATAAATAAGTTGCACCAAGAAAAAAAAACAAGCGTTTATGCTTACCGTGCATCCAAACCAAACGAAAATTTCATCTCAATCGGTTGAGGATAAATGCTTTACAATTCAGTTGCAAAATTTGACCCGAACACACATACATACATTGCAAGTTAATAAAAAGCTTGTAGAATACTAATAAATAATGAAATATTTTATGAAACTAAAATATCTAAAGTTTTAAAATTAGTTGATCGCAACTCTATTTTATATAGAATAGAATACTCTTTATTATGTACACCATATACGAGTAAGTTACAGAAAGTATAGACGAAGAAAACATTACACTGGGTGTCACAATGGGCGGCCTTATCGTTAAAAGCGATCTTTTCAAGACAACCTTTGGATGGATAGATATAGTCTATGGAAACACTTTTATATTGTCTATGGTTTAAAAAGTAATATACACTCTCTTGTTTTATGCTACAGTTATGTACGTTCTGTACGACTTATTCGGGGCAAGTGTGAATTAAATTATATTAAAAAAAAATGCCCAAAAATGAATATATCTTTTTTTTTTCTTTGCTGCCGTCGATTGCTTTGGCTAACTTCATCTTTCCGAAGCTATACCTCGTTACTTTTACTATGATGTATTCATATTGTTCAATTTATGATTAAACATACTAGCCGTTGAACATGAACAGAAACTCGTCGAAATCAGGTCTTCACCTAGATTTAATATTCTCAAATTTTCTGGTTCAACTATAGCTTGGCTGATTTTCACTATAGCGGAAAACAGACTTAAATAGTTTCATTTGACTCCTCATGGAGTGCCCATTAGTGCCCCATGGTACTCTGTATATCAACTGACGGAACCCAAACTCGGCCACTTATCGAACAACAGAAGTCTCACTACATAGTCACCGTAGCTTATATATAGTCAGAATTGGCACCTTGCCAGCTCATACGTTAAATATACGAACGGAGCCAGCCAGTCGAACATATATCAGAAGTAGGCCTAACTAACCAGATAAATAAGCAAAACTAAGTTTTGCACCAGAACGTGTAAACATTCGCCTCGACGGCATCTGTGTTTTGTGAACAGTAACTCACTGTTTCAACACTATAACACGATTCATTCCAAACTTTATTCATACAATACAGGTCGTCAAAAGACTGTTTAGGGGTTGTTTATGTTTTTTTAGGAAACTTATTTCTTGGGTTAATAAACTTGAAAGATCGCACAAATACCAACCTAAGTCAACAATAATATTTGTTATTATTAGATTTTCGAAACTTACCCCAAAATACGATTTAACTGGTGTTTGTTTTATTAAATAATTTTATGTCTTGGGTAAATAAACTTGAAAGTTGACATAAATACCAACCTAATTAAACCATAAGGTTAGTCATTATAAGTTTTTTGAAACTACATCCAACATATAATTTAGCGATTGTAAAAGTTTGCTAAGAATCTTACTGCACAGGGTTTCGTTTTACGGGAGCACTAAGAAGGAATTATCGGCTATTCAACCTTTTATCATCATCATCATTTCAGCGAAAGAAAGTTTATTGCTGAACACAGGCAAGCATCAAGCGTAGCAATTATCGGTCCTATGCGTTCCACATCCACCGGACTCCCGCAGCCTTGACCAGTTCGACTTTCCACCTAGAGGGAGGCCTTCCTACGCTGCGTTTTCCGTTACGCGGTCGCCACTCCTAAACTTTCAACCTTTAAGAGGGTGATAAGGGGCTGTAAGCTTTGTTTGTATTAAAAGGCTAATTCCTTGGTGTTATAGGACATAATCAAAATTGACATAATACGTTTTTTTAAACTACCCCCTGATAGGGTGAAAGGGTATAAAAGTTTATTTGAGGCATCTTCCTGTGGAATGTAACTAACAAAAACGAAAAATAAAAAATAGAAGAAAAGAGTGAATAACATATTTGGGTTGTTAAAAACTCGACCCTCAAAGGGGCAAAAAGGGGTTATTAAGTTTTTATGGGAGGATTATACTTTGTGGCGGTAACCTAAAATTTATGATTCTTTAAAACAAAATACGAATCGTCCCAAACCAATAAACCCTATATCTACGATACCCCATTTTTTACCCGTTTTTTATTGATTATCAATAGTATATTTTTGGTCGCTTTCACTAACTGCACATGAGAAAGTCATCTGTAGAATAAAATACGAAACTTGGCCCGTGTTTTTACTACTCTTCTCTGTTGTTTTGTGTATGTTCTATATATGTTTTTTAACTATTCGAAGTAACCATTAGAGAATATAGCTGAATAGATCCATAGTGGAAGGCAATACTGAAAGCCGACCCAGCAATACAGGGACCACTGATGATGATAAGGTAATTAAGGATACCATTATCTATGTCCCAAATAGGCAGTAGGCTCAATATCGTCAATTATGCTAAATCATCCGATACATCAGATCTAACTGCAATATAATCAGAACTATAGCTATATTGTCACCAGAGACAATTTACACTCCCAAATTAATTGCTTAAAGGTACACAATGCGGCACAATTCGTGCCTACTTAAATATTTGCCCTCCCAATTTAAATAAGCTTTGCATAAATTCACTTCTGATAACAATTCGGTTAGATACTAAAAGCTACATTAACATCCTCGTTATAATTATGTATTTATGTGTGACTTTTAAAATTCAAAGTGCAAAGTCGTCTATTTTTCGCCGTCGTCAGTATTTTTATGAAACAAGATCAGAAAATAATGCTTCTAAAAAAAAATCGAGTGAAAACATTACGGTCAAAAATCGAAAAGCACTTTACTAGCCACAATTAAGCTTTCGATTGGAGACTTTTTACCCCACTGCCCAAGTAGGGTAATATGTTTATCAGCCTATGTATGTATGTTTGTTCCTATTGTGTGTTTTATAGACCAAAGGGCATTGGCCGATTTTGAGGATTCTTACGTCAATCAATTGGTCTTAACCTTGCGAGTGTCACTGGCTTTATTAAATTGGAAAATCGTAAAATGGCAGCTTTTGGGCGCGAAATTATAGGGGCCAATTTTTTTTTCACAGCCCTATCCTTTGGGGAATCAAAATAAAGGGTTGATTTCAAAAATATAGGTATCACTTATATGCTTAAATGTAAAAATATGTTAACCAACTAGCTGTCTGTCGCTTTTTAACCGACTTCCCAAAAAGGAGGAGGTTCTATGTTCGACTTCAAGTTAGTTTTTTTTTTTTTTTTTTTTGTATGCTCACCGATTACTCCGTCAATTGTGGACCGATTTAGAAAATTCTTTTTTTGTTTGAAAAAGTATGTTCCGAAATTGGTCCCATTTTAGTTTGGTGAAGATCTGATGATGAACTTCGGAGATATACAACAGAACTCTTCAATAAATAACGGCAAATCTCTCGGGATTGCTGCAATCGCATGTCTGTTTGTTGTTTATAACATTTCATAACATAACATCACGCCAGTTCGCTCTTAAGGGGTAAGCAGACCTCTCATTTCACCCGTTATGTTCAAGTTTCATGAAATCTATTCTGGCGAAATAGTTCCCTTACTAACTTGCCTATTAGGTACGTACAACAAAAAAGTGAAAAATAAAAAACTTTTTGCAAAAAAATACTACCGACTTCCAAATACAGAACTACAAAGTGAAAAATAACTTAATTTTTTGAAGTCGGTGTCCATAACGCAAAAAATGGTACCTACGAAAGACACCGACTTCAAAAAATTAAGTTATTTTTCACTTTGTAGTTCTGTATTTGGAAGTCGGTAGTATTTTTTTGCAAAAAGTTTTTTTTTATGCATGCAGTTGGGTTTTTGTTATTTTTAATTAACTCTTTTTTAACATGTTTTTCCGCACGTTTTGAATTTAGTCTGTCGCTCACGTGGGTTATTAGATCCCGAGATCACATTTCAAAATCTGCATGAAAGTATTTCATTTTTGATGAAACTAGATTTTTATGTTAGCCTAAAAGCCCACTGTAAAAATAGCAGGTATATTTTTTAAGTTTTTGATAACACTTAATTTTTATGTTTATTTTTGTTCGTGGAATAGATTACTGCATGTTTGCCTGACCGCATTCAGCCGCAACTAGATTTTCCTTTTTTTACTATTTTCCTACATTAAGAATTTCTCCTGTATGGTGTATGCAACGTCATCTAGCGCTACAGATAGAAACAAAAAGCTCTCTGATCATACCCTCAAGCTTATGAAGGAGAGGCGCGAGATGATCCGGCAGTCGATGAGGCGTGCCAATAGACAGAGCAAATACCGGCAGCTCAATAGACAGATCTCTAAATCCTTGAAAACCCGTCATTAGTATAGCAAGTAAGTTAACTGTGAGCTGGTAACTTTATCTTTATATATTTTTACACCACTTTGTTTCAAATGACATTGGATTCACTTGAAAACGTTGTATATTGGGGGTAAACTGTCAAACATACGCGACAATGGCGGAAACCCATACATTGTTTTAGCAGAGATTAAATTCCTACGTATTTAAATAAAAAATATCTGGTTGAACTCAGGGCCATCTTCTGAATTAGTTTGTGCAAGAATTTTTGTTCGAGAACGCGAGAATTATAGATATTCAGTCATGAACTTTTGTTTTGAAAAGGGCACTATCGCATTTTTATATTCCTTACCTAATTATTTCAGCATGAAATGTAAAATATATATATACTTACTCTTTGAAAAATGATGAACATAGCTCGGAGAATAAGCTAGCTGAAGTATCAATGGGCGGCAAATATCTCAAATCAACAACTTCTGAAATAAACATGGCAAGCTAAATAAAATATAATAACACTACGCTATTCAACACGGCCGGCCAGCCTTATCTGAACATTCCCATTCTTTACGGCAATGTTCTATTTCAGTCTCAAATAAATCGTAAATTGACGTAGGTAAGCCTATCTATTCAAATCAACGTATTTTTAGCTCCCAAACCTCGTGGTTAAGCCTAATGAATATAAAACACATATCATACTTATCTAATAACTTGATTAAATCAACATTGCTACCAACAATATGAGATTTTGGTTGAAAACTAACAAAAGCGTTTACAAAGCTTCATTACAAAAGGTTTTGGTTCTATTGATGTAACTATACCCGCTGGCTTGTTAAACGATGAATATAATATGACAAGTTTTAACACAATACGACAAATGTTCTTACTACAAATATAAGGGTCGGTAACTCGGCACCCTTACTGCCTATTGGGTTCCAAATTTCTAAGATCCCATCCTAGGCCACAATGAATTAACTAAAGTGTACACAGCAAACTAGGGCAGCGTTTCCAACAGAGAAGTGCGAGGTAGCAGTGTAGTGTGAGGCTTAGGGATACCTTATACCTTTATTTTTGTTTTCGTGGTTGAAATTATCTGAGGAAGCTAGTTGTATGAGGAAGCTAATTGCATTGATGCGTAAGGGACTCTACTTTGCAGGGAAGCGGTATTGTACATACAAAGGAAGCACATGAGATAAGCTGCACACATTCCTATATAAAAATTCTTGATACCCTTTTTTGCATAATTAACCTCCGCTTCCGCTAAGCACGTTTTTCATCAGAGCTCCCACCTAGGAAAATGAAATACTCCTAGCGGTAGAAATCGCACAAAGCCCTCGCTACGAATCCTCGCACATCTTTGGTGCATATGTGCCCTAAATGCTAAGGCCTGTTTCACAATTAACGAATATGTGCTCGTGTCAGTCAAGTCTGATACACTGGGTAAACACACCGCAGTGTCAAAACGTACTAGACATCAATTCAAAATTTATTCGTTAAACATACCTACCGATAGGCTACCATCAAGCTTAGCGATGTCAACTACACATAACTTATTATTTAAAACAATATCTTCCGTACCATTAATTCACGTCTGTACTATCTGAAGGGTAAGGTAGAGAAATTGCTACTTCGGCATATTATTTCATTTATAATAAATTGGTGTGTGTTGCCAGTGATTACAGCAGGACACTAGTACTCATCAGAAGGCTTAAAGTCACACAAAGGGCAATGGAGAGGGCTGTGCTCGGAGTTTCCTAGCGTGATCAAATCAGAAATGAAGACATCCGCAAGAGAACCAGAGTTACCTATATTGCCCGAAGAATTGCCAAACTCAAGTGGCAGTGGGCAGGGCACATTGCTCGCAGAACGGATGTTCAATGGAGCCGAAACGGTCTGGAGTGGCGACCGCGTAACGGAAGATTTAGCGTTGGAAGGCCTCCCTCTAGATGGAGCGATTACCCTTTTCAAGGCTATGGGAATCCGGTTGATGCGAAACGCACCAGGACCGATCAGTGTGGGGACGCTTGGGGGAGGCCAATATCCAGCGGTGGATTTCTTTCGGCTGAAATGATGATGGTGGTGAATATTTTTTAACACACTTGCTCATAAAGTGGCTCTAATTTCACCGCAATTAGGCACATAATGACTCCTGTAATCAAACTGTGACTTTTTCATTGCTATTATTCACAAGTGAGTTTTAGAGTTTTTTTTTTATTTATTGGTTGAGTTGCTTTGTTCTTAAAAAAGTTTCGATACAAAAAAGATTGTGCTCAATAGTACAAATAAATTAATGTAGCTATTGCTTGCTCATTTCATGCAACTTCGTATTTTAGTAGATAATTTCAACTTGTACGTGTTTAATAAATAAAACTTTCACTCAAATGTAACTTTTGTTTTTCTCTGTAATAAAAAAAAACTTGAAATTCCTCATTTAGTACGTGGCTAAAACGCCAGCCGCGAAAAGCCAAAAAAAAAACCTCATTCTATTAGTCTATGGCCGATCGCCATTGTTAGATGCGCGCGCATAGGAAAACTGATTATTTTTGCCCGCCATTGCGAAAAAAATTTCACAACTCGTTTTCACTGTTGAAAATGATTTTTTTTGTATTATTTTCTTCACAAGTGTGTTGAAAAACGTCGTATGATACACGAGTGTATTGATGATTACCGTCCTCGGCTCTCTTAAGACCCTTACCTAACGGCCTCAATGGCGCCTCAGCGGTAATCACCAACATTACACACTTGTTCCATAATGTACTATTCTACTAGCTTTTTAACGCAGCATAGCTCACATAGCTTTTCCCACACCACCCCAGTTTTACATGTCCAGTTTTTATTAAAGACGAAGAAGATGTGCACCTACAGTACGAACGCCTAAATCCCAGCTCTATATTGATAAAGAACTTGCTTCTGCCAGCGGCTTCGCCCGCGTAAAATCTTTTCACCTCACTGTTTAAAGACAGTGAGCAAAATTCGATTTTGCTGTGACCTTGAGACAAAGTTACTTTTTAATTATTTTTTTTTAATGCCGAGAACAATGATGGGTTTACTCACAAAATTCGAAAAAAATATTGAACTTCACTTTGTTCTGTCACTTTCACTTCAATACGAAAAAAGCGAGAGATAGAAACAAGTCGATTTGAAGTTCGATTTTCCATATACAGGACCAACAATAAAACATTCGGATACACATCATAACTATAAAATTTCAAATCATCTATTAAGGTTTAAATGTAATTTTTATACTTTTTTCTTATTAATGGATTAATTGGATAATTATTTTTTATAATCAAATAAAGAGATGTTGAAGAAAAAAATACGAAGTTTATCATGTATCTACATAAGTATTCAAAGTTATAACAATCTTTATTGTGACAATATAATTTATATGCTGCTAAAAATTTATGCCTTAAAATTTTTATCGTTTTCTTCTTCTGTTACGCTAGCTACAAAGTTCGATACACGTTGGATATTATTAAAATAATAATAAATAAATATGAGTGTATCCAGTGATGAAGTCTGCTATTTAACACCCGAATAATTGAAGCAGTATGTAAAAAATGAAGAATTAAGTTTCCTGCCTGAAAAGGCTCGCGAAAAATATCTATAAGCTTATGATATCTTTGAGGGTGCAAACACTTTTTTCGGAGACTGTACTGTTATCGTACTTCATAGAATTATCACAAACGAGGCATCTACAATGCGGCGTATTTAATCAATGTTGAAAGCCACACTAAAGACAAAAGATGACGTGCAAATTGAAACCTATGCCAAACTTAAAGCATTTTTGAAAATAATGTCAGTAGGGCACAAATCCTAAAAGTCCAAATTTTTTTTCGGCCTTTACTATTGAAAAGTTTCTTACTGAAGCTCCAGACTCCAATTTTCTCTGAAAAGTTTCTTAATGAAGCTCCAGACTGAAATTTTCTCGCTGCAAAAGTAAGTAATTATCTGTAATTAAGTAATATTAAATGTGTACACTACCCCTTTGTGAAGCATTCGGCGTAGTACCTACTTTGGCTCTAGTTGTAACTTAACATATTTTTTTACAAATCTCTATCGGTTTTCTATAATTATGTATACTGTATACACATTCACAAAAATCATCATCTGGATGTCTGGTATGTCCGTGGTAAGCTCAGAAACTACTGGACTGATTCTGGTGTGGTTTTCATTCTGCTTTATGCTCGGGGATGGTTTTAATGTATCATTTTAGTAGATATGTAGTAATAGTAGTAATAGTAATCTTTATTCACAGAAATTTGAAATTTTTTCACAAGTAATGCTTAAACTAATGTTAAAATACACAAAAGTAGTAGCCTTTGAGGCCGAACTAGGCATAGCCTGTATTTTAGCCTTCAACGCCGATTCCCTTGAGTTGCAATTCGAATATGATGATCCCATGTTTGAATGTACTTATCTAATAAAAAGGTAATAAGTATATGATAATACAAAAACAATAAATAACGTAATGCAAACTAAAGATGTTATCCAATACAAAAGAGATATGCAGGAAGAACTAAATAATAACAGGTAAAACAAAGAAGAACAAAAATACTAAGGGTAGGTGTGTAACTAGTCCTCTCTTTGTATGTGATGGAAGTGAGTTGAGTGAGTGTGAGAGGGTTTGTAAGATTGCGGACCGTTTGTTACTCTCATGACTATCTTCGTTATTAATTTACAAAATTATATCATAGAATATAATATGATGCCAATATTTGTGTCTACCTAGGAACTCGAAGCAATTCCTCTGTCTCCTCGTACGTGAGTTTCTGGAGGTATTCACACACTTATTATATTTTGTATCTGTTTACTGTATTCGTCGCATCGGCCTCGTCGCTAGTACTCGTATTAACTAAATGAGAGTTACTTATGTAAAGAAAGTGGGTAAGTAGTTTTATCTGTTTTAATTACTCAAGTAATATTTTTATTGCAGGTTATTGGAATGAATGTAGCATGCCGCAAGACCGAACTGCCGTCGAAAAGCATTCGGACAAATTACTGTTAGTTACACTTGTCGAATTCAAAGAGGAACATTGACAGGTCCTTTGTCATTCGCGAGGAATATATAAATATTATTCGCGCCGCGAGACATAGGCACTTTTTAAAGTTTTACACTGGATATTGCTTTCGGCGAACTTCGGCCACGCTTTTGACTGATTCAGGAGCCGACCTCACTACATTAAAACGACACGGCGGATGAAGGTCAAATACGGTCGCGGAAGGATATTTTGAAAATTCGATCGGATATAAATCTAAAATCTGTAAGCGTATAGTAGAGACCATAAACTTGAAACAGACCTCAGATCTTTGGTCTCGCCCGTCTACTTCCGAAGTCACGAATACCGGCGCTGAGTAACCTACTTTCACTATCCTCCCGTCACAATCCACAAGCAAGGAAGACGAAACGTCAGCGAATACTCAAACTCAAGTCGCTAACACAACAATATCGGTTCCAAACAAAACTGTTACTTCTAATTTGCAAAACTGCAATAATTTTACTTTTAACTTTTATAAATATACATGTGGTTTAATTTTTTATCATGTTGTATTGTTTTACCTTTAGGTAATATGTTCTCGCTGCTGAGGTGAAAAGTTGTATGTGTTACACGAGACTTAAAGTTATTTACATCTCGTGTCTTTGAATCCCTGGCTGCGCTCAGGATTCTAACCTAGTATCACTCACTACGCTCGAGAATTATAGAGTCCTTCGCTTACTCGGGATTCAAAATCAACACTCGCAGCAAAAACCAACTTTGCTCTCTTGTTGCACAAATAACTATTTCTTATCCCATAGGAACGTTATAACAGAATGAAAAACAGACTATAATCTATCTCTATACCAAATTTCATGCAGATTCGTTCTGCCGTTTTGAAGAGATTGCGTAACAAACATACATCCATCCATCCATCAAAACTTTCACATTGTAATATTAGTAAGATTTTCGTTGCCGGTTCAGTACCTACTGCCACAGATTACCTTCTACAAACTTATAAACATACGAGTTATCCTCTTTATAATATTAGTTCAAATAGAAAAAAAAAATTGAACTAGACTGGTACACGCAGAATAATATTATGTTGTAGCCACATAGATATCTTAATTATTGTATGCTAGTATTATAGTATCTGAGGTTACTGGTAGCCCAATAAATGGGTTGCGGACTTCGGAATACGGCAGTCGCTGATTTACTCTGTCGTATCTGAAAGGACTCAAGGTCGAACACTAAATTAGTGAGGAACGGCCTAAATGCTTTACTAGTACTTACCTAAGCAAAAAGGGTCTGTCAATGATAGATAACTACAGTATTTCATATGTTATCTACATGTAATCCGGTACCAGGAATATTAAACCACGGTATATTTTTAGGATTCCATTTCTCAAAAGGATAAAAGGAACACTTATTGGATCACTTCATTGTTTGTCTGTCTGTCCGTGTGTCAAGCCCTTTTTCCCTGGAACGCCTGGAGGTATCAAGTTGAAATTAAAATAACATATACTCAGGTCTGCATTGGATCTGTGAAAATCAATCAAATGTTGCCGTTGACCTAGAAATTCGGCAATAAGTAATGTCTTATAGCACATGTAAAGGAAAAATGTAGAAACCCGTAAATTTGTACCCAAATAAAAATATAGTAACTTATTTGCAATTGGTAAACCGACCGCGACTTGTATCAATTTACGAGGACAACAGTTTGCCAACGGCAAAGTTAATTTTGTACTTCTTTTCATTAGAGCAATGTTCGGTGCATTCATTTATTATATACTTTATTGTACACCACTGAAATAATTACAGGACAAAACATTTATAAAGATAAGTGTACAATGGGTGGTCTTATCGCACAGGGCAATCTCTTACAGACAACCTTTGGATGGACTGAACGAGAGAAGATAGACATAGGGCTGTCAGTGTACAAAAACTATACTAAATAATATTACTTAGTTATAACATAAAATACATACATACAAATAAAATAATATACTAATAAATATCAAATATAGAACAGAGAAAGGAGAAGAAAGTTACAGAGAAAGGAAATGCTCCTTCACTGTTTATGTACTAATGTTCTCTAATGTTACCTAAATATTATAGTCAATTTAGCAGTTTTTACGGAACCCTCGGTGTGCGACACCGACTTACACTAACCGGTTTTTCCTGGTGGTAAACTAAATTTTATAAATCTTTCGGCTTTTCCAACGAGTCCATGAGTCCTCGATAGCTTGAATGGTGTACCATTCAAGCTATCGAGCGAGAGCCTTTATGATTAACTTGTAGTATATGATGACCTCCGCTGGTTGCGAGACGCACGGAACCGGTCAAAGTGGCGACGCTTGGGGGA
Source organism: Orthosia cruda (assembly GCA_964057195.1). NCBI lineage: Eukaryota > Metazoa > Arthropoda > Insecta > Lepidoptera > Noctuidae > Orthosia > Orthosia cruda. Next base: position 25,811,484 of record OZ059831.1, on the reverse strand, counting down.
GGCCTATGTCCAACAGTGGACGTCTTTCGGCTGATATGATGATGATGATTTGTAGATAAATTATGTGTTGCTGAAGTTGTCACAAAATTATTCGCCCAATACAAGTATATACGAATTTATAATTCAGTAATTTCTGAGTAAAACAATATCCCAAAATGTTAGAAATACCGATATATCATCCACGCTTTGCAAATACTTCAGAAATAAATTATGAGCTTATTATTGCTCGTGTAATATTTCAATATACTCATTATTTCTTATTGGGAATGTTCGTTTTTTAAAATAGCAAGTTAAGGGTCGGTTTGGGAAGGGGGATCTATTGTGAGATGAGTAGGTACATAGGGCAGTATTTATTGTTCCTCGTATATAATCCTTATCTGAAAAAAGGGCTACCATGGAGTTTGATGGCAGGAACGAGCCACTCGTAATTTTCTTAATATCGCACTTGACTGTTACATTAAGTAGATATATTGGATGATATGAGAGTCAAAGCTAAATGGTTATCAAGGATGATCTTACGCGTCCGCTCGCTGACGGAACAGGTTGTGTCCCGGGGTGGGGTGGCGTTGGCGGTAAGTTTGGATATCGTCAACGCCTTTAACTCCCTGCCCTGGGATGCGATTAGGGCGGCACTGGTACATCATAGAGTGCCACCTTACCTGCAGTGCATCGTCGGGGCTTACCTACGCGACCGGCACATTCGCTATGTGGGCCGGGATGGTAGCGTGCATCGGAGGGAAATTACGTGTGGGGTTCCGCAGGGGTCAGTGCTAGGTCCTCCCCTGTGGGATCTCGCGTATGATGCGGTCCTGCGTGTAGACCTTCCCGTCGGCGTAAATATCGTTTGTTATGCAGACGACACCTTGGTGTTAGCCGGCGGGGACAATTTCGACGAGGCCATCCAGCTTTCCGAGCTCGGGGTGGCAAGAGTCGTGGCGTCGATCCGCGAGCTGGGTTTGGAGATAGCGCCTCATAAAACTGAGGCGCTATGGTTCCATAAACTGCCGAGGAGCAGGGAGCCACCCAGCTCGTCAGTGACAGTTGGAGATGCGCAAGTCCAGGTGGGTCGATACCTGAAGTATCTTGGCCTAACCCTGGACGGTCGGTGGGGCTTCGAAGAGCACTTCGAGCGCCTGGTCCCCCGCGTTGAAAAGGCAGTGGGTGCTTTGCATAGACTGCTGCCTAACCTTGGGGGACCACGGGAGGAAGTTCGCCGCCTCTACGCGGGTGTCGTGCGATCGATGGTCCTTTACGGGGCGCCTGTTTGGTCAAGCAGATTATCAGGTGTCCGACGCTGCAGGACTAAAATTAATAGCCTGCAGCGGAAAATGGCCATTCGTATCGCACGAGGTTACCGAACGGTATCCTTTGAGACGGCAACTCTCCTGGCACGCTTGCCTCCGCTGGACATTCTGGCGGACATGGATGCGAGGGTTTATAACCGAATACGCGCCATCCGCCAGAATGGTGATAGCGTGCCAGGAATCGCTGTAGTAAGGCTGAGGCGGCAGGAACGGCGACACGCGCTCAAGCGGTGGCGCGAGCGGCTACAGCAGCCGCAATATTCGCGCAAGCGCGTTGTCGAAGCCGTCCTGCCGCACATCGAAGCCTGGCTGAAGAGAGAGGAGCGCATCTCCTACAGGCTCACTCAGGTACTCACCGGGCACGGTTGCTTCGGTGAGTACCTGAATAGGATTGGGCGAGAGACCATGGCAAATTGCCACCACTGCGGAGGCGACCTTGACTCTGCACAGCACACGCTCGAGGAGTGCCCTGCGTGGGCCTCCGAGCGGCAGGTCTTGGTCGCCAGGATCGGGCGAGACCTGTCTCTGCCAGCAGTTGTGAGGGCCATGCTGGCAGAGACAGAAAACTGGAGGGAAATGGCCTCCTTCTGTGAGACCGTGATGGTACAGAAGGAGGCTGCCGAGCGGGATCGTGAGAGAGCCGATCCCACCCGGAGAAGAAGGCGTCGTTGAAGCAATCGCTTCGATGCCTAAAACGCCGAAACCCCGCCTGCTCCATAAGCAGGTGGGACTCCGGGGTCATGGGCGGTCAGATTGGGGACTCTGTTCGCCCACCAAGTGACTCCAGGAAAGACGGTGGCACAGTGATCACGTGCTGCCGTGCACAGCGAGGCTCAGGGGAGGTGCATTATTAATCTCCCCAGGGATGTGCCCTAACAGGCGTTGCACAGAGGGGGTTCCGGGGTGGTCTTTTGAGAGGTCACGGGGTCCCTTCTACGTGCTGAAGGTGATCACCGGGGTGGTTTTAGTGAGGTAAAAATCCCACACTCCCTGGTCTTTTTCCCCAAAATTCCAGGCGCCTTTTGAAGGTTTCCCCCCGTAAACAAAAAAAAAAAAAAAAAAAAAAAAAAGGTACCGGTGGGTAAAAGAGTGGAAATCTGTCGTCGGTCTATCGGAAATCACAAGTTTAAACCATAAGTTAAATTATATTAGGTCCTTACCTATGAAATTGGCGTTTTGTTGTACTGGCCACTTTGATCTCAAATATCTCCTCTTTGGTTTGGAATTCCAATTTTAAATTTTTACAGCTACTTTACTAATGCTTTTGTGTTTGGAAAACCGTAATTCGTTTATTTTTCCTGTTTTGGTTTTTTCTTGCGCCAGTCAGTTTACAAAATGTAAACTTGAAATATCGCGTTATTTACGAGTACAAGTTTCATCGTGGCACCAGTGCTGCAGAAACGGCTCGAATGATTAATGATGTGTATGGCGACGGTGTCGTAAAAGAAAACACAGTGCGTTTTTAGTTCCAACGTTTTCGTTCTGGAAATTTCGACCGCAGAAGAAGCCCCGTGGACGGCCGGAGACCAAAATTGATAATGAAGAATTGAAGGCTATTGTGGAAGCGGATCCATCGCAAACCATGTCCGAGTTAGCTACAGGCTGCGTTGTTAGAGATAAAACTGTTTTAATCCACTTGAAGCAAATTGGGAAGGTGAAAAAGCTTGAAAGGTGGGTACCTCATGAATTGAGTGCAGCAAACCGACAAACGCGCGTCGACTGCTGCGTGACATTACTCAACCGGCACAATAATGAAGGGATTTTAAATCGAATCATTACCTGCGATGAAAAGTGGATCCTGTACAATAATCGGTAACGCTCATCGCAATGGCTGAACCCTGGCGAACCAGCCAAATCCTGCCCGAAGCGAAAATTTACTCAAAAAAAATTACTTGTAAGCGTTTGGTGGACTAGTGCCGGTCTCGTTCACTACAGCTTTCTTAAATCTGACCAGACGATTACGGCGGATGTCTATTGTCAGCAACTGCAAACCATGATGGAAAAGCTAGCTGCTAAACAGCCGAGGCTGGTCAATCGCTCTAGGCCACTGCTGCTTCAGGACAACGCTAGACCACACACTGCACAACAGACGGCTACCAAATTAGAGGAGCTTCAATTGGAATGTCTAAGACACCCACCGTACTCCCCGGACCCTGCTCCAACAGATTACCAATTTTTCGAAATTTGGATAACTTCTTGCAAGGGAAAAATATCAACTCCGATGGGGCAGACCAAAGCGCCTTCAAAGATTTTATTGATTGCCGTCCGAATGGCACCTATGAGATGGCAAAAGTGCATAGATAGCAATGGTACATAATTTGATTAAATAAATATATTATATTTAAAAATAAAAGCCTTTATGTTCCTCCCTTACAAAACGCCAACTTCATATGTAATGACCTAATATCTGGTGATAGCACCTGCAATGAATTTGAGTTTTAGAGATAATCTGCATGTAAAATGTGTTAACGATGGGACAGCTAGTTAACTTTCTGATTCGATTCGTAAATAAGTGCATGGTATATATCATCTCAAAGATCATTAATCATCATATATTGTTTGATAAATTATTCCTCGGGGCATTTCTTACGCGTTCCAACGCAGCCGATTTATGCAAATAATATTTTGTCGAACCAACAACAGTGACTGGCATTTTTTTAATAAGTTCGAATAAGCCTAAGGCGAATATAGGGTTAAAGAAATTTATTTCTCAATAAGAAATTACAAATATTTCACTTACTTGAGAACATTTTATATGAAAATCAAATCTCCTTCAAATTCTTGCCGTGCGTTATTTTCAGGAGGGAAAGCCAGGCAGGCGCTTTACTTTGTATAAATAAATTCATCACCACTGCTCTTAAAACGGTGAAGGAAAACATCGTGAGGAAACAAGCATGTCCTAGAACCAAAAATCCGGGAACATGTGACATCCTCCAACCCGCACCGGGCCAGCGTGGTGGATTAAAGCCTTACCTCTCTCACAGAGAGGATGCCTGTGTCCCAGCAGTAGGAACATTATAAGGCTGATGATGATATTGATGCAGGGGACTGAAAACCACCTAGAAACGGCTTTCAATTTTACAATTCTGAACTCAGAAATAAGTTTTATCTAGGATTGTAAAAGGATCTAAATTATTTAACGTAATTTACTACAAATTGCCCCATAGACTACTGAAACTCGACGGAACCCAGTTGGTTACCTACTCAATTTAAGACTGCAAATATAAATCCCTCTTCCTGTGAATTGTTGAAGTTGTAGCGGCACCAACGCCGCCACTTACGAACTAATGACATGACGTCACAGAAATCTTGTATCGCGCAAGCAAAGTTTTCTGCGCGATTAGAACACATACAACAGTCCGACAACAACCGTCGGGCAGTTGCCCGGACCAGACACAACACCCGTCTGATCGGAGGATCTTTCCTTTTGTACGGAGGTTTGTGGGACTTTACACCCTGTTCCACATATACCAAAACTGGTGACCCTCGAACATGAACATCAGCGCTGCCTTCGTGCAGAGCTACTTCATCGTGACGTCATCATCACTTCCTCAAGCTGTAGAGCAGCGATTCACATAACCAGCCAGTACCCACGGCATTTACGAGGGTATCCTGATCATCAGCATGCAGCGGATGCGCATTCCAGGTCATCACCCTCAGCTTCTTTCATCACCGCTCCAACCCACTGGAGCCAGCAGCTCTGTCCCGACTCACTGGGAAATCATCACCGCTCCGAACTACTGGAGCCAGCAACACTATCCCGACTCACTGGGATATCATCACCCCGACTCACTGGGGCACAACCGCATACAGTTCCGACTCACCGCGAACTCTGCTACTTCCGGTTTCGACTCACGGGAACCAACCTTCCACTGGCCAGGCACGCATCACAAGTTGTACGGACGGTTGAATCTGCTATCGACCTCCGGTCGCCGGAGCGGAGTGATGTAGCGGCACCAACGCCGGTTGCTAAAGCTGGCTTTAACAATACTTTGTTGATAATATCCAGAACAAATCTTAGTAGATACAAAATTTTCCCATCTCGGGTCGTTGCGTCTGCTGTTATTTTGTTAGCTACACCTGTTGTTTCATAGCAGTTTCGAGTTTAATTACAGACTACATAATACTAAGCGTCATCCAAGTGCTTGTCGGTTGTTGCCGATAACGTTAACATTGATGACTATTTTAACGTTCATTCAACTTAACTAGGTACACGATTCAGTTGTTCTATAACAAACAATCAATACGGGGTGGGCAATATATCGTGGATCAAACGATACAGGGCGATAGTTGGGGCGTGGGGTCTCATCCTATACAAAGAAACTGTCCCGTCGTACTGTATTGATTTTACTGATTATTTGATTAATCTATCGATATCGATTGATTATTAGATGGTGATCTATCTATCGCCGTGGAACGGAACCGAACGCGATCGATTTACAAAAAAATAATCAGTATAATCAGATGACAAACGCTAGTTACGTAGCATGGTTTCTTTGTATGGAATGAGGCATCTGCATGCTAGTATTATATTAACTGTGGTTGGGGTTTTTTGCGGTAGGTCCGAAAGTAATTTTTTTTTATTTCAATTAACCCCAAATATCGCCCTGTTTCGTTTGATTCATAATTTTTTGACCAAACTATACAGAGACTCCTCAGAGGAGCATGTGTATTTATAGAAATAAACCGCTTAGAAAAATATGAAATATTTTACTAGCTAAGTGCGCGTTATTTTTAGTTCAGGAAAAGCTAGATTCTGCAACACAGATAATATAATACTAGCATACATATTATATGCCTCATCCCATACAAAGTAACCATGCCGACGTAACATTGGTTTTCCGTCTGATTAGGATGATTATTTTTAGTACTTCGATCGCGTTCGGTTCCGTCCACGGCTGTAGATGGTGTTAGCAGCGACTTGCAAGTAAAAGGGTTTCCTCGGTTCGTGACTATTTTTCTTTAAATACAGTAACGATTAGTTTGATAGTATTTTTTGCAAGTCTTTACAGTTTCATTGTAACAAAATGCGTTACAATACATCTATTGGAATCAATTTTAAATGATCCGTTCAAATACTCTTTGAAATGTGAATTAAAAGCCCAATATTCCTTAATTTTGTGCTTAGGAGAGTTGATTAAAAAAGAACATAGAAAGAAGAAAAGAAAGAAAGAAAGAAAAAATATTTAATTGCCACAAAACGACATACAAACATTACATTTCAAGAACGAGAATAGTGGTTAACCATAGTGTTAGTAGTTCTTAAATTATGTTAGAAATGTAAAATAAAAGACAAAAAAAATAAATGCGAGTGTAAATAAAAGCAGATGCATGTCGTGATTGTGGCAAGAAGGCTTCCACTCAGCATAATGCTGTGCCGTGGGGGACCCACAACACGGCGCTGTTTTTCAGTGTTCGCCTAGGACGTGACGTACGGATACCAAGGTCTGTAGTGCATGTAAAAATAGGTACAAAAACAAAAAAAAAAAATACATTAAGATATTTAAAATAAACTATAAATATTATTATGTTTTGAAAAAAAGGAATGCAGGTATCAGAAACACCGAAGAGATGCATATACGGCACACGATTGACAAAACAGAAAGTGCGGGTATTACACCCGCAAAAACACGTAAAATCGTTCAGTGTTCTGTCCTGCTCCAACACCCACACTCGCGCAGCGCTCCCACAAAGCCTTACTTTGTGAGCCTACGCGAAGTAGTACGTGCACGCGCTCGTTGGATCATAGACTTATATATAATAAATTGAGACGTTGGATGTCGTCAGGGCGGCGAACGAGCCCCGCGCTGGCATTTGCCGTGGGATTAGCTCGTGTGGTTCGATTCGTGATGTTAGACAACAAAGGAAGAAGAGAAAGTGTTGTGCCTTGTAAAGAACGCCCCCCACATCGCTGCCTCTGAAGTATTGTGATGCCGCTGCGTCTGACCGCTTGGATTCGATGCCAATGGATTATAAACCTTAAGTGAGTAACTTTAAAGCATACTAATTAAACATACAATTGTTATGATCAATTCTAGAAAATGTTATTTAACACACAATTCAATAACAAATCGAAGCATATCATGCCATCTAGTGACATTTATCTGAACCAAATTTTCTTTTTTAGCGCTGGGACCCCGTGAGTGCGATTAGATTTAAAAGAGAGAACAACAGAATAGTTTCCGTATTTTTGGATGTGAATAAACTTAGCTAAGAGCCCGCGATAGGACCGCGGCTTCATACGATTTCTTATTCCGTTAAAAGTAAATATTAGTAACTTTCAACCACGTGGACTGATTGATAAATCTGACGTTCAGTAGACCCAATATTATATATACCCTATACCAATATTATAAAGAGGAAAGATTTTTTTGTTTGTTTGTACCGAATAGGCTCCGAAACTACTGGATAGATTTTAAATATTCTTTCACCTATGAAAATCTACATTATTCCCCAGTAACATAGACTATAAATATTAAAAAAAATAGAGATCCTTATGAAAATTGCAATAATGTAACCCACAGTAACAAAATTTTATCTATAAAATTCATTATTTGGCGTGCGCTGAGAAAACTATTGATCATACATAAAAAATATGTACTACATGATTATAGTACTCATTAACTATAGATATCATAGTTAAGTCACAATAGCAGCTTTTGTGTTCTAAAATTTAATGAGACCGCTGGTTGAAACAAAAGTTGTGTTATAGCGGTTTGAGAAACCTATTCATCCTTGTGTCTATTATGAAAAGTGGACTGTATTTGAAGGGTTCTGGCAATAGTGCGTTGAAAATAAGCGGGAAAATATTCACGGATCAATTCGGGCGATCTAGTATGGAAATGAGGGAAGTAGTACGCCTTACCTTGTGGTGGTCGATGCCAGCCCACGTGTGGCAGCGAGCTGGTGTTCTTCAACTCCAAAATGGTGACGACGACTTCCTGATCTTTCAGGATCCACACTTCACACAATTGTTTTATATCCGCGATGCGGGTTAATAGACACGGTTCACAAGGTTCTCTGCAATCTAACTAATTAGATGCATCAGTCTCCAGCCAGGTGGCATGGAAAGCTGGCGGTTGAGATACGAGGCCCGTTCACGTTGAAGTTTCGGTTCGTTCTGGCGACCTGTCATTAAGGCGTACATAAAGGGAAAAGGAATGAGGAAGGAACGAGATAATTAGGATATCGATCGCCCGCGAAATCTCAAATGCGTTTGTCTATGTGTTTTCGGTCATTGATTTATGACATTTACAAGAGATGGCGCTACCAAGTTGGTTACATTCAGATTGTAGTATTAATTCTTATTAAAATATAGTACATTGTGATTCAAGGGTGGAATGTAGGTTATTGCAAACGAGCGAGGTTTTTAATGACACGAGTTTGCAGTAACCTACACACCCGTGTATCACACGACGTTTTTCAATACAGTTGTGGGAAATAGTAAAAACAAGCCAAAGAATTAAATTTTATTTTTCCATTAAATAAAATTAACGTAAGTCGCCATATATCTTTCTCGAGATTTTGGAGGCAATATTTCATCGTGCGCAGTGTTGGCCTCAGATAAAATATCGGGTGGAGTTAATTCCATTTCATCACTTGTACTTGAATCTGGAACTCATATTAAAAAAAAAGAAATAATTTATCACAAAAAAAAAAATTATACTATTCCTCCTCTAAAAAGCTTATTTTATTTTATACTGAAAACATTGAATAAAAAGCACTTTTAATCACTGTGTTAGAGATAGAGATACAGTTAGAGATAGAGTTAGAGATAGAGTTAGAGATAGAGTTAGAGTTAGAGATAGAGACAGAGTTAGAGATAGAGTTAGAGATAGAGATAGAGATAGAGATAGAGATAGAGATAGAGATAGAGATAGAGATAGAGATAGAGATAGAGATAGAGATAGAGATAGAGATAGAGATAGAGACAGAGATAGAGATAGAGATAGAGTTATACAAACTTAGATAGAGATAGAGTTAGAGTTAGAAAAAGAGTTAGAGATAGAGTTAGAGATAGAGTTAGAGATAGAGTTAGAGATAGAGTTAGAGTTAGAGATAGAGACAGAGTTAGAGATAGAGTTAGAGATAGAGATAGAGTTAGAGATAGAGTTAGAGATAGAGTTAGAGTTAGAGATAGAGACAGAGTTAGAGATATAGTTAGAGATACCAATATTTTTTTTTACAACGAAAACAGCCTATACAGCCTATTAGATTTTTGACAAATGTTTATGTGAAAATAATGAAATTAAAACTGTTAATTCAATATATTAAACAACCATTTAATAAACTTTTGAGAATTGTATGCTAAGACGTACGCACTCATTCATTTTGGCCTCGAATAAAATCCCATTTTATTTTAAGTATGAAAACTCCTTGCTACTAAACTTTTTTAAATTGACTAAAACATTTAAAACTTAACTGCAAAACTAATGATCGAGCTCGTAAACAAAAGTCACGACCGCGTAATAGAAAGATGCTTGTGGGAAAGATTTAATTTTCGAATCATAATTATAGCCTCTGAAAGTACGCCATGTTTAACAACTGTATCGAAAAGGTACATTGTGATACAAGGGTGGAAAGTAGGTTATTGTAAACGAGCTGTTATTAACAAGCACGAGCCGAAGGCGAGGGTTTTTAATGACACGAGTTTGCAATAACCTACACACCCGTGTATCACACGACGTTTTTCAATACAGTTGTGGGAAATAGTAAAAACAAATCAAAGAATTACATTTGTTTTTCCATAAAATAAAATTACCGTAAGTCGCCATATATCTTTCTCGAGATTTCGCGAGCAAGATTTCATCTTACGCAGTTTTGCTTCAGATAAAATATCGAATATCCATTTCGTCACTTGTACTTGAACTCATATTAACAAAAAATAACAATTACCTATCACACGAAAAATTTAAATTTTCAGAAAATGGCGCGTTATTGCAACTGCACATGTTTTTTTTACAACGAAAACAGCCTACACAGCCTGTTCGATTTTTGAGAAATGTGATGTGAAAATAATTAAATTAAAACTGGTATTGGATATTAAACAACCATTTGAACAACCAAAGACTTTGAAAATTCAATGCTAAGACGTACGGACTCATTCATTTTTCCTTGTATAAAATCTATGTATGAAAACTCCTTGCTACTAAACTTTTTTAAATTGACTTATATATTTATAACTCAACTGCAAATCTAATGATCGAGCTCGTAAACAAAAGTCACGACCGCGTAACAGAAAGATGCCTGTGCAAAAGATTTAATTTTCGAATCATAATTATAGCCTCTGAAAGTGCACCATGTTTAACAACTGTATTGAAAAATAGTTTTACTAATTGGTAGGTAGGGTAGCGCAGATGGGTAGGTAGGTAGGTAGGGTAGGGTAGGTGGGTGGGTATGTAAGATAGGGTAGGGTAGGTAGGTTGATCGGTAGGGCAGGTGAGTAGGTTGGTAGGTAGGTAGATAGCCAGTTGACGGGAGCGAAGCCGCGGGGGTCAGCAAGTTGGAAATATTACTGAAACATATTAATTCTGTCTCAGATTTTTGCTTTTTTATAAATAGTTGCGATTTGTGACTAAATATAACTTTGTTGATTGAATGTAAATGCCCAAACTAAAATAGATTTCCAACATTAGGCTCTATTCAAGTTCTGTGCCTAAAATAAAATAATTAGGTTACCTAACTACTATTCTGGATACAAAAATACTCATTTGTCTGTCTATCAACTAGTATCGATAACTACTCAGTCCTTTTTTTTTTAAGCTATTGCATAGCTTATATCGCGGGCCTTGAGCGTGGAGACCGAATCCAGTAATCCGTAACGAAACGTGACAATGGTGATCAATGTGGACCTTATGCTAATGAGAATAAGGGTCACTTTTGCTTGTCAAAGAAAAGCGACCTTATTTCAATGAGAATAAGGGTCACTTTAAATTTTTTTGCGGGGCGAGGTAAACGGTTAAGGGTAAGGGATGAAGTAGCGACGGGCAGGGGGGCAAATTTTTTGTCAGAAATGCGCTAACTCCAACCGTTTCTGAGATATGAGGGTTTTAAAATGTTTGTTGGTCGTAATTTTTTTTCCTTTTATCGGTCTCTGAGCTGTTTCTGTGACAATGGTGATCAATGTGGACCTTATGCGAATGAGAATAAGGGTCACTTTTGCTTATCAAAGAAAAGCGACCTTATCTCAATGTGAATAAGGGTCACTTTATATTTTTGTTTTGTTTTTTAGAATTTTATTAATGGGAAATAAATGGGGGTTTGGCTCGCTTCGTTTTCGAGTTTTTAATGTTTTTAATTTAATGGCTCAAATTGGCAATGACAAGTTAAAATAAGAATTTTTATTATGACGGATGTAGTAAATATTTTTATGTTCTATTGAAGTTGAGGTTCTTTATTTGTATCCTATTTTAAATTCCACCGCGTTCAATGTATACTTTATGTATGTGGGAATAAGGGTCACTATGAAAAAGCGACCTCATTGTGGTATAAATAGGGGTCACTATTTAAATTTATTATTTGGGGAAAAGGTAAAAATATGATAATAAGGGGGTTGTTAGAGGGTGACGTTAAGGGTTTATTATTGTGGGTGGACCGTGATCTGCATTTACTATTTGGGAAAAGAAAGTAGATTTTAAGAACAATATTTAAAAGAAAATGACTTAAATTCTCAAAAATTAAATGCTATGCAATAGCTTTACCGCTGCAGTCCCCGAGTGCCACACGTCTTTTTTTCGCGTTGATAAATGCTCATGCATACTGCACTACCACGGGGAGATAGTGCAGTTATGTGGGACTCTAACCCTCTAAAACTCCACGGTGTCCTCCTGTGCCGCGTATGGCGGGAACACGGGCACGCGTTAGCACTCACCGCGAATCCGTCGCGGCTATCCGTCACCGGACCCTCCTCGGGAGAGTACCCCCATCACCGGCGCACCAGAACACACTGTACGCCGTGACCACCCCAGGGACCAAATCAGCACACGGGTGCCAGACGACCCCGTGTATGGCACTCTTGGCCCCTCTATGACGGGGCAAGATCAATGGCCCCGCCACCTACCATTTTTCGGCCGCAGGGGATAGGGAGAGCGGCTACTGCAATACCGACACTCCTCCTCCCCTGCGGCCCCACCGCGTCCGCCATCAGACAGTGGCGACCCCGTCCGGGCCGCGGAAGGTAGGGAGAGCGGCGCACCGCAATACCGGCACTCCTCTCCCGCCGCGGCCTCCAACCCTCAGCCGCGACATCGTATGGGATCTGGGAATCTCCATAAGACATCGCGGCCCGCCTCAGTTGCGATGTCGCCTGTTACCAAGCGGCACCGCAACCTACTAGTTGGCCGCTACGTCGTCGGCTTAATCGGCAAAAGCCCTGACGAACGGCCCCTCCTCGGGTTCCTCTTTGCTTCACCGTGGGTGACCAAGCCACGGTTACTGAGCCCCCCCGCCTCGACAATGCGGGAACCCACCGGGGGGGTAACTACTCAGTCCTAGGAATAGAACAAAAGCAGATGGTAAGTATTTTCTGCTCATTCTACCGTAGTAGTAGTAGTAAAAGGATTTATTTGGGTCTTGTAAGATTGAGGGAACCCAATCTATTTTGTCGATCAGTTTGATGTATCATGTAGGTACAGTATTACACGAAACATCAAACTGAGAGATTAAGGTTTACAAATGAGTTTAACAGATTTGGACGACGATTTGGCTCTCTCAGGTAGAAAACTCTATCTTTAATGCTTCGGATATTGACGTATTCCACATTGGGCACACGCTTTCGGCATCGCGGCACCTGAGTTAATGGCTGAGCTGAGGTAGTTATATATCTCTACTGATGTTAATCGAATTCTTGACTATGACCTTCTAAAAAAAATAACGTCCCAACACTAGTACCTACTGATCCGTGGTATCCAAATGTGGAATAAAATTTTAAATAATAAATTATTCCACTAATGGCACCTGAGAAAAATATTGATAGATGCCGAATGTGGAATACCTCAGGTGCCATACACTCAGGAGAAACGGGTGCCTAATGTGGAATACGTGCGAAAATTCACCCTTGTAAAACACATTAAAATAGTTATTTTTATCTCCGTAAATCTTTCCTCAGGGATTACTTACAAAGACTGTATTTTACTTTCATTGAAGTGGATCAAGTTGCGGGTATAAGCTTGGATACTGTACAAGCATTTTGTTTTTAAACAAAGTAAGTTGTCGGTTTTCATCCTAAATCCCTTCTTTCAACGCAATTTATCTAATTAATCCGCTTCTCTCTAAACGATGTTTACGGTATCTTTATTATAAAAATAAAACCCTAACGCACAAACTTAGATATAAAAATATTCATCAATACTTAAATAATGTATCTTTAAATCCAAAATAAATTCAAACATTAATTACATAAATAAAAGTCAAAACAAATGTAGAGCAACGTGGTCAGTCATTAACCGTGAAATTGGAAATACAAAATGTGACATTAATATATCTCAACTAAAACTAGATAAAAGAATACTGGATAATCCCTCTGATATAGCAAATGCTTTTAATGATTACTTTATTGATTCGACTAGCACTGTGAAATTTAATCATTTACATGATAATGATGAGCCTAATAAAACCAAGACAATACCCAATTCCATGTTTCTTGGCTCTATGACTGAAGACGAGATAAAAAAAGAACTAATAGCTTTAAATAACACTAACTCAGTAGGTTAAGATGGAATTAGTACAAAAGTAATTAAAACTTGCAGTACAGAATTGATTCCTATATTGACCTTTCTTATTAATCTTTCATTTTCATCTGGAACATTTCCCGATGCTTTTAAATTATCAGTCGTTAAACCTCTGTACAAAAAAACGATAGAAATGATGTTAAAAATTATCGCCCGATAACTCTTATACCCATAATATCTAAATTATTTGAAAAATGTATGCACAAGAGACTTTCCGACTTCTGTAGCAAATACAACATCATAACAAAAGAACAGTATGGATTTCAAAAGCACAAGTCAACAACACTAGCAATTGCTGATCTTTTAACTCATATTCATAATTTTCTAAATAAAAACTACTTAACGACAGGACTATTCTTCGACCTGTCACAAGCTTTCGACTTTGTGGCACATGATAACTTGTTGGAAAAATTAGAAAAAAATGGCATACGAGGTTTAGCACTGCAGTGGATCACGTCTTATTTAAGTAACCGAAAACAATACGTTGTCATTAATAAAGTAAATGAAAACTATAATATATAACTCTAGACTAACTATAGAGTTAATAACTGCGGCGTGCCTCAAGGGAGTGTATTAGGACCCTTATTGTTTCTATTATACACTAGCTGACCCTCGGGGCTTCGCTCCCGTCAACTGCCTGCCTATCCTGCCTTTCCTGCCTACCCTACATATCCAGCCTACCCTGCCTACCCTGCCTTTCCTGCCTACCCTGTCTATCTTGCCTACCCTGCCTACTCTGCTTACCCTGCCTACCCAGCCTACCCTGCCTACCCTACCTATCCTGCCTACCCTGCCTACCCTGCCTATCCTGCCTACCCAGCCTACCCTGCCTATCCTGCCTACCCTGCCTACCCAGCCTACCGTGCCTACCCTGCCTTTCCTGCCTACCCTGCCTTTCCTGCCTACCCTGCCTTTCCTGCTTTTCCTGCCTACCCTGCCTATCTTGCCTACCCTGCCTACTCTGCTTACCATGCCTACCCTGCCTACCCTGCCTACCCGGCCTACCCTGCCTACCCTGCCTTTCCTGCCTACCCTGCCTATCCTGCCTACCCTGCCTACCCTGTCTTTCTTGCCTACCCTGCCTTTTCTGCCTTTCCTGCCTACCCTGCCTATCTTCCCTACCCTGCCTACCTTGCCTACTCTGCTTATACTGCCTACCCTACCCACCCGGCCTACCCTGCCTACCCTGCCTTTCCTGCCTATCCTGCCTATTCTGCCTACCCTGCCTACCCTGCCTACCCTGCCTTTCCTGCCTACCCTGCCTATCCTGCCTATCCTTCCTACTCTGCCTTTCCTGCCTGCCCTGCCTGCCCTGCCTGCCCTGCCTGCCCTGCCTACCCTGCCTACGCTGCCTTTCCTGCCTACCCTGCCTTTTCTGCCTTTCCTGCCTTTCCTGCCTTTCCTGCCTACCCTGCCTATCTTGCCTACCCTGCCTACCTTGCCTACTCTGCTTATCCTGCCTACCCTACCCACCCGGCCTACCCTGCCTACCCTGCCTTTCCTGCCTACCCTGCCTTTCCTGCCTACCCTGCCTAATCTGCCTACCCTGCCTACCCTGCCTACCCTGCCTACCCTGCCTACCCTGCCTACCCTGCCTACCCTGCCTACCCTGCCTACCCTGCCTTTCCTGCCTACCCTGCCTATCTTGCCTACCCTGCCTATCCTGCCTATCCTGCCTACCCTGCCTACCCTGCCTACTCTGCTTACCATGCCTACCCTGCCTACCCTGCTTACCATGCCTACCCTGCCTACCCTGCCTACCCTGCCTACCCTGCCTACCCTGCCTATCCTTTATATCCTGCCTACCCTGCCTACCCTGCCTACTCTGCTTACCATGCCTACCCTGCCTACCCTGCCTACCCTGCTTACCATGCCTACCCTGCCTACCCAGCCTACCCAGCCTACCCTGCCTACCCTACCTATCCTGCCTACCCTGCCTTTCCTGTCTACCATGCCTATCCTGCCTATCCTTCCTACCCTGCCTATCCTGCCTGCCCTGCCTACCCTGTCTACCCTGCCTTTCCTGCCTACCCTGCCTTTTCTGCCTTTCCTACCTACCCTGCCTATCTTGCCTACCCTGCCTACCTTGCCTATTCTGCTTATCCTGCCTACCCTACCCACCCGGCCTACCCTGCCTACCCTGCCTATCCTGCCTACCCTGCCTATTCTGCCTACCCTGCCTACCCTGCCTACCCTGCCTACCCTGCCTACCCTGCCTACCCTACCTACCCTGCCTACCCTGCCTACCCTGCCTTTCCTGCCAACCCTGCCTATCTTGCCTACCCTGCCTACTCTGCTTACCCTGCCTACCCTGCCTAACCTGCCTATCCTGCCTACCCTGCCTACCCTGCCTATCCTGCCTACCCTGCCTACCCTGCCTACTCTGCTTACCATGCCTACCCTGCCTACCCTGCCTACTCTGCTTACCCTGCCTACTCTGCTTACCCTGCCTACCCTGCCTACTCTGCCTACCCTGCCTACTCTGCCTACCCTGCCTAACCTGCCTATCCTACCTACCCTACCTACCCTACCTACCCTACCTACCCTACATACTAATTTTTATCTATCATCAATAGTTTTCTGAGCGCACGCCAAATTATGTATTTTACAGACAACATTTTGCTACCTTGGGTTACATTATTGCAATTTTCATAAGGATCTCTATTTGTTTTGAAAATATTTTATTGCCTATGACACTCAGGAATAATGTAGCTTTCTACCGGTGCAAGAATTTTCAAAATCGGTTCAGTAGATCCAGAGATTACCCCTTACAACGTCACAAACTCACAAACTCACAAACTTTACCTCTTTATAATATTAGTATAGATAAATGACTTGCCACTAGTGACTAAATATAAATGTGTATTATTTGCAGATGACATTTCGATTATTGTGACATCTGACAAAAAGTATATAACGAAACTTGATCATGAGATGGACATTAATAATACTATTGACGACATTATAAAATGGTTACAGACAAATAATTTAAAATTCAATTTAGATAAATCTAATTATATACAGTTTAATAAATCAAAACATACTAAATACAATTTCAAACTTAATATTGACAGGCTAAAAGAAGTTCCACAAACTAAATTCTTAGGAGTACTCATAGATCAAGATCTGAATTGGAAAGAACATCTGGATAATTTGTGCGGTAGGATTAAAAAGTTTGTTTATGCTCTCAGACAAGTGAAGAATACAACCAACATAAAAACAGCAATTACAACATATCACGCCTATATAGAATCCATCTTACGATACGGGCTTATTTTTTGGGGTAACAGCACGGATAGACACAGAGCATTTATTGCGCAAAAGAAATGCATCAGAGCCATTTGTGGTATCCGTCCTGATGAGTCATGTAAACCTTTCTTTAAAAAGCTAGGTATATTACCACTTTCGTCACTCTACATTTACGAAATATATAATTATGTTTATAATAATAAGGGATTGTTCAAAAAAGCCTATCAAATTAATTCTCGAACTAGAGATCCGTGCAGACTTGTATTGCAGGATACTTCAAAATCAGCCAAGTATGCGAAAAGTTTCATAGTCATGTGTACACGCATTTATAACAGAATTCCAAAAGAAATAAAATTATTATATAATATTAACTCATTTAAAAACAGATTATTGAAATGGCTGAAAGAACATGTGTTTTATGACATTAAAGATTGGTAGCGCCATCTCTTGTAAATGTCATAAATCAATGACCGAAAACACATAGACAAACGCATTTGAGATTTCGCGGGCGATCGATATCTTAATTATCTCGTTCCTTCCTCATTCCTTTTCCCTTTATGTACGCCTTAATGACAGGTCGCCAGAACGAACCGAAACTTCAACGTGAACGGGCCTCGTTTCTCAACCGCCAGCTTTCCAAGCCACCTGCCTGGAGACTGATGCATCTAATTAGTTAGATTGCAGAGAACCTTGTGAACCGTGTCTATTAACCCGCCTCGCGGATATAAAACAATTGTGTGAAGTGTGTGGATCCTGAAGGAGCCATTTTGGAGTAGAAGAACACCAGCTCGCTGCCACACGTGGGCTGGCATCGACCACTACAAGGTAAGGCGTACTACTTCCCTCATTTCCATAATAGATCGCCCGAATTGATCCGTGAATATTTTCCCGCTTATTTTCAACGCACTATTGCCAGAACCCTTCAAATACAGTCCACTTTTCATGATAGACACAAGGATGAAGAGGTTTCTCAAACCGCTATAACATTTTTGGTCCTTCGTAGCCCGATATATTACTATAATATATCCATTTTCCTTTATTTCTTACGTAGGAATCAATCATAAATTCCTACTAGGGTCGTGGCACCTAGCCGCCTACCCACATAATCAAGTTGTAAACCCAATACGTGGTTCCATCAACGCCGCTATAGCAGGTTCATAATTACGTATCTGCTATTATTAAAAATAATTCTTATTTAAAACTAACTTGTCGTATTGTAAATTTCTATATTTCAAGCGTCTTTTAGTTTAACCGCCCTTATAGGAATCACCTACCTCCAATTATAAAGTGTTAGGAATAAGTTACTTTCCGAATACCGCGGGGTAGACATTCATTCTATAAGAGAAAAATAAAATAGGTGTACTACTTGTAGGTACCTACGCAGTATAAATATCATAACTTTACCGAATACGTTTAGACGATTGCGGGCTATAAGTTGCATATTTATACCTATTCATTTATCTTAAACAATATTCAAACTTAACAATAAAACTGGTTAGGATAGTAATGCTATTAACATTTTGTACTATATAATTACTTTGGTTAGTGGGTACTACGAAAAAACTTATTTCGTTACTACGCAAATATTGCGAAACCCGTTGTCACAGTACAGTCACAATCAGTAGTATTACTTTTCTACATATAGTTGTTCGTTTAAATAATTACCGTACATTGTTTTGTTTGTGTGGTTATTTGTAACTACATAACATAACAATGCCGCGTGATGCGAAAGCAATCGCTTCTTCGGAAGATCAACAGTTAGTGATTTTAGAAGCTAAGCGTAATATACTTTTCGAGCGTATTCAGTCAATTTATGATCGTTCTAAAGTCGCTAATACTTCCGAATCGGTGAGAGAAGGCTTTCTCAGTTCTTGTGTAACAGTAGATGATATTCGAACGGACTTTCATAGATTATTGGATGATTATAATGCTAGGTTACTGGCTGTATATCCCGATGCGAAGCCTAGCTATCAAGCCTACGCCTCATTCGAGGATATGTATTGTTCCGTGAAACGTGTGATGTCTCAATTGGAAGATAAGCCGTCCGGGAGGCACAGTATGAGTGATTCCGCAACATGTAGACCAAGGTTGCCGCCAATCGAACTCATGTCGTTCGACGGTGATATACGAAACTGGCCATTATTTTATGCAAGTTTTAAATCTACAGTTCATGACAATAAGTCGCTGACGGATGCAGACAGGTTGTACTATTTAATAGGTAAGCTGTCGCCGAAGGCACAGTCTGTGTTCGCGGGAGTCACACCGTGTGCTGAGAATTACCAAGTCATGTTCCAGGCACTCCTCGATAGGTACCAGGATATTCGTGTCCTCGCGTCTACCTACTTGGATCAAGCTTTAAATCTTAAATTATCCGGTCCCGCGTCTGTTTCGAATTACCAGCTATTCGTGGACAAGTTCGTCACCGCAATTAATTCCCTAAAGAATCTAAAATTAGTTGACCTTCTGGATTTCATTTTATTGCACCTCGCAATAAAAAAGTTTGACACTGAAACTATTCGCGCTTTCGAGATGACAGAACGTAATCGTAAGATTCCCACTCTAGATAGTTTTGTCACCTTCATCAATGATCAGTGTCGGATATTCCGTAATACCCAACCACCCTTAGCTAACAATAATAAGCCTAATAGTTCGGACAATTCACATAAGTCTAATAAATTGCGTAGTTTTAATAATAAAATGACCGCTCCTAATCCACAATCCTATGTAGCTTGCTCTGAGTTAAATAATTCAAACAAGTGTCTGTGCGAAGCATATATCCATGAACACTTATATAAATGTCCCGCTTTTGATAATTTGACTCCGACAGCTCGTTTCAAATGTGTGAAAGACAACAATGCTTGTGTCAATTGTTTGAGTATTAAACATAAAACGGTTAACTGTTCTTCTAAATTAAAGTGTCGCACATGTAATCAACGTCATCATACATTGTTACATTTTAATAAAAACCCGCAAAATTATCAACTGTAGTGACGTCACAGCCGAATCCGGTGCCAACGCTTATGCCGACAGTACCTTCTATTACCTCACAGTCTGAGGTATCGTTGTGTACGACCTCTGTCGCTGGCGCCGCTCGATCGCGTTCGATTGACGCTCGGTGCGTTGCGGCGTCGCCGTCGGCGAGAGATAGCCCGCAATGTACGGCGTATACAACCGTTCTGCTCGCTACTGCTCAAGTCGTAATTTACGATGTAAATGATAAGCCGCACATAATACGTTGTTTACTAGATAGCGCATCTCAAAGTAATTTTATTACTTCTGAATGTTTTAAGCGTCTAGGACTTTGGAAGAACTTTCATACTTCTAATTTAATAGTTAAAGGAATCGGTGGGTCGGAAAAACCAGTTAAAGGTTCCGTAAATATTAAATTATATTCTCGTTTTAGTAATGATATTAATTTTAACGTTTCTTCGCTTATTGTTGAACGTATAACGGAGACATTGCCGACCGCTCTCGTCGATGTCTCTAAACTTACACATCTCAAAACATTACCGCTCGCAGATTCGAAGTTTGCGGAGCCGAGCGGTATCGATGTTTTGATTGGTGCTGCTATATTCCCGCGCTTGCTTTTGCCTAACATAGTGCATAGCGAGCAATATAATATACCTCCCGCTATTGAAACTGTGTTGGGGTATGTGGTTATGGGTTCCGTAACTTCATGTTGTTCTGTTCTTCAAGATCCCAGTTTAGATTCGCTTCTCAAGCGATTCTGGGAGCTTGAAGAAATTTCCGCCTCGCCCTCGCAGAGCCGTAAGGATCTCGAGTGCGAAGAACATTTTCGCGGTACCACTGTTCGCGATGACAGTGGTAGATATATTGTGTCGCTGCCATTTTGCGACGACCCTTATTCGCTAGGCGACTCATACGCTGCCGCACTTAGGCGTTTTCATTGTTTGGAGCGCAAACTTGATGCGTCCTTAGGGTTACGCAGCGCTTACAATGACGTCATGTCGGACTACATAAATAAGGGATATTTGAGTCCGGTTTTAAAAGATGACAACGTTTCTAATCTGTCATATTACATTCCGCATCACGGTGTCGTTCGCGAAGATAAGACTTCCACTAAACTTCGCGTGGTTTTAGACGCTAGTAGTCAAACTACATCGGGACAGTCGATCAATGACATTCTACATGCAGGCCCCAATCTACAGGATGATTTATTTAATATTATAATTCGTTTTCGACTCTTTCAAATAGCCCTGTCTGCTGATTGCCGCCAAATGTTTCTCAATGTCGGCGTTCGTGAATCGGACCGTAGATTTCAACGCATCTTTTACAGAGTCAGTAAACATGAACCTATAATGGTCTACCAATTTAATCGTGTTTGCTTCGGATTTAAGTCTAGTCCATATCACGTGTTACGTGTAGTCCGCCAGTTAGTCGCTGATGAAGGCGATAATTTCCCTGCAGCGTCTGCTGCTGCTTCTTCCGCCCTATATATGGATGACATTGCCTGTAGTGTCATGTCCATACCGCAAGCAATTTCGCTTTGTGATGAGCTTATTCAGCTCTTCAAGCGAGGCCAGTTCGACCTTGTCAAATGGACAAGTAACTCGAAAGAGGTTCTCGCACACATACCTGATACTCATAAGGCTTCGCCCGATATCGAGTATGAGAAGTCTATACCGCATAAGGTCCTGGGTTTACGCTGGGACAAGTCTTGTGATAGTTTCCGCTTTGACGTCACCACACCAGATGATAAATGTACTAAGCGAACCATGCTTTCCACAGTGGCTCGGCTATGGGACTTAATGGGTTTTGTCGCCCCCACTATTCTGTACGCTAAGCTCTTAATTAAGGAACTTTGGCTAGCAAAGTGTGACTGGGACGACATACCACCTGAACATATAGTCACCGCTTGGAAGCAGTTTTGTACTGAGCTTTCTACGCTTAATGAAATTATTATCCCGCGTCATCTGGGGTTGGTCGACGGATGCACCATGAATTTAGTAGGTTTCGCTGACGCCAGCGAGCGTGCTTACGGTGGAGTCGTATACATGCAAATATACAATGGTTATAACTACTCCGTGCAGTTAGTTAGTGCGAAGTCTAAAGTCTCACCTGTGAAAACCATTTCGGTGGCTAGACTAGAGTTGTGCGCGGCCCTACTGTTGTCTAAGTTGCTTCGCAAGGTACAAGACACAATATCGCCCCACTACCGCATCCATAAGGTATACGCGTTTACTGACTCTAAAGTAGTGCTCGCCTGGATAAATTCCTCACCGCACCGCTGGCAAACTTTTGTTGCCAATCGGGTTACTAAGCTGATAGAGCTTATACCCGCTAATTGTTTCAACCATGTCGCAGGTACTGAGAACCCCGCTGATTGTGTCTCGTGGTGTCACGCCAGCTAAGCTCTTGCAGCATCCATTGTGGTATCGTGGACCATCGTGGGTTTCTCATGACCCAGCTGAGTGGCCCATACATACTTTCGAACACAATGCACTGCATGAGGGCGTACCCGAACAGAAATCAGTCGCTCATGCCGTGGTTTCTGAGGTTACGGAATCACCAATTTACGCGCTAGCACTACGTGTTTCGTCGTGGTCTAAGTTGCTACGCGCTATTGTTTACGTCTATAAGTTTTTAAGACAACTGCCTAGTGCACGTACTGTATCAAGCTCTGATCTGAAATATGCAGAAATTAAACTGCTGCGAGCTGTACAGGATGTTCATTTCCGTAACGATATTTTAAATTTAAAAAATAATAAACCATGTACTCCCGCCATCCATAAGCTTAAGCCGTTTCTCGATGAGCACGGCATCATACGAGTTGGTGGTCGTCTCACAAATTCGGACGAACCCTACGAATATAAACATCCCTGTATTCTACCACGTCATGACCATATTGTTGATCTTCTTGTTGACTTTTGTCACAAGAAACATCTTCATGCCGGTCCGGAGTTGCTTATGTCCTTACTCAGGCATAATTATTGGATTTTAGCTGCACGTCGAATAATTCGTCACAGAATCCACAACTGTAACACTTGCTTTAAGTTCCGCCCGCGTCCTATTCTTCCACTTATGGCAGATCTACCTAGCCAGCGTGTTAACCAAGTCGACAAGGCGTTCACTCACACCGGCTGTGACTATGCAGGCCCGCTGCAGTATACACCATTTCGTGGTCGAGGTGTTAAGAGCCGTAAGGCTTGGCTCTGCATTTTTACGTGTTTGACGACGCGTGCCACGCACATTGAAGTGGCTACAGATTTAAGTACAGTGACTTTCCTAGCAGCCTTAAAACGCTTTCTTTCGCGACGCGGTCCTATTAAATGCTTATATACCGATAACGGTACTTGTTTCGTAGGTGCAAGTTCTTATTTACGCGACCTTCACAAATTTCTTAAAGATTTTCGTCCTCATCTTGAGGAAGAACTTTCCTTCAATCATATAGATTGGAAGTTTATTCCGCCTGCTTCCCCACATTTTGGAGGATGTTGGGAAAGTATGGTTAAGGTAGTTAAAACTCACCTTTTTAAAGTTATAGGTCAACAAATCCTCTCCTACGAGGAACTTATAACTGTCCTTAGTCAAGTTGAGGCTCTAGTTAATTCGCGGCCACTTACTGCTTTGAGTAGTGACCCTACTGAACCATCAGCACTGACCCCTGCGCATTTCTTGCACACCGCGCCATTGTTGTCCCTTCCCGCTCCTGAAGCAGACTCGCTCAGCTTGCTTCAGCGACATACTCTACTTGACAAACTGGTGCAGTCGTTCTGGCAGCGCTGGCGTTCAGAATACTTACATCAACTTCAGGCTAGATCCAAATGGAATAGTCCTGCACCTTCTATACAAGAGGGTACTATTGTAGTTATCATTACTGATAACTCTCCGCCCCTTTCATGGCCGTTAGGCATTATTGATAAATTGCATACCTCCAAGGACGGTACAACCCGTGTTGTTACTGTGAAAACCGCAAAGGGTAGCTATGTGCGCCCTGTTGTGCGTCTGTGTCCATTACCGACTCAATAAGGCCTGGCTTGATAGTTAGGTCTCTTAGTTTTAGTTAGTTAGCGACGCAACATAATTTTCTATTAAGATTTAACTATAGGTATGCAACTTAATGTATTATGCAACTCGCAGTATTTATCTTAAATCTTAATAATTGAAATATAAAAATCCGCATCTTAGTCCGTATTGCTGAATAGGTATACGGTAGTACACCTCATAGGGCTAAGTTTAATTTTCATTAAAGGTGACCCTTTAAGGCCGGGAAAATGGTAGCGCCATCTCTTGTAAATGTCATAAATCAATGACCGAAAACACATAGACAAACGCATTTGAGATTTCGCGGGCGATCGATATCTTAATTATCTCGTTCCTTCCTCATTCCTTTTCCCTTTATGTGTACGCCTTAATGACAGGTCGCCAGAACGAACCGAAACTTCAACGTGAACGGGCCTCGTTTCTCAACCGCCAGCTTTCCAAGCCACCTGGCTGGAGACTGATGCATCTAATTAGTTAGATTGCAGAGAACCTTGTGAACCGTGTCTATTAACCCGCCTCGCGGATATAAAACAATTGTGTGAAGTGTGTGGATCCTGAAGGAGCCATTTTGGAGTAGAAGAACACCAGCTCGCTGCCACACGTGGGCTGGCATCGACCACTACAAGGTAAGGCGTACTACTTCCCTCATTTCCATACTAGATCGCCCGAATTGATCCGTGAATATTTTCCCGCTTATTTTCAACGCACTATTGCCAGAACCCTTCAAATACAGTCCACTTTTCATGATAGACACAAGGATGAAGAGGTTTCTCAAACCGCTATAACAAAGATATTTTTTAACAATAAACTTAAAATAATCTTTTGTCATTGCGGATAATGCTCATATGAATTGTTATATTATTGTATTGACCTTATCTGTGACATTGAACAATAATTAACTAATAATTATTTTGCATGCAATTGATACAAATCCTGTATAGCTAAACATGTGGACTTTTGATTAATACCTGACTGTAACAACTTTATACCATGTTTAAGGCAAATAAAGACTTATCTTATCTATCTTATCTTCTTTATCTCTTTCAATGTCAACGATTAAGCTTCTATTTTGTTATTTTTTTCTTGTTACAGTAATGTAATATTGAAGTTATTAATCACGTTCTATTATCGAATGTTTTTTTTATTTACACATTTTTGACGTGGGCCTGTCATGATAAAGGATGAGACTCCATACAAACTCTCTATTACACACTCACTCACACACACACTCTTTATTCACACACACTCTCTCTTTCTCTTTTCACAGTTTTTATTATTTTCACCATACAAGCACTTTAGAAGCGTTTATGGTAGATTAGCTGGAGAAGGCAACGCCCAGAGAACAATGGAATGCCATTGGTAGGCCCTTTCCCAGTAGTGGGATAACAGATACAAGTAAAATAATAATTCATGCCTTCTTTAAATGTTTAAATTGCTTTATTCATTTCATTATATAAAGCTACGATATTAAAATTATTAAAAAATCATATACTTTTGGTCAGTCAGCTCGCGATACTATCCCACTGCCCAAATCCTGCCAAATATTGTTGGCCTGAGCCACCTCGCCCACCTTTATTCTTTAAGTTAACTTTTTTTATTTGTAACTTTTTAGTTATCTTGTTTTTTTTCGGCACTGGCGTTTTTATCCCGGTATAATGTTCCCGCGGGATAATATAAGTCCGCCTTTGTACTTGTGTATAAAGTTTTAATAAATAAATAAATATTGAAACATTTATCACGCGAAGCCGCGAGCAGAAGTTAGTAATGAATATTATGAACGTTAGGTTCATAATATTCATTACTAGCTTCTCTATAAAAAAACAACGCTGTCATGTTGTCATGTTTGTTCAATTGCCAAAATTTAATCGTTATTCGATATTGTTAATTGACAAAAGAAAACTCCAATGATAAAATATCACATAGCCAAGAGGCATAAAAAAGATAAATCCATTAATTAGGAAACAGGAAGTCTCGTCCGTCTTGTAATCTGAGTCTTAATAAACCATTAGAAAAGTTTAGCATTACCCAACGGCCAATGAGTGTATCTTTTGATACCTTTGCACACCGTAATTGGTTGATGTCAAAAATAAAATTCCAATCATAGAAGGTATATTTTTCTCATTCTTGGACGCCTATCAAGATTTCAGCCTCCTTACCATGATGTGTCAAAACTATCATGGTGCGACTGGGACAAAAGGGAGAGAAGTATACAAGTCAACTCAGAATAAAACCTTGCTTTAAAAGCTTATGGTAAACCCCTGTTTTTTTTTTTTCAATTCTTATTTTTGGAGATTGTTTAGAACATAAAAAGAATGTTCTTTAGCACTTCTACAAAAGGAAAACCATTTGTAAGGTCCCGTAGTCAAACGGCCAAAGGGCTTTAGTTTGTTAGTTTGGTCACGTTTGACCCTTTATCCGATTACTGTCACATTTGCACCTGCTAAGTCGAAATTAGGTCATTGTACTTTTATTTATTGCAACTAAAATTGGCACCAGGAAACAGATTAATTCCTCTTGCAATTCTCTAAAGCATTTCTGGAAGCAAATTAGGTATTTCTTACAGATGAGCCCACTCTCGTATGAAAAGCGATAAATGGTCTACCGGAGCGAGCGAGTCTAGAAGATGCTTCTTGACTAGATAGACAAAATCTAAGTATTAGAAATTAGTGTAAACGATTACAAATAAATTGATGAATAAAATCACTAAAATTATTTTGTCAAAGTACTCTTTTTACGGTACTCCATGAGTTGTTAGTTTTTTAAACAATTTAGTAACTTTAATTCAGTGTATATGGGTCTATATTGCCTTAGTGGTCTATAAATCGCATTCAACATTTGAATATGAACCGTGTTTCCCAAGTAAATTAATTACAATGCAATACTAAACCGCCTTCGAATGAACTAACATAGTACATTACACGAAAATTAAGGCCCAGTTTCTTGATCGATATTTAACTCAAACAATGGTAAAATATGCTAACCAATGGTTTAAAATTTCGTTAAAACGCGTTTATTCTTCAATTGTTGGAATCACAAATAGTCAAATACGTTGCAGATTTAATTATTTGTTAGACTAAAAATTTATAAATAAAAGCGTTTTACCGAAATTTAGAACCATTGGTTAGCATATTTATGCATTGGTTGAGTTAATTATGGATGAAAAAACTGGGCCTCACGCAACTATAACTAATTAAATTTAATTGCTCACCCACAGTTGCACGCAAAATAGACAATAATTTACCAACATCCATCTATCTCCCTATCGATATATTTCAATTTACCCTACATTTGATTTTTTTTACATTAATTTACGACGCTGACGTAAATTGAATTTGAACATTTTTAAGTAGGGTTTGACAAGAAGGCCAATTCTCGCAGGATCGCTCTCACTGTCAAGTGATTTACTTGGCTGTTGCTATTTTCATTAACCAATCCGAACACAAAAAGCTCAAAAACCTTGATAGCTGGTTAACTAATAGGGTTTTCGGAAGTCAGAGGTATGTTACTGGAACACAAGAAGTCAAGAACACAGGATTAAGTGAAACAAAGACGAGGCCAGGGTTTGTTAGGATTAGTGGTTGCAAGTTGGGTACTTATGTTGTCCTTGCCTTGCAGCAACGTAGCCTTAAGCTGTATAAGTACAGCCGACAACACAAGTAGCCAAACTTAGTAATTAAACATGCATAGTACCTAAGTGCCTTAGCACAATATATTTTGAATTTCAAAATATGGCTTCTGGTTTATTTACTTTATAATAGCTCAGAATATTATTACTTTTTGCTACGATACTTTTACTAAAGAAACAACAAATTTTAATTATATATATTTGTATTTGTGTATGTATGTATATATTTATGATTATAACTTTGTTATTTTAAAATTGTACACTGGATCCTACCCTCTTTTGTCATCATTCTCTGTCACTATAGGGTTTGCTGTAAGAGAACTTAACATTGAGTTAAGCTCGCCTTTGTACATGTACTTTATTATCACATTGTATTAAATATTGTTTTTGGTGTACAATAAAGAATTAAGATGTGAACAAATCTTTAAGAATTATAGGAAACTAGATTTCCTACTTTATAACAAATTCATGAAAGCCTCTGGTTGGAAGCCGAGCCGCCTGTATTTAAGTGTCGCACCGCGCACGTTTGCTACGTCATCCTTTGCCGGTAACCAACCTGGATCGCAACCATTGGTCGTATATCTCCTCAGTACCACCACTATTTATATCAGATGAGATGAGATGACATTGCGACTTAATTTGGACGTTCAATTGTTTTTTGTTGTTTATTTTTCAGCAGTGTAACCACAGCTTTAGGGTTCGCCCAAGCCGTAAGCTAAAGCTAAATGGATTGAGTTTTCCGACTTTTATGACGATATTTTGGTGAAAGTTAAGATTTACTTTTGCTATAAAATCTAAAATCTCTGTTATAACTGCAGGTACTAAGCCAAAAACTTCACGCTTCTGTGCCGTAGTTCCTGGTTTGAAACTGTGTCTTGGGTTGAATACCACTCGTTACTTTTCTTTAGTGGGACACAAAAGACTCATAATAATACTTTTCTGCGCGAGGATAATAATCGCGCATAAAGCTTCGCAGCTTCACTGAAAATATTTTGGGCTATATAAGAGAACACATTGTAACTTTTTGTTCCAGGGGGATGACCACAAGCTCTTAGAGACAAATGTAAATGACTTGTATACATTTGTCCCTTTTTACAGTCAAACTATGATAGTTTTGACACGTCAGTGTACGGGGGCAGATGTAGACTCGGCTTTTAAAACCTCTTCAAGCAAGACTAACTGGAATGCAATTAATAATATCTTGAATGACTATTCAAATCAAATATGATAAATCGAGTTTTCAGTATAAACTGCATGTAAATCAAAGTTTTGATTAACATGCTCTAAACTACATTTGCGATCTAACTAAGACGTGACCAATAAGTTACTACTAGTTAGAATTTCATGCGAGATTTACTACCAGTAACACCACTCCTTTACAAGATAATTATGACTCTAGGAAATGTTAGAAGCTTCAGTTTCTTATTTATTTGAAACTAGCTTCTGCCTACGGCTCCGCCCGCATTAATATTATCCCAAGGGAACATACTGCCAGGATACAAAGTATCCTATGTTAGAACATCATCATCATCCAGGTCATGGCATTTGTCTTTTTTTTTGGTTTGTGTTTCATCCAATGACTTCTCCCGCTCTGGGTGAAGCGTGACAGACTTTTACTGACTAAAACCCACACCTTTTGCAGTTGCTTGTGCCAGAGCCCTGCAGCCGTATTGCGTAAGTGAATACGACAACGCAAAGAGTTTGACCGTTAGCCAATCGACCAAATCAACCAATCACACAGACGGAAATCCACATCGCGTCATTCATCTCGCATGTTATTGCTCGATTTGGTCGATTGGTTAGCGGTCAAACTCTTTGCGTTGCCGTATTCACTTACGCAATACGGCTGCCGGTAACTCTCTATCAGATTTATCCGCGACCGTGCCAATTTTCATCCAACTCCATTCTATCGTTATTACGTGACAATTTAATAAAAAGACAGACTGAGTTACTTTAGCATTATAATATTATTAGTATGGATAGCGCCAAGAGGATGGTTTATAATAAATCATGGATTCTTTACGGATACCACACTTGAAATATTTATAGTATTTAATATTTCTGTTTAGTTGCCAAAAGTGGATGAAACTTCGAAAACTTTTTTCATTTGTCTTACTCGACATGTTTCGCTTACGACCAGTATAAATTGTTTTATCGCGACCTCGAAACTATTTTTCGTCTTTTGCAACTATGTATTGAATAGAAGACCCAGACTGTGACTATGAGCTGTCACATCACTTCATCACATCATCAGCCTATTAATGTTCCCACTGCTGGGACACAGGCCTCCTCTCTGTGAGAGGGAATGGGCCGTAATCCACCACGCGGGCCCAGTGCGGGTTGGTGGATGTCACATGTCTTCGAATTTTTGGTTCTAGGACATGCCGGTTTCCTCACGATGTTTTCCTTCACCGTTTTGAGAGCAGTGGTGATGAAATAATTTACACAAAGTTAAGCGCCTGCCTGGGCTCGAACCCACGACCTACAACTTGTAAGTCGCTATGAGCTGTACTTAGATTAATTTAAACCTGCCTAGGATCGTTAACAGTAACACTATAAATTTCACCTTCTGATTCAATCCACTATTGGACATGAAACTCGAATAAGTGCCTCGTTAACCAGGTACATTGTATGTAGAATCCCCGGTAGCTGATCGAACATGCCATCAATAAAGCTGGGTGTGAATTACTAGAACACTGTGGTTAAATGGAGTGTCGTGCGGTGCAGAGTAGTTCTCGTGCCAATTATGTGCCGAACACAGCAATCACGTGCAGTTCAATAGAGAAATACAACCGCTTTGAGGCAATTCATTCTACAGTGCTCGAATTTCACATGTTTCGAATCTCCATTGTTCTCGTGCCACAGATAAAATTTCCAAAATTGTAAATCATTTTATTTAGTTGAACTAGTTAAATTCTTTGAGCTGCTAGAATGACGTGCGATAAATTGCCTATGGACATTCGAAATAAATCTCACTTAGGAATTTTCGAACCGAGTTACCTTTTTTGTTTTCGGAGGAAAACCTTCAAAAGGTGGCCGGACTTTGAAATAAGACCGGGGAGTATAGGATTATTACCTCACTTAAACCACCCCGGGGCGGTCAGTATCAGTACATGAAAGATCCCTTGACCTCTTGACTTTGTTTGACTGCTGAAAAAACCCTTTTAGGCAAGACTATAAAAATGAAGTAGTCTGTATATTTAAAATCGTGACTCGTCTTGTCCTGGCTTGGTGAATGATTTGAATCACACAGTAGATAATAATTCATATTTACTGTTTTAACGACATCTTAATGAAGCATGTCGCCGAGGCTACTGATGATTATCGAATACCTAGCTGTTACGTAAGCTAGATAGACGTTCCACGGGTAATGGGCATGTGTCGTATTCAATCTGTTCACATTAACAGATTGTTAAATTGAATCATGTATGAACTTAGTTACGTTAATCGGTTTGAAGTACGGTAAATCCGTGACGTTTCGTGAAACAACGATGGAATTATGCATGGCACTAGTAAGTCACAATGCCAACGTATTCAATATATAGGTACAAGTAATTAATGCGTTTGTTTTAATTAATATGTATTGATGTCAGAAATAAAGTGCATCGGCGTCACTTTATTCTCCAGTTGAATAAAATTAAAGTAAAATACATGTGTAATTATTTAGAGAAGCTCGTGGCTAACTAATAAATAACAGCCGCACTGGTCGATCATCAAGGTTAAGCAACGCTTGACGAGGTCGGTCCGTGGATGGGTGACCATTTCAAGTACCGATTTTCCTCCGTGCCTCGAAAATCACGTTAAGCCGTTGGTTCCGGCTGACATTTGAAGATCTTTGACAGTCGTTACGGGTAGTCAAAAGCTTGAGATCTGACACCAGTCTTGCCAAGGGGTACCGTGTTACCCAGTTACTGGGTTGTGGAGGACAGATAGGCAGTCCCTCCATGTAAAACACTAGTACTCAGCTAAATCCGGTAAGTTTGGAAGCCAACCCCAATGTACTTGGGAAAAGGCTAGGCAGATTGATTGATTGACATGTGTAATTATTTAAATTAAAATAAACATTTGTTTCTATGTACAGTATGTGCCTGCTACTCCGCCTGTCTGGAAAGTTTTCGACACTTCAATAATTCAGCATTCTACCACTTTACCTAACGTTTGATTTAAATCCGTTTAACTGCCACTACAGAGATATTGAGTAACAGAGTAACATTAATTCAAACTTTCTCATTTAAGTATAATATTCATGGCTCGGGGCTGAACTTTGGAAGGTTCTTCTCTAATGAAAGGACAGTGGCTTTTATAAATTCAGGATTTCAGACACTTTGTTGGATAGAGTCAGGAAATATTCTAGAATTTGCTGGGTTTTTTTAAATTAATGACTATGTCTAAGTAAGAACCTGGTCAGGGGGGTGACCACGAGCTCTTAGAGTAAGGTTATTTTGAGATCGAGTAAGTGACAGATGTATACACGTCATATACATCTGTCCCTTACTCGATCTCAAAATAACCTTACTCTAAGAGCTTGTGGTCACCCCCCTGGTCTTCAGCTTCAGTGTAATTCTTCAGCGTATTAATCAAAAAAGAAATATTTTCTTTGAAAAAACACCCAATTAAAGACTTGGGTATGTTATCTGAGTAGGTCTTCCGAAAGTCGTTATAAACTCTCCCTACCTTTTGCGGAAACCATTAGTCCATTAGCTTATTAGAATTAATTGCTTCAAAAGTACACTTTATTTTAATAACGAAGATTAGCACGCATAATCATGTGCAAACACACTTTATTATTGGACAAGAATAAAAATAAGGAGATAAATTACGTAAATTCCAAATGAGGTAACGACTGTAAACGTTAAATACAATTAACTCCATAGATAAGTGGTTGTCGGTTTCAAAGGCGGCTTTTGATAGCTGCTACTTCATTATGCAACAAAGTAAGCCGACCCTAATTCACTGGACAACGCGCTCTGTTCCCGGAATTTGAGTGCGATCCAAATTCAGCATGTACAGTCGAGTCACTTATACTTTCGCCATTTTCCAACATAATTATTGCCTATACCAAGTCTTTTTATTATTTAGCGATAGGCTCGAGTTTAACCACTATCGAGATAGTGGTTAAACTCGAGCCAAGGAGCCGAGGAACCTGATGGTAAGCGATGATGTGGTCGACGGTGAAGCACGCTTGCCTAGAAGCAACCTATTCACTCTTGACTTAAAGACCCTAAGGTTATAGCTATCAGGAAACCAAGACTCCGGCAGGGAATTCCACTCCTTAGCTGTGCGCACAATGAAAGTATTCGCAAAACGCTTTGTACATATGGGTGGGATGTCCACCATGTACCGGTGGCGCACTGCAGTACATCTTGTTGTCCGGTGATGGAAGGGCTAGGCGGAAGTCAATCTATACAATACCTTTTGAAGCGACAGCACTGATAAAACTACTGCGTAAAAACTATATTTAATTTCTTGAAAACATCGGTCAAAATAGTATAAAACATTTCCCACTATACCTAGTTGATGTCAAACTTTGATGGACCGTCCATTTTATAAAAAAATACATCAAATCTGTTTCAAAAATAAAAATAATTTAACAACTGAGTTTAATTCTGTACCATTATGGCAACACAGAGTTGGTAAAGTAACTAAGGAGATTCTTTCATGAATGGAGCAAAATAAGTAAACCAAGTAAGTAAAGTAAGGTGACGAACCTATGTTTACTGTGATTGTACCCATTTAGACGACTGACGAGAGTTCTTTTAGGCTCTAATTAATTAAATCGCTGTCAAATTGTTTTCATACTTTATACGCTGGCTGGTTGAAGCGCTCAATTTTTCAACTTGGATTTTAGAGTGAAAACTAAATTTGAAAAAATTCGCTCGAGATGCCCAGTTTCCCTTACCTATTACAAAAGTTTTTATGTTTGATCATATTCATCGATTCCCACTTTAACAAAAAGAAAAAATCTGTAAAAGTAGTTTTAGTTTTCTCCAACATCCAGCTAATATTCTTTGCTCCTATTACTCTTCTAATCATAGTTCTGGAACTTCACTATGACGTGTTAACGCCATCACGATTCCGCTATGAAAAAGTCATGCTGTTCGTCCTGCATAAATCCGTCTCTTTTTACCCGACTGCCGAAGGAGGGTAATGTGTTTATCAGTCTATGCATGTATGTTTGTTCCTATGTGGCGTTCTAGAGACCAAAAGCGTTGACTAATTTTGATGATTCTTACGTCAATGGATTCGTCTTAACCCTGCGAGTGTCAATGGCTACATTAAAATTGGCAAGTAGAAAAATGGCGGATTTGGGGCGCCATATTGTGGGAGGACAAACATTTTTTTTTACACCCAAACCCATAGACTGCTGTATCAAAATAAAGGGCTTTAATAGGTGATTTCAAAAATATATAACACTTGTATGTTTAAATGTACCTAACTCTAAAAAATAAACTTATAAATAAAAAATAAAAATAAAATTACAAAAAACCCGACTGCTTAAAAAGCGAACTAAAAGACGTAAACAAGAAGAAAATGATGCTGTGCAGTCGGAAGATATATCTGGTTTTGGTCAGCCAGCTCGCGAATATGTATCGTCCGACTGCACAGTATGATTTTCTTCTTGTTTAGGTACGTCTTATTAGATCGCTTTTTAAGCAGACAGGGTTTTTTTCATAGTGGAACCATGATAGTTTTAGAGAAAGGTCATACGTTATTACCCTATAGAACCCTAATATAATTATACAAATTATACTCATCTAAAAAAAAGGCTTTCAATTCACATTCAGTTTTATTTTTATTAAGTTTACAAATAGATCAATCCGATAATCCAATCGAATTGTCAACGGTTGACGTGCCACGCGTTAACTAAAAGCAAATAAGTCAGTGTTATTAATCATTGGGAATGATTACCTCATTTTCACCAGTAGGGATTAATCCTGGATTAATTAATTTTATTTTTTTATGATCTCGCGTTTGACCTCTATGTCGCCTGATGTTAAGCGATGATGTGGTCTACGGTGAAGCACGCTTGCCTCGAAGTAACCTTTTCACTCTTGACTTAAAGACTGCAAGGTTGTAGCTTTCAGGGAACAAATACCCCGGAAGGGAGTTCCACTCCTTAGCTGTAATTAAATTGTAAGTCGTCATATCCACTTAATTGATGTTTGCATTAATAATAAAAGTGAATAGGTATTTGGCACTTTGTAATCACGTTTGCTTAAACCGTATAATGCAGTCACCGCATTTTGATATATTTATTTAAACTTCATAGACATTCTCTACCAGTCAACGAAGAGTGGTGAAGAGAGTGGTGGTGTTTTGTTTTATTTAAAGAGGAGACAAATTATACAAATACATGGAAAAAATAGATGGATGTGGTATCACCACCATTCAACCATTCATCCATTTGTAGCTTTCAATATTTTAATTGAAAGCTGTTAAGATCTAGAATTCTAGAGAGTGTAATAATAAAACAAAGAAAATGATCCGGCTAGAAACTCCAGCAAGATGTGAGTTCAGACCCTAACTCTTATATTAAAATATCCATTAAAAACTTGTTTGAGAAACTAAACATACAATTAAAATGTATGTCTTGTACTGTAATCACAGGCCGTTGTTCTAAAACTAACGAAACTAACGAGATGGAAAATAAAATACGACTATGAACTACAGAATTACAGTTAAAGGCCTGTTTACATGATGTTTCTATGAAACGTATTTGGAACATTTAAAAAAATACACGTTGTAGCCGATATATACGAGGTTTGTATACCTTTGCACGCGTTGGAGTATCGATTTAGCCAGACGTACTGTGGTACGAATATTTGCAACGAAACATTTCATCTAGCATGTGTAATTGTCCTTTTAACCTCAAAACAGGTAACATAAAATATCTCGGGGTTATTATAGATGAAACACTCTCCTTTAGACCTCATATTGATGGCCTAGTTAGTAGAGTGCGCAAATTAATTTATGTTTTTATAAAGTTGAGAACGATTGCAGATTTAAAATTGGTCAAACAAGTCTATTTGGCCCTAGGTCAATCTGTAATCCAATACTGTATCACCTCATGGGGTGGAGCATCAAAAACGCATATACTGCGTCTTGAAAGGGCTCATAGAGCTATTTTAAAAGTAGCCAATTTCCACCCTTTTCTCTACCCCACTGATCTGCTTTACAAATCCTGCAACGTGTTGACTGTTCGCCAGCTTTTCATTATGCACTTAGTATTAAAACAACACACCATGCTTTCCTATAACGCCAAATACATAAATAATAAGAGACGAAATGACATTGTCTGCGTTTCTAATGCATCCTCAAAATATGTCTTTGTAAATAGATTCTTTACATTCTTAGGTCCATTTTTGTACAATAGATTAAATAGAAAATTAAGTATCTATAAATTAAACTATTTTAGCTGTAAAAAGACTATTCTTGAACATCTACTTAGCATATCTTACGGAGAGACAGAAGATCTCCTGGCTGTAACAAAATAATAGTTTTGCTGTGTCTTTAATTTAAGTATTAATATACCATACCCTTTGTTAATTTATTATTATTATAAGTTTTAAACACTTTATATCCTGAAACACAGGTTCAACCTAGTTTAGGCAAATAAGAAACTTTCTTCTTTTATATTTTAAGATATTTTATTGTAAAATGTGCCTTATGTTATAAATAAACGATATTATATTATTATTATTATTATTTATACAAAAGAAAATAAGATA
Organism: Orthosia cruda; assembly: GCA_964057195.1. NCBI lineage: Eukaryota > Metazoa > Arthropoda > Insecta > Lepidoptera > Noctuidae > Orthosia > Orthosia cruda. Next base: position 25,774,844 of record OZ059831.1, on the reverse strand, counting down.
CCAAAATATTTAGTGATCGGAAAGATTCTGTTTGTCATTCGAAATCTGAGTGCAAAAGTGCATATTATCCGCTAGCGTGGAAAGAGTTTTAAAATTCGAACATTTCTATTTAATAATTATCTGGCGAAGCGCCCGACTCCGAATTACTTGCTACAAACGTAAGCATGTATTTCGCTTTTATAATATAATATATTTGTTCAAAGTAGGTACTTTTTTGTGAAAGTATGTACTTACTGTCTTAGTATCTGCTGTAAAACTATATTCTACCTTTGCGTTACAGATTGTCATTATTATTGGCATTAGTGGGGCGTACCGGACTAATGAGCTCACGTATCTTACAACGAAAAACATTGAGAAGCATTCAGAAAAGTTGCTTTTGTTTAACTTATCGAACACGAAGACAAATATTGATAGGAACTTCGTGATTTGTGATGAATATATCAAAATTATACATAAATATCAAGCCTTGCGCCCTTATAATACAAAAATCGGTCGTTTTTTTTCGCAAAATCGCAAATAAAATGTGTCTGACAGTCTATAGGAAGTACTAAAATTGAAGGTTTGCCACTTGAAATTGCCACGTTCCTAGGACTATAGGAACCAGAGTAATTTAATACACCGGGCATTGTTTTAGGAGGACAACCGCCACACTTTTGACTGATTAGGCGCTGATCTTACCACGCTTAAGCGTCATGGTGGCTGAAAGTCCAGTTTCGTGGCTAAAGGATACATAGAGGACTCTATAGAAAACAAGTCTAAAATATGCAAGGGCATAGTTGGAGTTATAACTTTAAAACAGTGTTAACCAGATCCTTGGAGTCGTCCTTCAACTTCCAAAGACAGTACGATAGAAAATCGTTTTTAATCGCCTGCCAATCCGTCAGTGTCTCCAACAATGAAATTGAGCAATTTTACAAATAATTTACCTAGTAACAGCACACACATGACAAACACAAGCATATCGGTTCCAAAAAAACATATATTTTATTTAATTTTTAAACACTAATACGTACGCTGTTTTCTTGCACCTAGCATTTTCCTGGTTATAGTGAGATGAAAAATTGTGTGTTGCGCTCGGCAGCAAAGTTATTCTGCGTCTCGTACCTTTGAAACCATCGCTTCGCTCAGGATCCTATATATGGACCACTAGCTTCGCACGTGATGGAGGAAGGTTCTGGAGAGAAGAGCGCGTACCGGTAGCCTTAATTTTGGAAGTACTTCCACTTACACAGATAATATACTAGGTGGACCAATGTCCTGATGAAGGCGTGGCAATCCGTTGTACAAGTAGCACAGTATTGGTTGATGTAGCGACGCTTTGGGGAAGCTTATGTCCAGCAGTGGATGTGTTTTCCCTGAAGTGATGATGATGTGTAAAACTGTATGAGCCTAAGCCGTTCTGAAAGCGCGCGTTTGCTTTCATCAAACCTTGTATGCATAGGCCCTTAACTAAAGCATTAGTGAAATCGTATCTACGCATCCAGCGTTTCATGAAAATTATACTCTAAATCAAAATCAGCGTTGCGTGAAAACAGCTCAGCAATTACCAACCTGCCACTGCCAGTCAGTGTATGCCTAGCTTAGATCTATGAACATATGCCTTAATCCTGCTGTGATCGGCGTAGGATCAGTTAATGTGTGATACTTTATCTAAAAATCTATACGAGAAGGACAGATATGGGGGCGATCCCCGCCCAGCACGGGACAAAACAGATCAAGAAAATAAAACCTAAAGAGCCTATCTCTATCAGTGAACAACTGTAGAATAAATACGAAGATGACTCAGATTGTAATCACACCGGTCAACAGCCCCATAATTATGTTATATCTGATTTTAAATTGCGTCGATAACTCTATTTTTGGGGAATACGCAAAAAAAAAAAAGATGAAAACTGGCAAGAGCGAGGCCACCCAAGTGGAGCGATACTTTTATCTGAGCGTAGAAGTCGATTAAAAACCAATGACTAAAGGCTCTAACAATACTCCTGACCCAATAACCTGGCGAGAGTTATCTCGGCTAACGTTTGTTACATCTATTATACCTCGTTAGTAGCACTATTACCGCGTCACGTGGGTGACTGTGCTACACTAACCCACGCCATTCACTGCCTTATAAAGACAGAAAGTGGCGTTAAAGTTAATTTAATATAAACGATACACTTTTAGAGATAAAATTTAAATTATAGACTGTTAGTCTGTCCTCGAATAGCTCGTTATGGTAAAGTTTCGATAAAGAGTCAATTAACAGTAGCTGTGTGTTAGTCATTGATGCCGAAATCTTAGACACTATTAATAGTATCAATTCTTAGCTATCAAAGGCAAAAATGATAAACTGTACACGAACCTTAATATACAATAAAATTCCAAATGACAATTGAATTTTAATTTATTTAAGAAAACACTTAAAAAGCTGCTTACTGCTAAGTGCTACTATAACATTGTTGATTTTTTGAATGATAAATTTTGATTTAATTTTATTTTATGTTGACATATTTTGTAAGTAATTAATATTGATTACATTTTGTACGAACTCTGATTGTATATTGAATTATTGATAACATTTTGCAATGACTGAATTTTGTTATATATGAAACTGACATTAATTTATTCAATTTATAATTGCCAATTGAATTTTATTTAACAACATATTATTTTCATTTTGTACGCCAAGTGAGGCAAAACATGTTGGTCCAGTATAATTATGTTTCCATCTATATGTGCATATTCATGTATCATCTTACACATGTACCTTTATCTCTTTATCTTTACCTTCTGGAAATAACTAAAATGAGTTGAATGAATTCTTCTGGGGAACTTCGGATCGAGTGATCAATCGCTCGTTCAAACTGAATCGAAGTCTATAAACACTAATAAAGCCTAGCCCTAATACCTTGCTACGCTTCAAGTCGCACCCTTCCTTCGAAAATCACGTCCGATAAATCTTCAATGTAATCGTATTTACGTAAAATAGCTGCTTTTGATAGAACTGGTTCAAAGTGAGCCCAGATATATTGGTACTTAAATATATAAAAATCGAAACACACCAGCGACCGCGTTAGTTGATAGTGACCGAAACTAATAGTTCTGTAGCTTTTCGAACATAGCTTTAGCAGACACAATATGTTACAGGCCGATACTACTGAACAATGACGATAAATCAAGAATAAGAGAACAGGAAACTATGTGTTCACGCCCCATTTGAACCTAACTTACTTGGCAGATATCGAGTGGCCCGCTTACATTATATGAGCATATGTTTAGGCTTATGAATTGTATGTTCTAGGCATGTAATTTCCTAGAAGTTTTTCCAGGTGTTACCAAGCACCTACATACACCGTCACCAAAGTCGTTAATTAGTGTTGTCCTACATTGTGCGCCACTGATGGGAAAAGGTCTCCGTTTTCTCTCATAAAGAAATTAAACTAGTTGTATTTCTTTCTTCCAACGTCTATATTGTATCCTAGTTTTAGTTTCAGCAATTCAGTGTCGCTTTTAGGGTTCCGTACCACAAAAGGAAAGGATCATTTTGTTATCCATCTGTCTTTCAAGATCCTTTATCTCGCCAACACCTGGAGGTATCGAGTTGAAATTAATATCGTATACTCAAGTTTGCAACCCCTTGCAGCTGTGAAAAAAACTTGTAGATCAACGCAATCAAGAGATACAGCCGTTAATGACGCATATTTTACACTCGTAAGGGGATCAAAATCTGCAGGGAACTTCCCGTTGACCTAGAATCATGAAATTTGGCAAGAAGCAATGTCTTATAGCACAAGTAAAGGACAAGGAAAAGTTTGTTTCAGTTAGTTATGCTAAAGCATGCACGCGATGTTCTGGTGAAGATTGCGGGGATCCGTTGGATGCGAGACCCACGGGACCGGTCAAAGTGGCGACACTTGGGGAAGGCCTATGTCCAGCAGTGGACCTCTTTCTGCTGAAATGATGAAGATGATCATGATGCTAATGCAATATACCTAGATACAATTCACATCTCAGTCATTGAAATTAATATTAACGCTGACATAAACGCGTTTCTGCAACTTACCGACATTTAATTTTGAAATAACAATAGCTCGGTTACTATGTGGAACGACTTGCTATTTCAAAAGCAACAGGCGTACTGGTTATTAGCAGTTATGTTATGACGCCACTCACCTACCTACGAGCTAAGTAATAGTTGAGCTCAGGTAATTACGTCCAAGTTCTAAGCCCGAAATGATGTTTTATAATTACACAGCCTCAAAATATCACTCGTTCACTGTAATGGAGCATCTAAATCATTGAACTTGCATAGCCGCCGTTCGCTTTTGGTTACAGCTATTAAACGTATGAATATGAATTGCTATTAACAATGTCGACGGCTGTTAGACTGAAGCGAATGTTTGGGAACGTTACACACTACACGCTTCACAATTTGCTTTTAAAGTAAAAGTATTCCCGTATTTAGGTCTATCTAAAGTTCAGAGGGATTTAGTGAATAGTTCGTCTAGGTGACCAGTTTAGGTCGTTCAATTGGATTTTCGCCCCGTGTAAGCAGTCTTGATCCACTGATATCTTTGAAAGCTTTGCATCACATGTGCCACTTGGCAGGAGAAATCAAAGACGGATGGATGTAATTGAATTAACTAGTAGGTAAAGGGTACGAAATGTGTTTGGAATATTAAAGCAGGTAAATTATAAAGGGGGAAAATTCATGCCACGTAGGTATATGAAAATAAGGAAGGTGGGAGCCATTAAATACGAGATAAATATTTTTTATACGAAGGTTTCCTTGTGTTTCCAATGGAACCGGCATTAAATCTTTTTTTCACAAATATATACAACCAACTTCCCAAGATAATATTATAATAATATTTTTTGAAAATATATATTAATCTGTTTCGGGATATTAAAAAAATATTATTATTATAAAAAATAATATAATAAAATAAAAAGAAAATAATAAATAATATTTATTATTATTATCTGTTTGTGTATATATAACCGTATATATACATGGTAAATATTATATTAATGATTGTGACCATGTGAGCTTAAAAACGTATAATACATAGTGAAAAATTCAATATTAAAGTTCAGGCAAAACGGGGATCAAAAGGATTTAGTCAAAAAATCACAGATTAATTCCGGGTAATAATATCGGTTTTCCACATCAAAGGTCGTTTCGGATTTATCCACATCAAAGGTTTCAAGCGGCCGGTTAATCGTTTAGTTGTGTTTGTTGGTGTTTCAAGTTAAGGCTATGTAAATTGTACATTATTTGTAATTTAGGCTGGATGCGATTGCTAAAGGATGAAAAAAGGGGTTTTCATCTATACTAATATTATAAAGAGGTAAAGTTTGTGAGGTTGTAGAGGGTAATCTCTGGATCTACTGAACCGATTTAGATGTAATTTGGCATGCAGATAGTTTAAGAGGGACATTGGATAGTTTGTATTCCCTTCCCGAAGCCGCAGGCAGAAGCTAGTGTAGCTACTACCTTTAAACTATATAATATTATAAAGAGGAAAGATTAGTATTTTTGTATGTTTGTATTTTTGTATGTAACGAATAAACTTTCTTACCTCTTCGTTCCTTAGATCGCAAAAAATGCGAAAACCAATATAAAAGTATGTCCTGTAATTATTAAGTGGTTTACAATACAGTAAAAATAATAAACAAATAAATATTAAAACATACCTGCCATCAACCTTCAAATGTTTGTGCACTGACCCGTCAAACTTTACGCAGTCCGTTCCGGGTTCACTCGCAAAACTTTTACGTCCCACGATGCCAAGGGATGCGTATGATACGCCGTTTTTTGCCACTTTTGTTTGTTTTTCGCCAGCAGTATAGGACAGACACTGATAATGGACTTTTTTTCGTTTATTAAACTTAAAAGCTGCTTTGCACTTGTTTTGTTTATGCAAGCCGCATGAAACAAGCCTGAAACACTACCAAACCAATTCAACTCCTGAAAGACAGAATCAACAGTGGCGACCATCAGAACATTGCCGAGGCAATCAAGGTGGATGAGTCTCGGCGAAAGGATTCAACGACAAAGTTATTCAATAAATACAGCACCGCGGAAGACCTCCACTGCCTTTCTGAAAGATCAGTGGTGGCCCAGTGGTAACGGCCGCGACTTAAAAGTAGGTCGTGGGTTCGAAGCCAGGCAGGCACTTTGTGTAAATTATTTAATCACCACTGCTCTCAAAACGGTGAAGAAAAACATGGCGGAAACCGGCATGTCCTTAGAACCAAAAATTCAAGACATGTGACTTCCACCAACCGTACTGGGCCCACGTGGTGGATTACGGCCCATTACCTCTCTCAGAGTGGAGGTCGTGCAGGCCTGACTACGGACCAAATGGGAGTCTAAGTGCGGCTAAGGTGTCCGTCTATCCTATCTTATCCATTACCTTCCATACGAGTATCAAGAAAGCGACAATAGAACTCGGCCAATAGGCACAAAGGGACGTTTATAACTGGGATAAGCTGCTAAGCACTACGGATCACGGAATACCGTGTAAGGAGTAAACAAAGAGCCTGAATAGCAGATGGTTCAACGATCTGCAGGTTAAACAAACGACCGCGACATGTACACTGAAAAAAGGGTTAACCGAACAATATTGTAACTTGAAATAGGTATAAATAAGTAAACTTTAGTTATTAGAAAATTAATTTTAATTTTAAACTCTGTTTAAAATTTAATAAGAAAATTAATTAAACTCTGTTTTGTTGCTAATAAGAAAAAGTTTGCAAGTGCCAATATTTCGTAACCAAAACTGGTTACTGGTAACAAAACAGTTTTTTTTTTCAGTTTAATGTTGCGACAAATCGCTGAGCCAACAACTCCATGCATCGTCATTAAGCCTTTTATCTATACCGTATAAACTATAGCTAAATGTTCATATTCGCAAATCTATACCAATATTATAAAGAGGAAAGATTTTTTTGTTTGTTTGTTTGTTTGTACCGAAAAGGCTCCAAAACTACTGGACCGATTTCAAAAATTCTTTCACCGTTGGGAAGCTACTCTATCCCCGGGTGACATAGGCTACTTTTTATCCCTATATTCCTACGGGAACGGGAACTACGCGGGTGAAACCGCGAGGCGTCCTCTAGTCTATATATATAGCTATAGATAGGTATAAATCCCTTCTCACCAATAGACGAAGCTTGTCACTCTCAATGAAGTCTAAGTTGTTGGCAGCGGCGCATAACTGCATCAATTAAGAACCTTAGCTCTAAGACAGTCTTCTTCTTCCTGCCCCATTCCCAATTTATTTGGGGTCAGGCCAGTGCCTGGCCTTGTGCACCAGAATGGTCTATCCTGGGTTGTCGATGTTTGTAACTTTTGCTCCCTCAGTTCTCTCTCGACAGTGGTCTAACCCTAGTTCTTTGCTTGGTGTTAATTTTGTTACCTGTTTTCACGGAGTAGCTATCTTTTCGTCTCATTAAGTGACCATACCATCTTAGTCTGCTATCTCTGATTTTATCGCACGAAGACAGTCAACACAGGAATATAGAAACCCAAATGCAACACGTGTAATTCAGGAAATATATCCTGAATTAGTCCGTCACTAAAAGGGAGAAGAGATCACAAGCTTTTATTTAACTTGCCTTGTTAGTTGATATCTTATCTGCGGTTTGCCTCTTTTCCTTTTTCCATCCCTGGGATACCAACTTGTCACTCTTTTGCTCCATTTGTCCTGACCTCTTGTTATATGACCTGCCCACCTCCATTTGAGTCTTTTAATTTTCTGTACTACATCTATGGTTTTTGTTTTACTCCTGATGACTCGATTTTTCAATCTGTCTGATCTCTTAACATTCAGAGTGCTCCTCTCCATAGCGTATTGGCCAATTTCCAATTTGTTAGTCAGTTCCTGAGTTAAATTCCATGATTGGCAGCCATACATAAGGACGGGTAGTATGCAGGTGTTAAATAGCTTGCCTTTAATGTTTATATGAAGTTGTTTGTCTTTAATAACCTCTCTCAAGCTCCAGTATATTTTCCAGCTGTTCGTAATTCTTCTCTTTACTTCCTCGCGCATTGGTTCTTTTTGGGTTATTATTTGTCCCAGATAGATATATTCATCGGTGTAATTGATTTCTGTGCTTCTTATTCGTACCGTAGGTTTCTTTCCATTTGTCATCAGTCTAGTCTTTTCCGGGTTAAGTTTCAATCCCACTCTCTCGCTCTGTATCCCTAGATCCTTTATCATTTCCTTGATGGGTTCAGGTGTTTTAGCGAATTAATATAATAAAATAATATATAATAATAAAATAATAGCGAAAGATTGATTCCAGATCAGCCGAGAATAATTTTGGAGACAGGGGGTTTCCCTGTCTAACACCTTTTTCTATTCTAAAGGCCTGGCTTTTCTTTTCTAACTGGATTCTGGCTGTACTATTGCTATTTACGTTTTTTATTAATCTAATGTATTTATGTTCAATCCCTTGTTCCACTAATGCTTCCCATATGTTTTTGTGTAGGAGAGAGTCAAAGGCTTTGCTGTAGTCGATAAAAGCAATATAGTACGTAAGTTGGTATTCGTTGTATTTCTCTACAACTTGACGAACTACATGGATGTGGTCTATCACCGAGTAATTCTTACGAAATCCTGCCTGCTCGATAGGTTGGCGTTCGTCTAGTGTTCTTTCAATCCGTTTTAAAATGATCTTAGCGAAGATTTTGTAGATGTTTGACGTGAGACTGATGGGGCGATAGTTTCCGATTTCATGTTTATCTCCTTTTATATACAATAGTATTATATTAGACTCTGTCCATTGCTGGGGAATTATTTCAGTGTTTACGATTTCGTTAAACATATCAGTAAGGACAGGTATTAATACATCTTTTCCTTGTCTTAATATTTCATTGCTTATGCCGTCAGGACCTGGTGTTATAACTACTTTTTGGGTATCTATAGCTTTCTCGACTTCAGCCTGAAGAATGCTAGGAATGTTTGAGGTATTCGCTAGGTCAATTTCGTCTTCTATGTACAATCTCTTGAAATAAGATTTTGCTATGTCCAATATTCCTGTTCTACGGTAATTCCAATTTCCGCAGTCATTTATCATGTTTACAACCCAATCCATTGAGTTTCTCATTTCCCTGTACGCTTGTTTGACTCCACCCGTTTTATTTACATAGTTTTCTATAACTTTCATTCTGTTTTGTTTTCTATCCTATCTTCTTCTTATGCTATCTTTAATTTGTTTACTAATGTTTTTATATGTTTTCTTCTGTTCTGAGCTTCTTTAGCGCTAATTAAGTGGTTTATATCTTCTAGTAGTTTTTTAGTATTTGTTTTTAACCAACTTTTCAGCTTTGGTATTTGTAATTAGTTGTATTTCTGTTTTTATTGCATTTTCAATCCAATTGTATCTTTCTTGTATTCCTAATTCTTTTGTGTCAGATTCGTAGTTTGTGAATTTGCCTCTTAGAGCAATTATTATTTCTTCCAACTGATGTTTTCCGAGCTTTACCTTTCCTAAGTCGTGTCTTGGTCTAGGTTTTTTTGGTTGATTTGATACTAGTTTGTTCTAATTAGTTTATGATTGGTGTTAAAGTTAAATTTATTGATTACAGGAAAGTTAGTGAAAAAGTTGTTTCTGTTGGTCATTATAAAATCAATTTGGTTTTTCGTTTTACCATCCGGTGAGATCCAGGTCCACATATTTTTCTTATTTTTTATGAACATAGTATTTAAGATGGTCAGATTATTTTCTTTTGCAAAATTTGTGATATATTCTCCATTTATACTTGTGTTTTTTTTTTTTTCATTTTCATCCTTTAATTCAGCAGTTTGGCTTTGCATCTCAATTTTCATTTTGTCAAATAATATTTGAAATTGACCTTCCATTTTGTTACCAAGTTGGTTTTGCGTAAGTCGGAACGTAATAGTAGAAAATGTATTTTGCGGTTGGCAACGCTGATTGTCAATGTCGCAAATGTCAGACTTTTTGACGTTGCTAAGTCAAATTTAGAGTATAATTTTGCAATACAAATGCCCTAAAGAGTCGTCTGTATTCACTGGTGAGTGTGTGGCTATATTGGAAGCTTGTCTTTTTGTAGAGTCACACACGAACATTGAGAAAGCCGTGATTTTTACAGACTCACTTAGCTGTTTGCAGGCTCTAGCTCAAAATCCGTTTAAAAGTAAATTACATAGCCCTCTTATTTTAAAAATCAAAAAGTCTTTACTGGCGTGTGCTAGCAGTCAAAGGGAAGTTCAGTTAGTTTGGATACCTAGTCATTGTGGCATTAAAGGTAATGAATGTGCTGATATATTGGCCAAAGAGGCCTGTTCTGCTGTAACGGCTGATCTATCGCACAATACTCACCTGAGCTATAACTTGTTGTCCCTTCCCAAATTGAAGCTCCAGAATTCATGGCAGGAGCATTGGAACATGTCCAGCAGGAAAAAAGGGAAATTTTTCCATGCTGTCCAACCTGTCATAACCCCAAAACCATGGTTCTTCGGTTTCAGAAAGGTTTCCAAAACTGCTATATCTGTCATTTGTAGAATACGCTTAGGTTTCTGCTGCACTCCCGTCTTTCTTTACAAAATCCGCATACGTGACTCCTCTCTTTGCAAGTGCGGATTAGGCGAGGAGGATTACCTTGGATCACATTTTTTTCGAATGTTCAAATAATGTCACCTCATTTGATTTATACCGCCGTCTCCCTAAACTTAAGATTCCCCTCCCAATAAACTTTCCCTCTCTTCTGACTTTTCCCTCTCCTGAACTCCTTGTGGCGCTGATGATTTTCATCCGTCACAATAATATTAAATTATGAACCCTGCTAAATCCCCAAACCTCCGTCTATTTGTATGTGGTATACAACGTATCTTTAGTGTGTTAACATTTATACTATATATGTATTTTTATCTTTTTGTTTGTTTCAGTCCCGTACTAACCCAACAAGTATCAACAGTATTACGCGAAGAACTTAGTTTTTGTCTACAGTTCATGGGTTTTTTTTAATTTATTTTTTATTATTAAAACATACTTGCCCTTCCATTTAACTTTAGACATTGGCAGAATAGTCGACATCGGCTTTGCTTGCCATATAAAAATATAGAATAGAATAAAATGTATAGTGAGTTTCTCGCCACGGGTTTCTTGGAGCGCACGTTGTTTCTAGTTTCTTGTGGTTAAAATTCAGTTTTTATTATATTTTACTACTGTTGTCATTTGTTTTAATTTTTAAGTGTGTTGTCCTAGACTGTAGAAACAGGTTTGTACCGTGTTTGTCCACCTCTTGCTCCTGTTTCATCCATAATGGATAGAAACAAACCACCTGATCCTGACCCTCCTGATATCCCAACCTCCTTAACTTCTTTTCCTCGCTCGCCGAACCCCCTATCGCAGTTTGCAGATGTAGTCTGCAGTGTGTCTGCCATGGAAGTTCTTCATAGTATGCGAAAACGTCCCAGTAATGCAGAACTACCTATACCAACATCTCCAAACAAACAAACTAAGAGCCAAATTGACCGTGTAAGATACTCCGCTTTGGATAAAGGACCATTAATTGTTCACGTTTCTCGTGTGGAGGCGCAGGTTAATTCTGGCACCACTCTGCATCCCGTTAATTTTGGGAAATTTTGAATTATTAATAAAATTGCAAATATTATCTGCGATGGAGTCAACAAGGTTGGAAGAAATAGGGTTTCAGTTGAGTTTACATCCCCTCAAGATGCAAATGCTTTTATGGTCAACACCTTGTTTTCCAAACATGGATATACGGCTGCTATCCCGACGTTCAACATAACCAGGATGGGTGTTGTAACGGGGGTTTTTTAACAAATTTTAAAAGTGCGTAGAATAAACCGGAAGGTCCAGGCTGAAGGGAGAGTGGTGTGGAAGCCTACAGAGACCTTTGTGCTTACCTTTGATGGACAGGCCTTACCGAAGCGGGTATTTTGCTGTTACACTTCCCTTCCTGTTGAGCAATACATTTATCCCACCATCCAATGCCGTAAGTGCTGTAGATTTGGTCATGTTGCAAATGTCTGTAGGTCAAACCCACGCTGCAGTAAATGTGGCCATGATCACCCTGGTGATGGTTGCAATATTTCTGAGGGCGAGGCCTTCTGTGTGCTTTGCTCGGGAAACCACTTCGCTAATAGCAAGTCTTGCCCCGAGCATGGTAGGCAGAAAGCCATTAAGACTGTCATGGCTGAGAAATCGATCTCGTATATTGAGGCTAGCAAAGCGATTCCAGCAGTGTCCTGCAACTTTCTCAATCCTATAATAAAGCTGCTCATCAGCAAATAGTAAACACTCCTCAATCTTCACAGTCTAATGGCTGTGCTCTTAATAATAATACCCCCAGTAATAATACCTTTTTAGTCATTGAACTTTTACTTAAAATGTTACCATCATTTATTTCCTCTACTTCAAATAACTCTCAATTACCGTCCAACGTTACCGATCAACTTATTTATCTCTTATTAAACATTAAAAATGGAGTCCCACCAAATATTTCTCCAGTGGAAGGAATGTGAGGAGCGTGTGGCATAAAAAGCACGAACTCATATTCCTCTTGAACAAATACAAGCCATTGGCTTGTTCCATAGCTGAGACTTGGCTCACCCCTAGTGTTAGCTTCCGTATGCCACATTTTAACATTCTAAGGTGTGATAGATCCGATGAGTACGGAGGGTCGGCTGTCTTCGTTAATAATCGGGTCCCACTTTCTCCCTTTTCTTTGCCTCCATTCGAGGGCAATTTGAGTATTGTAGCGGGAAGGGTCGAGGGCATCACAGTGTTTTCAATTTATATTCCACACCCTCATCCTGATTTTCTACCTGTTTTATGAAACCTTTTTACCAATGTGCAAGGCCCATTGATGGTCATTAATTGGACTTTAATTGCCACCACTATAGATGGAGATCTGAACGCTGTGATGCCTTCGGTGTAGCGCTGGTTGAAATTTTGGATGATCTAAATCTCTGCATTTTAAATAATGGCTGTCCAACTCGTAGATCTCCTCCTGGTCAACAAAAGATTTGTGTAGACCTAACATTTTGTTCGGTGGAATTGGCTGCATCTACTCACTGGGAATGTACGGCCTTGACGCATGGTAGTGATCATTATCCCATTGTCATTTCTTTAATTAATGGAACATATTTAAAAAAACCTCTCCTCCACTTTTGAAATACAACCTATCCAAACCAGATTGGACTAGGTTTGTCTCATTATTGGAGGATAAAATTGATTCTCTTCCTAATTTAAATTCATGTTTATCAAAACCCTCTGGTCACCACCATGCCAAAAGTTGTTATGAGAGTTTTTTGACAGCTGTTACCAGCTGCAGATTCTTCTTTTCCTCTAAGAAACAGTGCCAGAAATAAAATCCCTTCACCCCCATGGTGGGATTCAGAATGCACCTCCGCGGTTAAAGCAAGGAATGAGGCTGAGAGACGCTATAATACAGATATGTGTACCAATAACCTTCTGGCATACCTCCAGACTAACGCTAGAGCCAAACGTCTTCTTCGCAAGGAGAAACGTGCTGGCTGGGTGAAATTCTGCACCTCCTTGTCTCCTTCTACTCCAGTCTCAGTAGTCTGGCAAACAATTCAAAGGTTTAGACGTGGATGTTCCCCCTCTACTTCTTCACCAATAACTAGGGAAACAGCTGAACTTTTCTTTGACAAAATAGCTCCACCATATGTGCCCCTCATATCCGAATGTGTGAATATAGGTAATGTTTATAAATTAGCACAGGATCCCTTCGATGCACATTTTACTTTGGAAGAACTGAAAGTGGTACTTTATCATGTCCGGGACTCAGCTCCTGGTATTGATGAGGTGCCATATTCTTTCATTTGTCATGCTGGTGACAAGGCCAAAACCTACTTTCTAAATATAATTAACTTTTGTTATAGTCAATGCTGGGTACCAGACCAATGGAAGCTCCAAATTATAATTCCCTTATTGAAACCTGGCAAACATGCAGATAATCCGAATGGTCTTCGGCCTATTGCTTTGTCCTCAGTCCTGGCCAAACTACTGGAACACTTAATTAAAAATCGTCTCGAGGGATAGTCGAGTCGAGAGATTTACTGCCGAATTTCCAATTTGGTTTCAGAAAAGGGCTTGGTACAATGGACAGTATGGGTGTCCTAGTTACGGATATTCGCCTACCCTTCTCGAAAAATCAATCCCTTGTTGCCGCATTCCTCGACATCTACTCCGCATATGATAACGTTCTCCTTCCCGTACTCAGGCAAAAATTGCAACAGCTGAGTCTTCCGGCTAAGACGATCCGATCCGGCATGCAGTCTCCTTATGTCCCGGTCACTGGTTTTGAGGATCCAGGGGGAGGAGTTTGAGGAGAGGCAGACGTGAAAGGGGCTCCCACAGGGCTCTGTCCTCAGTCCGCTTCTATACAATTTGTATAGGGCCGACATTGGGTCCTGTTTAAACAATGATTGTCAAATTCTACAATACGCCGATGACTTTGTTATGTACGTGACAGATCCTTCGATCGTCGACGCTGCTTCATCTCTATGCCTCTCTTTGGATTATTTGAACCAGTGGCTTTTAAGCCATGGCCTTTCCCTTTCCGCACCTAAAAGTTCGGCAGTAATATTCTCTCGCAAAAGACAGCTTCCTCAGGTCTTCGTGAATATTTCTGGTCATAATATCCCTGTAGTAGCCAAAGCTAAATTCTTAGGCGTCATTTTGGACCCAAAATTAACAGGTAAGTATCACGTAAATTCTCTTATCCAAAAATGCGAACGGAAAATTTCAATTTTAATAGTTCTAGCTGGTGTTTGGTGGGGTGCTCACCCTTACACCATGAAATTAGTATACAACGCTTTAGTTCGCAGCGTTTTAGATTATGGAACATTTCACCTGATTCCTTGTAACAAGGGCGCTCTGGCGGGGCTGGATAGGGTTCAGTCCAAGTGCCTTGGGATCATCTCAGGTTGTATGAAGTCCTCTCCTATTAACGCCTGCAGGTCGAATGCGCTGACCCTCCCCTTGCCCTGAGGCGGCAATATCTAGCCTCCCGTTTTCTGTCTAAGATAATTTCCAGATCGTCCCACCCCCTTTTAGCGAGATTGAATGAGCTTAATGCCATATGCAGAAGCTCAAGTTTTTGGAGAAAAAAAGAAATTCCTTTATTTCTTTGAGCCTTCCGAACTATTCAAAATTTAGCGTGTCCGATTTTCCAGTATCTCAGGCTCCCCCTTTTTAGCTTCACTTATGAAGTTATTTGTTTTTCCCCCAATTTTTTTTATGATGTTAGCATATCAAAAACATCTCCATCGGCGAATTCGGCCTTTAATGCGGTGGTAGGCGAGCGATGGGATGGGTTTCAATTATTTTTTACTGATGCATCAAAATTAAATGATATTGAAAACACTGGTGCCGCTGTTTACTACCAAAACTCCAGAATAATCTTACAATTTAAATGTCCGAAAGAGTCTTCTGTATTCACCGGTGAGTGTGGCTATATTGGAAGCCTTTTATTGAATCACACACTAATATTGATAAAGCCGTCATTTTCACAGACTCACTTAGTTGTTTGCAGGCCTTAGCACAAAGTCCGTTTAAAAGTAGAATACAATCTTAAAAATTAAAAAATCTTTATTCGCATGTGCTAGCAGTCAAAGAGAAGTTCAGTTAGTTTGGATACCTAGTCATTGTGGCATCAAGGGTAACGAATGTGTTGATGTACTGGCTAAAGATGCGTGTTCATCTCTAACAGCTAATCTCTCACATAATTCGCACCTGAATTATGATCTGTTGTCCCTTCCTAAATTGAATCTTCAGAGTTCATGGCAGGAGCATTGGAATATCTCTAGCAGAAAGAAAGGCAAATTTTTCTATGCTGTCCAACCGGCCATAAATCCAAAACCATGGTTCTTTGGTTTCAGAAAGGTTTCCAAAACTGCTATTCCTTTGCAGAATCCGACTAGGTTTTTGCTGCACCCCCGTATTCCTCCATAAAATCCATGTACGCGACTCCTCTCTCTGCGTGTGTGGATTAGGCGAGGGTACCCTGGACCACATTTTTTTTAATGTTCTAACAACCCCCACGCTTGATTTGTACCGCCGTCTTCCTAAATTTAAGATCCCTCTCCCAATAAATTTCTCCTCTCTTCTCACTTATTCCTCCCCAGAACTCCTTGTGGCACTGATGATTTTCATCCGTCACAACAATATAAAATTATGAGTCAAAACTTTAAATTACCTCCTATTTGTATGTGGCATACAACGTATCTTTAATGTGTTAACAATTATATTATTATTTATGTATTTTATTTTTTGTTTGTTTCAGTCCTGTACCTGTGTTGTTGACAGTTCTATCGCCGGAAACGGAATCCAGACCGCAGAAAAGATGGGATGATGATATCAGAGAAGTGGCAGGAACAACGTGGAATAGAGTAGCTCATGAACGATCAGAATGGAAAAGGTTGGAGGAGGCCTTTGCCGATTGGCAACCAGATCTACAGAAAATAAAAAACTACAAATAATAGAATAGTTTTAAGCTTATTTTTTTTTTAGAATTTTGTTATTAAGTTAAGCTGCTAGATCTGAATAAAACGCTATATTATTATTATTATGTTAGTTGGTAATTTAGTGCGTGTTGGTTAAATTGCAACTGAATTTGAAAACCGTTATCCCCAACCGATTGAACTGAAATTTTGCAAACACGTTTGGTGTGGATGACAATGCATTACTACTACTAGCTGTAAGCTTATTTTTAAAACTGTTTAAATATTTTTGTTGGGCTAGCTAAAATGTAATATTTGAACAATGTTACGATTTATTTTTGATATTTTTGATTTACATTTTCAAGCTCGATTGTTCAGTAGCAGACAGCAGACAGTTCATATCCTTAGGCATTATTTACGGTCTGTCAATCAAGGGTGGTGAAGAGACAATATGGCAGGTGCATTGTTTTAAACGGGAGAAGTAGGGGAAAAATTCACCCAAAAGTGTAGTTGTGTAGTCCTTCCAAACTCTCTATCGTTTGATCTGACCTCCTTGAAAAGATCCCTGGTCCCTGGAAAGCAATCCAGATGGAATAGGGTCGGAAAGTTATTGTTTATTCTCTGATTTACCTATTTTCTCAGACAAATGGGTTACTTCTTTTGACTAATCTGAGAAAGACGTAATTGTTTGTTTATTTTAGTGAAAAAAGGCACCTAAATCTTTGATACTAGGAACTAATCCAGTTACGAAAATTCCTTCACTAATGAATTTTATTAATAGAGGCTATTCTATCGCCAAGTGTCGTAAGCTACTATTTCTTTTCCTGAAAAAAAACACGCTTTCTGTAGGATAACCCACGGGAGCAAAGCCCCGAGAAAAGCTAGTTACTAATATTTTGCTTAACAATATGGGTGTGCTTATAAATTATTTTAAATCAGCAAAATACCCTTTACTTGTAAGGTTTCCCAAATATTATCTTGACATTTTAATTAGGCATTCTGAATTTCGAGATTAAATCAGCTTATTATACCTGTGTCTCAGGTTGTGGGAGATTGATATTATTCTGAAATGGCAGTTTCGGAATAATTGTTCTACTTAGAACAGTAATATGTTGGTTTTAAATACGAGTATGATAGCTTCAAGCCAACCTTTGGTAGTTTTATTGTGTTTAATCAACACATTTTTTGTGGGCTTCTAAAAATATGATAAATGAGGTAAATAATGCCATGTATGTAAAAATTTACTGGATCAATATTTGTTTTACAAAATCATTATATTCTATTCACTGGAGCAATAAATAAAAGGTTAACAAATAAACTTGAAGCGGTTATAATCTGACTAACTTTAAAAATACAACCGTACAACGCAAAATGGTTACTTTTGTGGCACTCATAATCTATTATCTTATTAGTTCCTTTTTAGGGTTTCCTTTCGAGATGCTTTTTAGGGTTCCGTATCCGAAGGGTCCATCCGGAAAACTATTCCTGCCACTCTCATTTCTATCTGTCCGTTTTCTATCACTGAATTTTGTTGCGAAAATTTTTTAACTTCCCATTGACCTACGAACTTGAAATTTGGTGATAATGTTTATTAATACGTATACTAATAAATACCAATATATTAATAAATCAGATTTTTTCTTTGGTACGGAACCCATTACGGAACACATTTTATTGTTTACACATTAAACATATTGATATTGATGTAAAATACAGTTCAGAAAATAATAATTTAAATGTTTGACATATATTTGTGCAAGTGTGTGTTTGTTTTTTTAAATAAACATCTCCTCCAAAGAAGACACTCTAAAAACCTATATTTATGGTTTGTATACCTTTTATTTTTTGCTCTAGCGAATAGAGTGTACTTGATTAAAAGCCAGTCTTGGCTAAATCACGTTAGAATCTCGAAGTTTTAAAACGAGAATACATTATTCAGTGCTGTATGTTTGTATGTATTATGTTTGTGTGTGTTGGATGTTTGTATGTTTGTAGTTTATCCACGCATTTCTGCGAAACTACTTATCGGATTATATATCGGATAATTGCGGCTGCTGTAGCCGCTCTCGCTACCGCTCGAGCGCGTATCGCCGTTCCTGCCGCCTCAGCCTTACTTCAGCGATTCCCGGCACGCTGTCACCATTCCGGCAGATGGCGCGAATCCGGTTTTATACCGAAAGCATGCAACTCTCCTAGTTGCAGCCTTAAAGGATACCATTCGGTATCCTCGTGCGATACGAATGGCCATTGTCCGCTGCAGGCTATTAATATTCCCGAGGTCCCTCGAGGTTGGGCAACAGTCTGTGCAAAGCACCCACTGCCTTTTAGACGCAGGGGACACAGAACGCCACCTGGTACGATCCTTACGCCACCGGTTGTGAGTACTACCCACCTGGCCTTTCTGAAGAACATCACCAATGTTAAGAGACACGACCGTAAACCTTTCTTGTTAAACTAAGAACACCGTTTTATTGGGTGCAGGCAATACATTATTAATATTGTGTATAGAACTATTATTTAGTTAAGTATATAATCAATTTATTGACAACTCTTTAGTAAGTGGCAATACCTCGATCAAGTATTTAATAAAATTAATAGTGAATGAAGAATGAAGAGAACCTATAGGTAAAGTAATAAGTTAGGCGTAAAGTATTCTTACATCCCAGAATCCCCCATCAGATTTCGATTTCAGTAGAAACCAATTAGCTAACTTTGAGCGAAGCTTTGTAAGGAAAATCTGTTACATTTCACATCAATGGCTCTTGCTTTAAGAACCACTACAGAATTTATGAAAATAATCTTGAATATTAAGAAATTTCGTTTGCAAATTCCTTTCAAATTGTAACAACCGCTGTCAGTCGCAGAAACAATTTTTTTTAACGATATTAATCGGGAACATTTTATTCCGGTCCAGTGGTTATATAGATTCATTTATTGCTGAAAAAAATATGAGCAGGCTAACGACCTAACGTTAAATACTCACTAAAGCGTTTCAGTAGAATTTTATAGGCTTGACCTTAATTATTTTAAGGGTTGGTATTGGTAACCTAACACTTTCATCTTCCTTTTATTTATTTTTTACCCGCCTGCAAGGAAAGGGTTATGTTTTTCGCGCGTATCTTGTATGTATGTTTTTTTGTTTGTATGTTTGTAATATTCTTTATTACCTCATACCTATCAAACCGCTAGACGGATTTATATAATTAAGACATCGTTAGATACGTATTGTGTTCTTAGATAGGAGAAGTTAAAAAAAAAGACATGGCGGCTTTTGGGCGCCATATTGTGCGAGTCCCAATTTCATTTCATTAAGTGGCCGTATCAAAATGAAGGGTTTAAGGAGTTGATTACAAAAATATATACCACTTATATGTTTCAAAGTAACGCGAAGAAAAAAAAAATATATAAAGTGGTAAATAAAAAAAAGTAATTTCAAAATCAAAAACGCGACTAACGAACTAAAAAGGTGTAAACAAGAAAATATCATGCTGTGCAGTCGGAGGACCAGGGGGTCAGCCAGTTCACGAATATATATCCTCCGACCGCACAGCATTTTTTTTTCTTGCTACCAGCTTTTTTGTTCGCTTCTTAAGCAGTCGGGCTTTTTTCATTTATTGTCTATCAAGTTATTTTGAGGAACTAACACCTCCCATGATTCTCCATGAGACTCGCCTGAAAACCGCTTGATTTGGGCTCACGATCTTTCTTGGTGGGCGGTACGATGCTTGTGAAGGCTGGCTGTTGCTGAGACCCATCTTCAGTGTGCTTACTTACTTAATGTCCTTTAGCGTCTAGATGGGGCAGAGGGCGTCCACAGAAGTCCTCCATCGCGATCGATCTTGACCTTCACGCTTCACCTCTCTCCATGTCATTCCGATGCTCGTCGCTTTTGCCAACACTGTGCGACGCCAGGTTTGACGGGGGCGGCCACGCTTTCTTTTCCCTTGGGGATTCCAGTACAAAGCTTGCTTGGGTATGTGATCGGGACCCCTTCGGAGCGTGTGGCCAATCCATCTCCACTTGCGACGCTTGATCTGGCGGTCGATCGGGCTCTCGTGGCATTTCTCCAACAGCTCTACGTTGGAGATGGTCTCGGGCCAGTAAATTCCGAGAATGCGTCACAGACAGCAGTTGACGAAGACATGTATTTGGCGTGAGATGTCCTTTGTGACCTTCCACGTTTCGCACCCGTAGAGCAGCACGGATTTGACATTAGACCCGAAGATTTTAAGTTTAATCCTTCGGGTCAGTTTCCGCGATTGCCAAACAGGTCTCAGCTGCGCGAAGGTAGCTCGGGCTTTGGCGATCCGTGAAGCAATGTCTACTACGCAACGGTGAGTGGTTCTTCACACCAGTTCTCATTTCCTGGGTCTTCCGTAGGTTTATTTTGAGCCCCGTTTTTGCCACCTCCTGACGAAGATCGTTCAGCTTTGCTTGCATCTGCGTGGGTATGACTCAGCAGGCATAGGTCATCGGCGTAATCCAAGTCTTCCAAGACGTTGGATAATCCCGACTCTATGCCGCGGCGCCTGTTATCATAGATGCGAAGCATAATTCCGTCAAGAACTACTAGGAAGAGGAGCGGCGACAGGAGGCAGCCTTGTCGGACACCCGCGTGTACTGCAACGTCATCCGATATGAGGCCGTCATGAGTAACCTTACAGCAGTAATTCTTGTAAATACTCTGCAACAGACGGACTATTTTCGGCGGCACTCCAATGTCCAGCAGGCGGGACCAGATACTAGACCACTTCAGCGTATCAAAGGCCTTTTCGAAGTCTACAAAGGTTAGATAAATCTCCCTCTGCCATTCTGATGCCTGTACCAGTATGATACGGAGAGTGTTGATCTGTTCAGTACAGGAGCGGTTCGAGCGGAAACCAGCCTGCTCCTTGCGTAGAAGAGGGTCCACGGCCTTCGACAGTCTATCTAGAATGATCTTGCAAAAAACCTTAGAAGGAATCGAGAGCAACGTTATACCTCTCCAGTTATCGCACTGGCTAAGATCACTTTTCATAGGAACAGTTATTAGAAGACCTTTGTTCCATTCGTCTGGGAGTTCTTCGGCAATCCAGATCTTTTCAATGAGCGGAGTCAGGACGTCGACGGCGGTGGGTAAGTCGGCTTGCATCATTTCCGCAGTTATCAGGTCGAGTCCTGGTGCTTTGCTTGTCTTCAAAGAACGGACTGCCTCTGCAACTTCAGAGGCTGCCGGTGGTTTTGTGTTAATGTCAAGAAGCCGGGATGGTGGAGAACTGTCTTGGAGCGCGTCAGGCGTCGATGTAGCTGACAAACGGAAGACCTCTTCAAAGTGCTGACGCCAGCGAAGTAGCTGCCCTTCTGACGTCACAATGAGCTGACCATCTTTGGACTTCAGCAGTGAGCTACGCTGTGTTATTATGACGAAGAGAAGCTGAAAAGAAGCCGGGTCAAACGAAGGTCATAATTAAATAAAATACTACTACGTAGTTATTCATATGAAATGAAATCATTCATTTGCTAAATGTAGGTGTATGGATTAGATATTCTTTTTGTAGACAGTCCCGATACATTTTGCCTTACGGCAAAAAACGGCATCGGTCGACGTTGATCGATTAACCCCGGCTAAAAGCATCAGCTCGATCGACGTCGACTAATCCATTCTACCATCGATCGATCGTCGATCGACAATCGATCGATTGGTCTAGTAGAAACTATCGATCGACATCGACGAATCCATTATACCATCGATCGATGCCGTCGATCGACGACCGATCGATTGGTCTGGTAACACCCTAGATTTTTTGAATCCGATTCATCGGTTTGATTCCGATTTTTCGAAGATAACAGTGAACGTCAGGTAAGGTAACTGACATAGGTATATATATATTTCGAAATACGGTAGATGTCTTTATCTACTTCACACAATTTATTAACTAAATCAGATTCTTGCCAAACTTTACTATAATTTGTTTCTTAGGCTATACCTCCATGTTTCTTATTCATGACATGTATTTTTTTTAAATGATGTTGTAAGAATAATTAAATGCAGTAACAATGCAGTTTAAAAAAGTCGGCCGCAGATGCTAAAACGGACAACTGGAATTGTACAATGCACACACGGACTACTACTGAAGATTTGCGTTTGTATTTCGTCAATATAAATAAGTTGCACCAAGAAAAAATAAACAACCATTTTTGCTTACCGTGCATCCAAACCAAACGAAAATTTCATCTCAATCGTTTGAGGATAACTGCTTTACAATTCAGTTGCAAGATTTGACCCAAACACATACATACATTGCAAGTTAATAAAAAGCTTGTAGAATACTAATAAATAATGACATATTTTATGAAACTAAAATATCTAAAGTGATAAAATTAGTTAATCGCAACTCTATTTTATATAGAATAGATTACTCTTTATTATGTACACCATATAAGTTACAGAAAGTGTAGACGAAGAAAACATTACACTGGGTGACACAATGGGCGGCCTTATAGTGCTTACACACGTTCGGATTTGGTCCGGCCGGACCACGGATTTGTGGGCGGATTTAGTCCGAACCGGACCATATCCGAGCGTGTGTAGAGTTGTCCGCCGGACATTATTATTATTAATTGAGTCCGTCTCGGTCCACACAAGTGTGTGCAAGCGAGAAAGGATTTGTGGGCGGAGTTAGTCCGCCCGGACCAAATCCGGACGTGTGTTAGCACTATTATCGCTAAAAGCGATCTTTTCAAGACAATCTTTGGATGGATAGATATAGTCTATGGAAACACTTTTATATTGTCTATGGTTTAAAAAGTAATATACACTCTCTTGTCTATTGCTACAGTTCTGTACAACTTATTCGGGGCAAGTGTGATTTAAATTATATAAAAAAATTAAATGCCCAAAAATGAAAATCTCTTTTTTATTCTTTGCTGCCGTCGATTGCTTTGGCTAAATTCATCTTTCCGAAGTTATACCTCGTTACTTTTACTATGTTGTATTCATATCGTTCAATTTATGATTAAACATACTAGCCGTTTAACTCAGTGTTGAACATGAACAGAAACTCGTCGAAATCAGGTCTTCACCTAGATTTAATATTCTCAAATTTTCTGGTTCAACTATAGCTTGGCTGATTTTCACTATAACGGAAAAAAACTTAAATAGTTTCATTTGACGCCTCATGGAGTGCCCATTCGGTACTCTGTATATCAACTGACGGAACCCAAACTCGACCACTTACCGAACAACAGAAGTCTCACTACATAGTCACCGTAGCTTATATATAGTCAGAACTGGCACCTTGCCTGCTCATACGTTAAATATACGAACGGAGCCTGTCGAACATATATCAGAAGTAGGCCTAACTAACCAGATAAATAAGCAAAACTAAGTTTTGCACCAGAACGTCGACTCGACGGCTTCTGTGGTTTGTGAACAGTAACTCACTGTTTCAACACTATAACTTAAAGCTTTCTACGATATCCCAAATTTTATTCATACAATACAGGTTGTCACTATTAGTTTTTCAAAATTACCCCAAAAGACGGTTTAGGGGTTGTTTAAGATTTTTTAGGAAACTTATTTCTTGGGTTAATAAACTTGAAAGATCGCACAAATACCAACCTAAGTCAACAATAAAGGTTGTTATCATTAGATTTTCAAAACTTGCCCCAAAATACGATTTAACGGGTGTTAGTTCTATTAAATAATTTTATGTCTTGGGTTAATAAACTTGAAAGTTGACATAAATACCAACCTAATTAAACCATAAGTTTAGTCATTATAAGTTTTTCGAAACTACATCCAACATATGATTTAGCGATTGTAAAAGTTTGCTAAGAATCTTACTGCACAGGGTTTCGTTTTTGATATAAGCTTTACGGGAGCACTAAGAAGGAATTATCGGATATTCAACCTTTCATCATCATCATCATTTTAGCGAAAAATGTTTACTGCTGGACACGGGCAAGCATCAAGCGTAGCAATTATCGGTCCTATGCGTTCCACATCCACCGGACTCCCGCAGCCTTGACCAGTTCGTCGTTCCACCTAGAGGGAGGCCTTCCTACGCTGCGTTTTCCGGTACGCGGTCGCCACTCCAAAACTTTCAACCTTTAAGAGGGTGATAAGGGGCTGTAAGCTTTGTATTAAAAAGCTAATTCCTTGGGGTTATAGGAAATAATAAAAATTAACATAATACGTTTTTTTAAACTACCCCCAGATAGGGTGAAGGGGTATAAAAGTTTATTTGAGGCATTTTCCTGTGCAATGTAACTAACAAAAACGAAAAATAAAAATAGAAGAAAATAGTGAATAACATATTTGGGTTGTTAAAAACTCGACCCTCAAAGGGGCTAAAAGGGGTTATTAAGTTTTTATGGGAGGATTATACTTTGTGGCGGTAACCTAAAATTTATAATTCTTTAAAAAAAAATACGAATCGTCCCAAACCAATAAACCCTATATCTACGATACCCCATTTTTTATCCATTTTTTATTGATTTAACAATAGTATATTTTTGGTCGCTTTCACTAACTGCACATGAGAAAGTCATCTGTAGAACAAAATACGAAACTTGGCCCCTGTTTTACCACTCTCTTCTTTTCTGTGTTTGTTGCTGTAACGTCGGTACTGTTGAATAAATGTTTTTAACTATTCGGTAACAATTAGAGAATATAGCTGAATAGATCCATAGTGAAAGGCAATACTGAAAGCCGACCCAGCAATATAGGGACCACTGATGATGATAAGGTAATTAAGGATACCATTAACTAAGTCCCAAATAGGCAGTAGGATCAATATCGTAGATTTTGCTTTACCTTCCGATATATCAGACCTAAATGCAATGTAATCAGAATACTAGCTACATTGTCACCAGAGACAATTAACAGTCCCAAATTAATTGCTTAAAGGTACACAATGCGGCCCAATATCGCTACAGTAACAGTGTGTCAAGATAACAGCCATTACGGGAATAATCGAGTATCCAACACTCGAATATGAACGATTGCATAATACGACTATCGTGCTCAAAATGTTTGGTAATTATTGCATATTTGCTTCCTGTTCGGATTCGTACCTACTTAAATATTAACCCTCCCATTTTAAATAAGCTTTGCATAAATTCACGTCCGATAACAATTCGGTTAAATACTTAGAGCTACATTAACATCGTCGTTATAATTATGTACTTAAGGTGATATTAACGCAGTACTGGCCGTGCGCCCGCTCGGAACCAAAATATCAATATTGAACCTCCTTTTGAACAGTTTTGTTTGCAAAATATTATTTGATTTACATATGCTATTTCAGTTACGAAGAAATTCCAGCCATCAATTTCTCTATGTAAAAATATTTTTTAACACTTCAAACACTTTAGTTCCAAGTCGTTTTGGAGGAATATCCAAAAGTTGCGATAAAATATCGTGTTGTTAATTATTTTTATATAGCAAAATTATTAGTTTCACGAAAAAAACCTTGTTTCAAAAATAATGTAACATGAATCAAAAATAAATATATTTTTATTTTTCAAAGTAAATTACATGAATCAAAAATTTTTTTTTCAAAGTAAATTACATGAATTAAAAACTAAATATATTTTTTTTTTCAAACCTTTAAGCCCAGCCTAGGAGAGTATGCTTTAGAAAATAACTGTTTTACGGCACTAAAGCGGTGAAAGGCCCTTAAGTGTGGCTTTTAAATTTCAAAGTGCAAAGTCATCTGTTTTTCGCCGTCGTCAGTATTTACATAAAACAAGATCAGAAATTAATGCTTCTAAAGAAAAATCGAGTGAAAATTTTACAGTCAGAGATCGTAAAGCACTTTACTAGCAATTAAGCTTTCGATTGGAGACTTTTTACCCGACTGCCAAAGGAGGGTAATGTATTTATCAGTCTATGTATGTTTGTTCCTATATGGCTTTCTAAAGACCAAAGGCATTGGCCGATTTTGATGATTCTTTTATGCCGCTTCCACACGCTTGTTGTTTGCCACAAACAGTGGCGAACGCCAAACACGTGCCAAACACTGATCACAATTGATTATATGTTTAATAGGTAATATTATTCAATTTCGTGGAAGTAAAATGGCACTATCGCATTATTATATTCCTCACCTAATTATTTCAGCATTATTTCAGCTCTTTGAAAAATGATGAACATAGCTCAGAGAATAAGCAAGCTGAAGTAGCAATGGGCCGGCAAATATCTCAGATCAACAACTTCTAAAATAAACATGCCAAGCTAAAAAATATATCATAAAACTTTGCTATTCAACACGGCCGGCCAGGCTTATCTGACCAGTCCCATTCTATTCCAAAATTTTCTTTTTCAGTCTCAAATAAATCGTAAATTGACGTAGGTTAGCCAAGCAAATCAAATCACCCAAGCTGATCAGATTGATGTGAAAAGTTGTCGATGCCACCCGACGCACAACCCTAGGCTTATATTATTTCCATGGTTTACATAACTCTGTTTGACTAATTACCCTACTGACCAACGGTAGGGTCACCACTCACCACTCAAGTGACTTTACCCAGATAATCATAAAGTCATACATTTATCAATGTCAGATTATTGTGGGCTTCATCACGATAATACTCTCATGGACCTATCTGTTGGAGAGTTGATAAAAATAACTCCCACCTTATTGATAACGGCACACACTCTATTTTTGGATGATTGACGAACGACTGCGTTATAGATAACATCTGTAAGATATGCAATTCAAGTTCGGTAGAAGTGGTAGATAAGCATTACTGAAGTAATTAATAACGAAATAACATCTTCAATGCCTTTGAATGTTACTCCAGTCCTCGTAATTTGCAAACTTGAAGTAATGCCAATGTTTTCACACAATATCACGTCGTTATCGTATTCTGTATGTCGGCGCTCTCCAGAGAATTTTTGATGAATCGAGAATATTCGAATTCTTGTTTCACACAGAAGCCGCAGTAACTCTAGCAGACATAGGTACACTTTCGCAATTACGGCTCGTTCAGACGGAGATAGCATTTCTGTAATACCTATATTGGGAACTTGAATCTTCAGGGAGCAGAAAATCCTGAGTACGAAATTTTCGACATAATAAAATCGAGGATTGCTGACTTAAATTCGATTTATTGCTATTGCGGAGGTCACATTAGTTCGTAGCTCGTAGCGATTGCGTGGCTACGAGCTACAAGTCTTCGACTTGATTTTAGAGGATTCTAGTTTGGTGTAGCTGTGTGTAATGTTACATTTATTCGAAGCACGTAGTGTGAAGGAAAATATTTTCGATGTAGAATGGGAGTCAAATACTGACCTTGTATCGGGAATACAGTTGTGCTATTCCTTATAGGTAGCATTTGAGATTAAGATGTTTGCTTCCGTGGCGTAACCTACAGAAACTGCATATTTTTTCGGCAAAGTGTTTTTTCTAGCTACCAATGAAAGAACTTTCTTATTCGGTTCAAACTTACGAACAATGAATTTTTCCTTTCTTACATTATTTAGTTTCATGCGGTACCAGCGGTATTATATTGATAACAAAATTAAGTGTCCTTGTTACAGCCGTGTTAAGGCTTTAGTTATTACAATATTTCTTCGCAGCTGTTATTTATAGAGCTCTCTGTATTTTATTGCCAATGTTCAGTAGAACAATAATAGGTAACCCATATCAAATTAGAACCTATTTTTGGCTCGCAAACCTTGTGGTTATGCCTAATGAATATAAAACACATATCATACTTACCTAATAACTTGATTAAATCAACATTGCTACCAACAATATGAGATTTTGGTTGAAAACTAACAAAAGCGTTTACAAAACCTCATTACAAAAGGTTTTGGTTCTATTGATGTAACTATACCCGCTGGCTTGTTAAACGATGAATATAATATGACAAGTTTTAACACATTACGACAAATGTTCTCACTACAATTATAAGGCTCGGTAACCCGGCACCCTTACTACCTATTGGGTTCCAAATTTCTAAGACCCAATCCTAGGCCACAATGAATCAACTAAAGTGTATACAACAAACTAGGGGAGCGTTTCCAACGGAGAAGTGCGAGGTAGCTGTGTGGTGCGAGAGGCTTAAGGATACCTTATACCTTTTTTTTGTTTTCGTGGTTGAAATTATCTGAGGAAGCTAATTGCATTGATGTATAAGGGACTCTGCTTTGCAGGGAAGCAGTCTTTACATACAAAGCAAGCACTTGAGATAAGCTGCACATATTTCAATTTATTCCCTCACGGGTCCCAAAGAAACGTAAATATTTATTATTTAATATATACTTTATTGTACACCACTTAAATAATTACAGAACAAAACATTACACAATATCCTCAGTGGTTTAACCATAAACTTATTAGAAAGTTAAATTATAAAATAATATTAGAAGGCGATACAGTAAATATAAAAACCCAATGGATTTGATTGAGTTAAAATTAATTAGTAAGCTTTGCGATGGATTGGCCAGCTCTTGTTACACGGCTTATATGGAAGGTCTTGAAAATGAGCTAAAAAACAACCCTAAGTTATTTTGGACGCACATAAAAATAAACGAGGAGGGTCTAGTACCTACCCTATGACCATGAAAAATTGATCAATGTCCACATCTGATGGTACAATAATATGTGAGATGTTCGCTACCAACTTCGCGTCTGTTTATAGCCCCGAGCAAGAATTGAGCAAGGAACTTGATACTAAAATATTATTAAATTCTTTCGAAAATAGTAGGTTGTGTTTAACAAGTCCAACAATAAGTAGTGAGACATTGCTTAAAAAACTTAAGAGTTTGGATATTAACAAAGGAGCTGGCCCTGATGGCATACCGCCGATTTTTATTACGTCTTGTGCGGAGGAGTTGTTAGTGTGCCCTCTTATTCTTATATACAGCAAATCCTTATCTTCTGGCGTTTTTCCTCTAAAATGGAAAATGGCTAAGGTGGTGCCTATACACAAATCAGATAGTAACAATGACATAACTAACTATAGGCCTATCTCAATCCTTTCAACGTTTGCTAAAGTGTTTGACAAAACCATCTAAAATGATTAATTAGCGATCGTCAGCACGGTTTTGTTGGATCACGATCCACAAGCTCGAATCTAGTCCCTTTCACGGAACTTTTGATTGAAAATGTTGACTCTGGTCACCAAGCTGACGTCATTTATACCGACTTCAGCAAGGCGTTTGATAAAGTTTCCCACAAAATCTTATCTTGTAAGTTGCGTGCTTGTGGTATCACTGGTGGCTTGCTTGAATGGGTGATTTCATACTTGAGAGGTATATCTTTTTTTAGCATCTAGGATGATGGGTTTTGTTATAAGACAATGTAAAGGTTTTCGTCAAATTAAAACTAAAATCTTACTTTATCAGAGTTTAGTACGTAGCATATTAGAGTATTATAGTGTGGTGTGGCGGCCACACTACGCTACGAATAGTTTGCGTCTAGAAATAGTTCAAAAACGCTTCGTTTGGCATCTGGCTTTTTCTGTGGGAATAACTAAAAGAGTGCGTTCTTACAAAAAGAGATTGAAATACTTCAACATGCACTCTTTGGAAGAATGAAGATGTTTGAACGACGCAATGTTTGCTAGCAAAATCTTGAAAGGAATTATCGACTCACCGCCGCTGCTTGCACTCATTAACTTTCGTGCTTCATCGAGAATTCCGCGTAAACCTATTACTCCGCTTATTCCTCCAATGAGAAGAACGGTGTTGGGATCTAATACTCCATATGCTAGGTTTTGTTTAGTTGTGGTGATATGGTTGATTTTCACTTTCTCTCAATAAGCAAAAATTTAAATTTCTGAACTGTTTAACAGATTTGTTGTAAATGTTTTTGGACTGTGTGTACATAACTTTTTGAGGCTATTATGCTTTTAATATATCGCATAAGTAACTATTATATTATTATTATTGTTATATTACTAAGTTTTATTATTATTATTTATTTATTTATAGAAACTTAGACATAATTTACAAAATATTTTAACAGGCTAATTTAGGTCGAGATTAAATGGTGTAGTCATCTGAAGCCGAACTAGTGTGCCTGTATTTCGGCTATCAGCGCCACACCCCTCGAGTTTTATACATACATAGTAGACATTACATACATGTGGGAGGCGTTGGAATAATAGACATAAATAGGTTTGTTCATTATATTCAGAACCAGAATAACACAGCAATCAACAACACATTATTTATAGTTTGAACATAATAACGGTTAACACAACACATGAAAGAAATAAAAAGTCAACAATAATATTATAAGAAAATTCACCTGACAGTTCAGAATACTGTTGTGCCGTGTCCACAATCGAACAACTTCTGATCTGTCGAAAGACAGTGCGCCCCTTTTATAGCAACACTTGATCACAAAGTAGTTCAAAATAAAATGTGACATTTCTTAAAAAAATATAAAATAATTTATCTCTCACACGGCCATACTGACGAGCAGCCAATATGGCTCGCGAACTAAACACATTCAAAATATTATACTTCATGTAAAATCATAGCATGTCAAATCACATGACTCAAAAAATAATCAATTGATACTAATGGTCAAATCATATGACCTTATCATCTAATGATTTCATAAACTACATGGTCAAATCACATGACCACACACGCCAAATCACATGGCATCATGATTGTATGTCAGCCAAATCACATGACCACACACGCCAAATCACATGGCATCATGATTGTATGTCAGCCAAATCACATGGCATCATGATTTTATATCAGACAAATCACATGGCATCATGATTTTATATCAGCCAAATAACATGGCATCATGATTTTATATCAGCCAAATCACACGGCATCATGATTTTATATCAGCCAAATCACATGGCCACTGTCAATTTACATGACACGGGTGAGATTGTCAAGCATAAGCATGATCGTTGGCCAGACGTTCAGAGATATCCAGGACAATCTTACAAATCACTTAATCAACATACAGGTTTAATTAGGAAGTGCATTCATTATCTTCGTTACAGTCATCAGAAATATTTAGAGAATCAGTTAATTCACATCCCATATCGGGTGTGGCTATTCGTAAATTATTATGTGAGACATAACTCATTGCCAGTTTTATTAACTTTAACTGTATATCTGTCGTTATTGTTCACTTCAGTAACAACGCATGGACCTTTAAATTTACTGTCTAGTTTATTAATCACTCGCGGATTTTGTTTGGCTAATACAATATCACCGACTTTGAAAGGTACAATTCTAGCCTTAGTTTTACCAAAATCAGCTTTTCGAGATTCAGCAAGCTCGTCCATCCTGAGTTTAGACTCATGACGGCACATATCGAGGTCTATACGTTCAACATCATTTATCAAAGCTGATATAGCAGGAGGTGACTGATCGCAGCCCATCAAAAGTTGGAAAGGAGTACGACCAGTACTTTTACAAAAGGTGCTGTTAATTGCCAACTGTACTTCACCAACAGCATCTTTCCAAATTCTTTTGGTTGTATTTTCAACAATCGTAAAACAATTTGTCAGAACCTTCATAATTCGCTCAACTTGACCATTTGCACGACTCACACCACTAGCTATGAAATGCAATTCTATAGACCATTTTTCACAAAAACTTGTAAATTCTTTGCCAGTATAAGAAGCAGCCTGATCACAAATAATACGTTTAGGTGTACCAAATGTGTAAATTAATTCTTTCAAGGCATTTACTTTTTTTTTATTAATTTGACTGCAGTGGCTACTGGCCACTGCAGTCAAATTAGTAACGGGTTTCATGTAACAAAATTTTGTAAATGCATCTATAAAAACAACTGTGTATTGTTTAGTAGGTTTACTGCCACTCAATTTACCTGTCGTATCCATATGAACGGTATGAAATGGAGTAGGGGGCTTATCAATAGGATGCAATGTAATCTGTCGTGAACCAGATTGGCTTTTATTTATCTTACAAGTCAGACAACTGTCAACATATTTACGTGTACACTTCGACATATTCGGGAACCAAAATTGTTCTCTTATTTTGTCAAGGGTTTTTTCCCAACCGAAGTGTTTAATAGCATCGTGATAAATTTGTATGATATGCCACCTATAACTTTTTGGAACATAAAGACGTTTCTTAACTTTATTATTAATGGAAATAATACGGTACAACAGTCCATTTTGAACCTCATAACTGGAAGCAATATCTTTGTCAATAGTTTTGTCTTTGATTGATTCAATTATATGTTTGGTCTCTGAATCATTATTTTGTTCTACTTCCAGCCATTCACTATAATTTTGAATGTTATTTAAGTTGACAGTTGACGGATTACGGCTTAAGTAATCAACATGGGGAATACGTTCTCCTTTTCGATACTCTATGCTAAAATCAAACGACTGTAGGTAAGCCCACCACCTATGAACCCTAGGGAGTAATTCCTTTTTGTTACGCGAAGCTTTAAGCGAGTTACAATCAGTAATGACTTTAAATGGTTTGCCAAGCAAATAATGACGGAAATGTTTTATAGATCTAACAACTGCCAGAGTTTCAAACTCATAAGAGTGGTAACGGCTTTCAGTCTCAGTGGTGCGCATGCTAAAATACTCTACAACTTTCATCTGATCTTTATCTTTTTGAAAAAGAATTCCTGCCAGACCTGCGGAACTGGCATCAGTGTGAAGCTCAACAGGTTTAGCAGGATCGAATAAAGTGAGAACAGGAGAACAGCTAGAAATAAGATCTTGCAGTACCTTGCCTCTGGCAAGGTACTGCAAGATCTTATTTCTAGCAGATTCCTGCTCAGTTGTCCAGTGCCATCTGACATTATTACGCGTTAGATTATACAAGGGTATCATGATGAGAAAAAAATTAGGAACAAACTTTTGGAAGTAACTTGCTAGTCCACAAAATTGTCGTACTTGTTTTACAGTCTTTGGGATAGGAGCATTTAAAACAGCGGAAACTTTACCTTGACTTGACTTGACCGTTTGAAACAATTCTTCCTAGGTATTCGATTTCAGTTTTTAAGAATTTTCATTTTTTTTATATTGAGAGAAAACCCAGTTTTCTGCAAAGCTTCAAGAACTAACTTTAAACGTTCGATACCTTGATCAGCGGTTTCTGTATAGATTATAATGTCATCTATGTAAATTAAAACAAAATTGTCAACGAACTGTTTAATAGCTGTGTTGATGGCCTTTTGAAACACAGAAGGTGCATTACAGAGCCCAAATGGCATCCTTAGGTACTCATATTGCCCATCAGGCGTGACGAAGGCAGTTTTTTCAATATAATTATTTCAGCAGTTTTTTCAATCGGGATTTGGTGAAAACCGGCTGCCATATCTAAAATTGTATAATATTTAGCATGTGACAATTTACTAATGTGATCATCAATAATTGGAAGTGGAAAGTGATCACGAACGGTGTTGCTATTCAATTCCCTATAGTCAACACACATTCTGTCACTACCATCTGTTTCGAACCAGTAATATTGGACTTGCAAATGGGGAATTGCTATCACGAATTATATTATTGTCCTTCAAATCTTTAATTATATTTTTGACATGTTCACGCTCAGCAGGAGCTAATCGGTAGGGTCGTCGTTGAACTATTTTATCCGAATTTTTCAATCGAATTTTTAATTCACCGGTAGTTACTTGAGAAACTGCGTTGCCAGACGTGAACATTTCAGAATATGATTTTAACAATTCACTTATTAGTAAAATTTGTTCTGGAGTTAATTCAGGATTAATATCTAAGCCATCAAAATCAATATCCTTTATAAGACTGTTAACACTGTAGGAATTGCGACAGACTTTAGCAAAATTCCCCGAGAAAGTCACCTGAATACCAGGTATTTCAAATAAATTTTGACCAAGTAATACGTCATACTGAATGTATCTATCAGGGACCAGAATAAAATCTAATTCAACGTTTATACCATCAACACAGATCAAACACAGCTTTTTACGCGATGAACAGAAAGCATTGTCACCAACACCTCTCAAAAGAATCGGTTGATATGTCATTTTACCCCTAATTGAATCGCCAATACTGTCGCGCATTACAGAGCATTCCGCACCACTGTCTATTAGACAGGAAAAATCACGATTGTCAATTTGTACAGTATGCAAGTTTTTGTTGGTTAAAGCTAGGCTATTTACTTGAGAAGATTTTTCGTCTTTAGTTTTCTTATTTAACCGTTGAAAACAGTTTTCACTGGAATGCCCCTTTTTATTACAAAAAGTACAAGATGTTACAGGGGCGGGTTTCGAACCCGAATTGACTGGTTTTGAATTGTTAGAAGAATTAGTTGAAGTCGAATCTTTACTAGAGCCGCGATTGATACCTAAACGACAGTATCTTTGAATGTGTCCTAATTTGTGGCATTTATGACATCTTCTAGACGAAGTGTCTGGGTTAGACATGGTTTTAGAACGCTTGGATGGAATACTGTGATCAGACTCTTTACCAGGTCTCTTCCGCTTATATGAATTTAGGCTTTGAATTAATTGTGGCAAGTTTTTCGGTGTAAGGCGTAGCAAATCAGAACGAATACGAAAGTCAGACATACCTGAAATAACTGCTTCGACAAGGCGTTGCTCAGTCATCTCCACACCAATAACTTTCTTCGCCAACTCCCATTTTCGAGTTGCGTACTCAGCAAGACTAGCGGCTTGTTCGCTAGTATAGTCCAAAAACAGTGACAGGTCATCGTAGTAGCGAGCTTCATCTGAAAAAGTTTCAATAAGACCTGCTTTAAGTTCTGGCCAGCTAGTAAGGGTTGTATAATTTCGACGCGCCCATTCAGCCGCGCGTCCGCGCAAGTTTTTCCTAGTCAAAATTAAGAATTTCCCTATCAGTGAGCTCATACTCAGATTTAAGCTCCTCGACATTTCGGCAAGATATGCTCAAGGCTGCGCATGTGGGGAATAGGCCGCGCGTTTGGCGGGTTAAAAGCTTTTGCAGTAGTTTGAATCAATTGTGCCATCATTTCTTGCATCATATTTTGCATAAAATCAATACAAAGCTTTTTGTACAAACTCTACTGCCCTTGAATCACGGCTGCTACTGGCTCCCGTTGAACCACCGAGAGCTGCATCGTCATGGGCTGGGGATGTCATCGTCTCATTGGTCGCAGCTGCACAGCGCGTTGCCCTTTGTTCCAAGATCGGCGATTGGTGTCCAGGTGTAGGCCTTTCACTAGACCCTCGAGTGGATTTTGCAGCGCTCTGCAGAAACCCGGTCTCGACAGCCTCAGATTCGTCCGTGTTCATCCTTAAACTATCCTGAAACCAAATATACATAGGCGTAGTTTTTGTTATCACCCTACTTCTGATGTGGGAGGCGTTGGAATAATAGACATAAATAGGTTTGTTCATTATATTCAGAACCAGAATAACACAGCAATCAACAACACATTATTTATAGTTTGAACATAATAACGGTTAACACAACACATGAAAGAAATAAAAAGTCAACAATAATATTATAAGAAAATTCACCTGACAGTTCAGAGCACTGTTGTGCCGTGTCCACAATCGAACAACTTCTGATCTGTCGAAAGACAGTGCGCCCCTTTTATAGCAACACTTGCTCACAAAGTAGTTCAAAATAAAATGTGACATTTCTTAAAAAAATATAAAATAATTTATCTCTCACATACATTGACATGATTTAATTTGTATCATAAACATAATCTATTTAACAAAATAATGTATGTACTTTACTTAGGTATTAAGGTTAGAAAAAGTATATAAAATAGAGAAAAAATATTGAATAGTGTTTGCATGAAGGACCTCTTGTTTGTGTGAGATGGTAATGTACGTGACTGATGTGTAAGAGGGTGTATATGGTGTTGTCTAGTGTTCTGCTGTGTATTGTGGTGTGAGAGAGCGTGCGTGCGCTTGTGTATGTTATGATAAATGTATATTATATCGTAATTCATAGGCTCTTTTTATTAGGATGCAATGTATAGGATAAGTTCAGTCTGTTCGTAGGTAAGACTTTTGAGGTATTCTGTAAGTTTCCTTTTGCATTGCATTTTTGTTAATGGGTATATTTTAAGGACTCTGTTCAACCTATTGTAGATTAATGGACCAATGGAGTGGGCAAAGCGTTGACTAAATTTAGTTTTAAATTGCCCACTTCCTTCGCACACCATATCTTTTCTTCGTTTTAGGAGAAGTGTTGGGTTGTAGCTCAGTTTACTGTGTTGTAGGAGGACAACGCCCAGTATGTATAATTGTCTCACGGTCATGACCTCAAATTTTTCGTAAATTGATGTTGTAGAGAAACGAATAGGCTTGAAGGTCGCGACCTTCAGTATTGCACGCTGAGTGTTGTTTTTGATGTCCCTCCCCAAGATGATAGACAATATGTTATAAGCGATTGACAAAGAGCATAGTATATCTGCTTGAGCAACTTAAAATCAGCAATGCGCCTCAGGTTTTTAAAAATATATTTGAGCTTTCGTATTCTACAACAAAGCAGCTTAACATGCTCTTTGAAATTGAGGTTGCTATCTATGTTAACTCCTAGATATTTGATTGTATGCACGCTTTCCAGTGAAGGGCAATTGCAGTCTTTTCCGGCGCGACACTCGTGCGACATGATATTTCGCACGATGCCATCTCCAGTTAAATTTCTTATACTAAAGCAGATATACTTGGTTTTGTCCACATTTAATGTAAGTATATTACTCTGAAGCCACTTTCCCACGACATTGAAGCCCCGCTGTGCAGCACCGAAAGCCTCTTCCCCAGTGTTGGCAGCAAAAGAAAGGGCAGTATCGTCTGCAAAAGATATGATTTCACCATGGGTGAGTTCAAGACTCGTGAGACCATTCATGTACACAAGAAATAAGGTGGGTCCCAGTATGCTACCTTGTGGTAAGCCGTGTGTAACCTGAAGGTGAGAAATTTTATGTTTACCTACACGAACACACTGAGACCGGCCAGTAAGGTAACTAGTAAAAAGTTTCATCTGTGTACCTCTAATCCCCAATCTTTCGAGTTTGTCCAGTAAGAGGGAAACAGAAATCGTATCAAATGCTTTTGAGAGATCTAGAAAGATAGTGAGACATTTTTTCTTTTTATCTAAATTGGAAGTAACAAAATGTATAAGTTTATTTAGGGCTTGCTCATTTGATTTTCCCTGTCGAAAACCATATTGGTTAACTGAAAGCAGTTTATTTTTTTCTAAATATTTAACTAATCGTAAATTTATAATTTTTTCTAGTATTTTTGATATTGCTGGTAAAATAGAAATAGGTCGATAGTTATTAATACGATTTCTGTCCCCACCCTTATAGATTGGACAAACATCTGCTTTTTTAAGGACGTCAGAGAACACTTCATTTTGCAGACAATCATTTATGATCTTTGTAAGAGGTGGTACAATAATGTTTCTATAAGTTTTCAGAAATTTATTACTAATATTGTCGCCACCACTAGCACAGTCTGATTTTGAGTCAAGGATGAGACGTTCTACCTCCTCTTCAGTTGTGTCTATGAGAGCAAATGAATGTGGACTACTGGTAGCTGTGGTTGTATTGGTTTGTCTGTAGTTTATAGTGTGCATGTTTTGCTGGTGTATTTTGTTTGCAAGTGAACTTCCTACATTTATTAAGTAACTATTTACTTCGCTCAATGATTTTTAGGAGAGGTTGATAGCGTTAGTTCTTTCGGATGATTCATTACTTTTGTTGTATTTGTGATCTCTTTTATTGCTTTCCACAGTTTTTTATTATCTTGTTGTGCATTTTGAAGTTGATTTTTTCCATACTCTATTTTAACTTTTCTTAGAAACGCATTGCAGAAGTTTCTGTATCGTGTGTATGTCATTTTTAGAATGAAATTTTCTGGGGCAAGCTTCGATTTCAAATGCAATTTATCCCTATTTCTTGTGCATCGTAGCAACTCCTGTGTCATCCGTGGTTTTATGATTTTGTGACGTTTAGATAGAGTGATATGTTTAGTATTGTTTATTATTGCGTGTTGAAGACAATCTGTAAAAAAATTAAAGATAAGTTCGGGTTTGGAAAGTGATTAATAAGGTCAAGGTTATTTTTTAGAAGATCTTGCTCTAGGTTTGTGAAGTCAACTTTAGTTATTGTTGTTTCCGCGTATTGACGCCTTTTCTTAGCAGTTACACTCAACAAAACAGGGTAGTTAGGGTAGTTTGTGGAATTAGGGTAGTAACCGGATAATTGGTCTTTACTAACGCATGATCCAAACAAGAATTGCTTTCATAGTGAGTTATCAAAGTGTGAGCTGGTAAGAGGCCATGGGAAGCCGCTAACGTTAGGTAGCGTTCCCCTTTTAAGTTTATTTTGCTAGGATTAATATCTATGTTAATGTAACCCACTACAAAGATCTGTTTGTTGGCTGATACTGTGTGTAGTAATGTGTCTAGGGATGAAAGAAATTGGTCAATGTTTTAGTAAGATGGAGACCGATAGAAGGCTAGTATCGCGATGTGATTGTCTATTTTTGCGATCAGACAGTTACATTCTTGCATGTGTGGCTCCTCTATTGTTAAACTAAGGTTTTCCTCATAGTAAATTACTACACCATCATTTTGTTTAGGGTTTATATTAGTCCCGACATGAGAATATCCTGCTAAAATTGGTATAACTGAGGAACTTGGGAGCCAGCATTCGGTCAGTATAATTATATCACATTTTAACTTGATTCTTGTTAATAAAACTTCAAACC
Organism: Orthosia cruda; assembly: GCA_964057195.1. NCBI lineage: Eukaryota > Metazoa > Arthropoda > Insecta > Lepidoptera > Noctuidae > Orthosia > Orthosia cruda. The sequence goes on along the minus strand of OZ059831.1, from coordinate 25,735,738 downwards.
ATGGCATGTTACAGTTTATGCTGCGTATGTTTAGCGTAAAGATTAGTAAGCGATTAGGGTGCAATGATATTAATTTATAACATTTTTAAATGTTTTCTTGTAGAATATGTAGCTTACAGATAACATAATTACTTATTATTGTTTTTTGTTCATGTGGTGTTTACCTATAAGTAATTTTTGCACTGTGTAGAGTTTATACGCATGTTTTTGTTTGTAGATTAGTGTAAGCAATTGTTGGTAGACCTAATAAATAAAATAAAATAAAAATATTCCTAGATACAAATCCTTGATTCCCTTTTTTGCATAATAAACCTCACCAGAGCTCCACTGTGGGAGACTAGAAAAATGGAATACTCCTAGAGGTTGACATTGCACGTATCCGTCGCTACGAGTTCTCACACATCTTTGGTACATAGGCACCCTAAATGCTAAGGCCTGTTTCACAATGACCGAATATGTGCTCGTGTCGGTCATGTCTGATACACTGGATATACTCACCGCAGTGTCAAAACCTAATAGGCATTCATTTCAAATTTATTTGTTAAACATACCTACCGATAGCCTACCATCAAGCTTTAGGCAATGTCGGTGATAACTACAGGTAACTTATTATTTAAAACAGTATCTTCCATACCATAATTTCACGTCTGTACTGAAGGGTAAGGTAGATACATTGCTGCTTCGGCATATTATTTCATTTATAAAAAAATATACAGTGTCTCAAGATGAAAGTCTATGACCGTGTTGCCAGTGTTTACCTACGGGACAGAGACGTGGTCGCTCACAATGGTTCTCATCAGAAGGCTTAAAGTTACACAAAGGACAATGGAGAGGGCTATGCTCGGAGTTTCCTTGCGTGATTAAATCAGAAATGAAGACATCCGCAAGAGAACCAAGGTTACCGATATCGCCCGAATAATTGCCAAACTTAAGTGGCAGTGGGCAGGGCACATTGCTCGCAGAACGGTTGGCCGTTGTGGCTGAATAGTTCTAGAGTGGCGACCGAGTACCGGAAGATGTAGCGTTTCAATGGCCTCCCTCTAGATGGACCTATGAGTTGGTCAAGGTTGTTGGCATCCGGTTAGTGCGAAACGCACAGGACCGATCAGTGTGGGGACGATTGGGGGAGGCCTATGTCCAGCGGTGGACTTCTTTCGGCTGAAATGATGATGATGATGATAAAAATTTTCTACTAGCTTTTTAACGCAGCATAGCTCACGTAGATTTTCCCTCACCTATGAGACCTGTGCTCTATGAGACTTAGCGATAGTTTCGCTCTAAGTACCTTACCTACCTTGTAACGGTTAGGGGCCTTGCTAGTAAATCAAACTCTCGAAGAGAGGGTAGATACAACAATTCATTAAAAAAAAAATAGTAACCCAGCAGGAGACTGGTGTGTTCTCGACATCGAGCGCGTGTTAAGTTCAAAACTGCCGAAAGAAAACCTCTATCCTGTAGTTCCCAGAACGTAGATGACTGGAGGCAGCCAGGTAGGTAGGGCGATCTTCGTATCGGAGGGTACCACGCAGGGATGTCCAGCCGCAGACCTTTCAGCAACACCGAAAGATTGTGCGGTACAGAAGAACCCCAATCTGGGTTAACACTGAGTTTAATTATTTGTCTTTTTGTTCACGGTAATGTGTAAATAATAAAACAGTTGTTGTAAATAAAATATGTCATTTGAGGTGGGGTTAAGAAAGGTGGCAAAGGTACGAGACTGTTCCACGAACCGCAGGAAGTCCGCGAGCGTTAGTCATACAGTATTGAGAGGGATGTCAACTACGAACATTCAACAAACCAGTTCCGTGCGCGAATTTTGCAACAGTATCTAATTAATCATTACAGTATTGCCAGTTAAAAGCATCAGCTGCATCAGCATATAGATATAGATAGCAAAGCAACCACGTACAACGTTACCATCTACAGTACAAACGCCCACATAGCTTCTGCTAGCGGCTTCGCCCGCGTATAAAATGATTTCTTATCCCAAAGGAACGTTATAGCGGTATGAAAAGTATCCTAGACACACTTACACACACACACACGCACATAGGCTACTGTACTAAATTTCATCCAAATCCGTTCAGTCGTTTTGAAGTGATTGAGTAACAAACATACATCCGTCCATCCATCAAAACTTTCACATTATAATATTAGTAAGATTTTCGTTGTCAGTTCAGTACCTACTGCCAGAGGATTAGCTTCTACGAACATATAAACAAACGAGTAATCCTCTTTTTAATATTAGTGTAAATAGATGTATATGAAAAAAAGAGAATAGACTTGTTACGCGCATCACTACCATGTAAAGCGCTGACACAAAGGCACGAGGCACAGCGCGTGCGCATCATCGACCCAGTTGCTACGAGTGGAAACTGCTGACACAGAACACGAGGCCCGAAGACACCGTCTACGTGACCGAGCCCGCGCACTTTGTATCCACCATCGATCGGGTCCACTTAATATTCTTATAATTGTAATTTCTTTATTAAAATAAATTATTTTGTAATAAATTCGGTTTTTTGAGTCCTCCGGCAGTAGCCTATGTAATTGGCGCAGTCGGTAGGATTCCCGGGTCGTATTTGCGATTACCGGTATATCGCACCGCGTTCGCTACGATAGACTTTCAACGTCGCACCGGGAGATCCTGAACAACGAGACTACGCTGGAGATCCAGACTTCGATACCGCTCAACGAAGACCAGAATGTTCATGTAAGTCCGCTGAATTTTCTTAGTGGTTGCTTGCTTCCTTTTGTGTGTAGGTTCCATATACTTTGTCCAACATTTTTTATCCACGTAGATATAGTACACGTAGGTTAGTTAATAGTAGGAATAGAAGTGTAGATTCCAGACGTAATATTAATCCTGAAATTGAACCCGAGATGGCCGATTTAGACCATATATTTAAAGCCCTCCGCTTAGTTCCCGATTTTGATGGGAATCCGAACGTACTTACCAGGTTCATCAAATTGTGTGACCAATTAGTAGCGGCATTCGTTCAAGAGGGTCAACCGTTAAATAACTTAGCGCTTCTAAACGGCATATTGAACAAAGTTACGGGGCCCGCCGCCCGTCTGATTAACGCGAACGGTATACCAAATGATTGGGCAGGCATACGTAGTGCTCTTGTGAACAATTTTGCTGACCAGCGGGATGAGACCGCTCTCTACAACGATTTGGCTTTACTTACACAAGGTTCCGGCACGCCGCAGGAATTCTATGAGCGTTGCCAGGGACTTTTCAGCACCGTCATGACATATGTTTCATTGCACGATACCCTAGATTCAACTATTGCGGCAAAACGTGATCTGTATCGCAAACTAACTTTGCAGGCCTATCTTCGAGGTTTGAAAGATCCCTTAGGCTCGCGTATTAGATGTATGAGTCCAGAAACCATTGAGAAGGCTCTAGAGTTCGTGCATGAGGAGACTAACACTATGTATTTGCAGAGTAGAAATGATAATTGGTCGGATAAAAAACCTTCAGCGCGTATGTCACTCAATCAGCAGAACGAAATTAATCATAAAATGCCAGTCCATCCAAGTAACAATATGCTTGTTCCGTTTAGGCCTAATCCTTTTAACATGCCCGGTCCGTTTAGACCGCAAGGACCGCAATTTATGCCCCGGCCTTGGCCATCTCAGCACCAACCCGGAATGCCTTTTAATCCAAATAACATGCCACAACGCGGCCCGACCCGCACACAACATATATTCAGCACACCACCGCCTAATAATAATCAAGGTGGTTCTGGATTTAGAATGCCCCCAAGAAACCAGTACCCGCCGAATAACGGTGCCAAGCCGATGAGCGGCGTGAGCCACTTTGTGCCCAGGCCCCTGCCTGCTACCAACAGCTGGAATTGGGCACTACAGGGCAATCCACCACCTTCCAACTATCTTAAAACTCGCGATGTTAATGTGAACGAATGTTCGAATTATGGGGAAGTCTACTATTACCCTGACCCATCCGACTACCTTTACATGGACCATTACAACCAGGACTACATTTATTTCGACGACTGTACATATGACCAGTTCATACCGGAACAGACCGACGGGACTAACGAAACCGACAAGGCAGGTAATGCTGACCAACAGCAAGCCACAGCCAGTCAGGATTTTCAGAAAGCTCCGAAGTCAAACAGCTTAGGATAGAATTGAACTTGCAAACCCAAAGGCAACTACCATTTGTTCGTATCCATAACCCTCCACTTAACTTCCTGATAGATACCGGTGCAAACCAATCATTCATCAGTCCAGAAGCAGTACAGACTTACTTCCCGCACATACCTCTTAACTATGATCCATTCGAGGTCACTAATGTTCATGCCACAAGCAGGAGTGAATACTCTATTAACTTACCCTGCTTTCCCGAATTTGGTGAAACGGAATCAATAAAACTATTCGTATACAGATTCCACGATCGTTTTGATGGTTTGATAGGAATGGATCTGCTCACCAAATGGGAGGCTAAGTTAGATTTGAAAGATCTTACATTTATAACTAAGTACGCCATTAATCCCATCCAAATTTATAATTCTCGAAATTTAAATCTTTATGAGGAAATCATACCAGCAGGGAGTTCTAAATTAATACGGTTACCCATTAACGCACCGGGTGGTGATGTTCTTGTTGAAAATCAGATAATTTGCAACTGTATTATATCTGAATGCCTGACCACCGTGTCTAATAACCGGGGTATAGTTGAAGTGACCAACCCAACCCACAATGATATAATATTCTCATTGGACCATGCCACTCAGGCAACGATACTCAATGTTGAATGCACCGAGCAACTGTCACCTCGCGCTAAAGATGTTACATCCCGGCTACGCACCGATCACCTAAACAAGGAGGAAAAGGCAAACTTATTGGCACTGTGTTCAAAGTACGCCGATGTCTTTTACATTGAGGGCGAGGCATTAACCTTCACCAACAAAGTAAAGCACAGTATTAAGACCACAGATGAAGTACCAATTTATACCAAAAGTTACAGATATCCGTTTATACATCGCCAAGAAGTTAGTGACCAAATAGCGAAAATGTTAGATCAGGGAATTATTAGGCCGTCTGAATCCGCTTGGAGCTCACCAATTTGGGTCGTCCCAAAGAAAAGTGACGCTTCTGGAAAACAGAAATGGCGTATAGTCATTGACTTTCGGAAGCTCAACGAAAAAACGATTGATGACAAATACCCTATCCCGAATATTACAGACGTACTGGACAAGCTAGGCAAGTGCCAATATTTCACTACTCTTGACCTAGCATCAGGTTTTCACCAAGTCGAATTGAACCCTAGTGATATTCCTAAGACTGCCTTTAATGTTGAACATGGGCACTTCGAATTCTTGAGAATGCCCATGGGACTTAAACATTCCCCTTCCACGTTCCAACGAGTGATGGATAATGTACTCAGGGGACTCCAAAATATTATATGTCTTGTCTATCTCGACGATATAATCGTGTTTAGTACTTCTCTCCAGGAACACATGAACAACCTAGAGAAAGTATTCCAGAGGTTAAGTGAATCTAACTTCAAAATCCAGCTAGATAAATCAGAGTTCTTAAAACTCGAAACCGCATACCTAGGTCATATCATCAGTACCGAAGGGATAAAACCTAACCCAGACAAAATCACAGCTATTCAAAATTACCCCATACCTAAAACACCTAAGGAAATTAAACAGTTCCTCGGACTCCTCGGTTATTACCGAAAGTTCATTCCGGACTTTTCTCGTATTACCAAACCTCTTACTCAATGTCTAAAGAAAGGGAAAAGGGTAACTTTAGACTCAGACTATATTAACTGCTTTGAGAAATGTAAGACACTACTGACCAACGATCCTGTCCTTAAATACCCAGACTTTGACAAAGAATTCATATTAACCACAGACGCCTCCAATTTTGCAGACACATATGCGTCGCGGACACTTAATGAAAGCGAAGTAAATTACAGTACGATAGAAAAGGAACTTTTGGTCATTGTATGGGCAACAAAATACTTTCGGCCTTACCTTTTTGGACGCAAGTTCAAAATAGTAACGGACCACAAACCATTACAATGGGTCATGAGCCTCAAGGAACCAAATTCACGATTAACCAGGTGGCGGCTAAAATTAAGCGAATATGATTTCACAGTCATCTATAAAAAGGGCAAACACAATACCAATGCCGACGCTCTTTCTCGTGTCGAAATCTACAACGAGGAAGTTAGTTCGATGATTGCAAACGCAACTGATAGACCACCATCCCTAGCTAACTCCAACACCCTGACAGCACACACCTCTGAGGAAAACCCCATACTTGAAATACCTATCACCGACGAACCACTTAACAAATTTCACCGACAGTTATGCTTAACCGTTGTAGGCGATTTTAAAAAACGAACTATGGCAACCAAGACATTTGACACCCACACTCGAACATCCGTCCAGCTATCTGAATCCAACCTGGAGGAAGATCTAATTAACGCCATTAAGGAGTATGTCAACCCTAAGATCAAAACTGCCCTGTTGATAAATCCACCCCTTGCAATGTACAACATAAGCCCCCTGCTACAAAAATACTTTAAAAGTTCTTCCATGAAATTGGTATTGGCAAAAAAGGAACTCGAAAACGTAAAAGAATACCCTGAGGCAGCAGGAAATTATTCGTCACTACCATGAGGGCAAAACCAACCACCGTGGTATAAACGAGTGCTTTCTAGCGTTATCTGTTAAATATTATTGGCCTAAAATGCGAGAGCACATAACAAAATTCATTAATGACTGCACAATATGTGGGCAAGCAAAGTACGATAGGTGCCCCATAAAGCAGAAATTCAACATAGTGCCCCCTGCCACCAGACCGTTCGAAATAATACATATGGATAGCTTTTCAGCACAGAATGAAAAATATGTCACATTCATAGACGCCTTCTCAAAGTATGGTCAAGCTTACCTTCTTCGAGATGGGACTGCAGTTAGTATTATACAAGCTTTACTAACTTTCAGCACGCATCATGGCCTACCACTAACCATTATTACAGATCAAGGGACCGAATTCATCAAACAGATGTTCACCGGGTTCTGCAAGGTTCACAAAATAATTCATCACCAAACACTCGCATACTCGCCTAACGCTAACGGAAATATAGAACGCTTACATTCCACCATACTGGAACATCTTCGTATTTTGAAACTAAAACACAAAGATGAGCCAGTTGTACATTTGATGCCATATGCTATCATAGCATACAATAGTTCGATCCATTCTTTCACACGATGCAAACCATACGACCTTATATTAGGACACACAGACCCACGAGATCCGACTGACATAGATCTGACCGGACACCTATTGCAACAGTATACAGAAACACATAGAGAACGTATGCAAAAAGTATATGAACTAATCAATGATACGTCTCTCGCTAATCGAACCGCGCTAATAGAGAGTCGTAATAAAACCCGTGAGGATGAGGTCGACTATGAACCCGACCAACAAATATTCATCAGTAACCCCTCCGCTAGTAGATCTAAACTCGCATCCAGATATAGCCAAGATACCGTCCTAGCTAATTTACCTATCCACATTTATACTTCCAAGAAAATGGGACCTATAGCGAAATCTAGACTAAAGCGCGTCCCTAAAACCGCGAAATTGTTGCAGGATACCCCTGATGCTGTCACTTAGCCTAACATGGGCGCAGGAGATCAATCTAGAACGACTTGACAATGGACCCGGACTACTGCCCTTCAAACTAGGGCCCATGAAACTCATTACTCATTATCATACGTTCCTGCAGAACATTGAACTAACAGACATAGATAAAAATATTAACGAAGTACGAATCCAACTCATTAAAGCCACAGACAAACTAGACAATTACACTCGCACTTTATACGAGCTCCAAACGGACAGCTTGAATGCGAAATTAAATAGAGCCTCATCTCATCTACAAAGCCTAAAGCCCAATCGATTCAAAAGAAGTTTAATAGATGGTCTCGGATCCGTTATAAAGAGCATTACAGGAAACCTGGACCATACAGATGCCATCAAGTACGATAACGCCCTTGAAGCCCTTAATGATAATCAGCAACAGATAGCTATTGAGCAAAATCATCATATAAGCCTTAGCAAAGGTTTGATGAATGAGCATACAAAAATTATTACGAAATTAGTAGAAAACCAAGTACAATTAAATGACAGTCTGCATATTTTACTTGACGCCGATAAGTATAAACAACACAACCTCATAAAATTTGCAAATTTTTCGCAAGTACTGAATATAATTAGCAATAACGTAGATAGTTTATTAAGCGAATTGAGTAGGTTAGAAAACGCGATAGCTCTTTCCGGTCAAACGCATACTCATCATTCCATGTTAGGTACAGAAGTACTAAGCAATATGATACGCAAACTAAGCGCGCTTTATAATAAAGACCAACTACTAGAATTAGAAATTAGAGAATATTACGACATAATTAAACCATTAGCTTATTATCGTGGAAGTCAAATAGTTTTCGCATTCAAATTTCCCATAACGTCTTAGAAATTAGTAGAAAACCAAGTACAATTAAATGACAGTCTGCATATTTTACTTGACGCCGATAAGTATAAACAACACAACCTCATAAAATTTGCAAAGTTTTCGCAAGTACTGAATATAATTAGCAATAACGTAGATAGTTTATTAAGCGAATTGAGTAGGTTAGAAAACGCGATAGCTCTTTCCGGTCAAACACATACTCATCATTCCATGTTAGGTACAGAAGTACTAAGCAATATGATACGCAAACTAAGCGCGCTTTATAATAAAGACCAACTACTAGAATTAGAAACTAGAGAATATTACGACATAATTAAACCATTAGCTTATTATCGTGGAAGTCAAATAGTTTTCGCATTCAAATTTCCCATAACGTCTCCACTAAAATTCCTGTTGTATAAGTTAGTCACTGTACCAAATAGAAGTAAGCAAGCCATCATCCCGTCCTACCCATTCATAGCAATCACTGGGAATATTCATGCGTACATAGAGGCAGAATGCCCGAAAGTAGCTTCAGAGTATATCTGCGAAGAAAAACTCAACCACCAAATGAGAACCCATCCGGACTGCATCTGCGATATCATTGGAAGTCAAATACCACACAAATCATGCAACACGATTACTATCAGCCTGACGAAGCCCGCAATGGAGAAGTTAGATGACCGCCGCTACGCTCTCGTGTTCCCGAAACCAACACAAGTCCAGTTAATCTGTGAACAGGAAGAATCCATAACCCTCCTTAACCGGAAGCTTCCTAGCCACTATTCCACATAACTGCAAGCTACGAACAGACGAGTTCACCATCGTCAACATCAACGACCACATTAGTGGACAACCTATGAAGATAAGCAGCGTGCCAGATGACATAGAAGTTTCAACCATGCCACCTCTTCAAATCAGTGCTATTAACCTGAAAAAGCTGCACGATATTCAGGATAGAATAGACTCACAGAAGCCAGTTCACATTGAACCAACCTCAACCATTTACCATACGACCATCCCATTTTATGGTACACTACTGGCCTTATTTGTACTGAGAGCAATAGTATCATACCGAGTCTACATCCGCCGCAAGAAACAGATGACAAGCCCAGATGAACCTATGTACGCCGAGCCGGAAACATCTGAAGCACGCCGGAACCAAATGGCACCTCAAGATCAGTCTAAACTCTCGACGATATTTCATCTCAAAATCTGAAATAGTCGTCGATCTGAGGGGGGAGGTGTTACGCGCATCACTACCATGTAAAGCGCTGACACAAAGGCACGAGGCACAGCGCGTGCGCATCATCGACCCAGTTGCTACGAGTGAAAACTGCTGACACAGAACACGAGGCCCGAAGACACCGTCTACGTGACCGAGCCCGCGCACTTTGTATCCACCATCGATCGGGTCAACTTAATATTCTTATAATTGTAATTTCTTTATTAAAATAAATTAGTTTGTAATAAATTCGGTTTTTTTTTAGTCCTCCGGCAGTAGCCTACGTAATTGACTGTTATACGCAGAATAATATTATGTTGTAGCCACATAGATACCTTACTTATTGGTAGCCCCAGTAATTGGGTTGCCGACTTCGGAGTCGCTGATTTACTCTGTCGTATCCGAACGGACTCTAGGTCGAACTCTAAATTAGTTAGGAATACCTAGCCTAAATGATAGATAACAGATTGGAGTTCCCGATATGTTGAATACATTTCTAGTACTTATCTAAACAAAAAGAGTCGGTAAATGATAGATAACTACAGTATTTCCTATGTTATTTACAATTTAATCCGGTACCAGGTATATTAAATCACGGTATATTTTTAGGATTCCCCTAGATATCTATCTATATATATAAAAGAAGAAACTGACTGACTGACTGATTGACTGACTGATCGATCAACGCACAGCCTAAACCGCTAGGCCTAGAAGCATGAAATTTGGCAGAAAGGTTCCTCAAGTGGTGTAAGTGAGCACTAAGAAAGGATTTTTGGAAATTCCACCCCAAAGGGGGTTGCAAGTTTGTATGTAATTTCTACAGTTTGTAAATTGGGCACATGAAATTTTAGATTCACGCTCTTGCTTGATAAAAATAATTAATGTATTTATTAGTTTTTAGAAATTCGACCCCTAAGGGGGTAAAAAGGGGGTTGAAAGTTTGTATGAAGTTTTTACAGTTTGTAAATAGGACACATGATATTTTACATTACGCTCTTGGTTGATAAAAATAATTAATGTGTTTATTGGTATTGAAAATTCCAACCCTTAGGGGGTAAAAAGGGGGTTGAAACTTGTATGTAATTTTTACAGTTTGTAAGACGGACATGTGAAATTTTTTATTTACGTCCTTAGTTGATAAAAAGAAGTAATGTATTTATTAGTTTTTGGAAATTCGACCCCTAAGGGGGTAAAAAGGGGGTTGAAAGTTTGTATGTAATTTCTACAGTTTGAAAGCTGTACACGTGAAATTTTAGTTTAATATCTAGGAAGATAAAAAAAATATGTATTTATTAGTTTTTCGAAATTCTACCCCTATGGGGATAAAATAGGGGTTCAAACTTTATATGAAATTTCTTCGGTTTGGAAGGTAAAACATCTAAAATTGTAGGTTTATACTGCTGATTAATAAAAAAAGTAATGAGTTTATTGATTTCCGGTAATTCTACCCCTAATGGAGGATAAAGGCGGCCATTTGTTGGGCTTATATATTTGAAACTTGGCATAAATACTAACAGCTGATATTTTATATTTTTTTATTGTTTTTAAAGTAAAGGTTGTCATTACAAGTTTTTCAAAACTACTCCTATAATACGATGCTACACACCCTGTGTTAAAGATTTTTGAAGAATTTTATTGCACAAGGCTTCTTCTTTTTTATGTAGGGGAGCAAACGAGATATATTTGTTGGAATGAATTCTAATTCCTTGGGCAAAATAATAAAGGTACCGTTATTTTTTCTGAACTACCCCCAAAAGGCGATTTAAGAGATGTTAAAGTTTGTATGGAAAATCTCATTTCTTGGATTAAAAAATTTGAAATTGGGACAAATACTAACCTAAGTAAAGGACATCATTATTAGTTTTTCGAAACTAGCCCTAAAAGATGATTAGGGTGTTGTTGAAGACCTTGGGTTAATAAACTTGAAATTTGGCACAAATACTAACCTTAATAAATAATGTAGGTTGTTATTAGTTTTTTGGAACTATCCCCAAAATACCATTTAGGGGTGTTCAAGATTTTTGAAATATTTTATTGCACATAGCTTCTTATTATGCTGTATGGGAGCACTAAGGAGGGATTTTTGGAAATTCGACCTTTAAAGAGGCATTTAGTTGTATAAAAACATTTTTACAAAATAAGATTACCGTTTTCCAACTAAAAACACTACACAGTGAAAAATAATTTTCTTTTTCGAAGTCGGTGTCTTTGGTAGGAACATTTTTTTTTCGTTATGAACTTCGAAAAAGTAAGTTATTTTTCACATTGTAGTGTTTTTAGTTGGATTTCAGTGTCGGTAGTGTTTGTAGTGTTTTTCACTTTTTAGGTGTAACCTAATAGGCAATTTGCCTTTTGGCACTTAATTGTTTTTTGTGTATGTTCACCGATATCTCCGTCAAACAACACTGTGTTTGTAGTTCCAAATCGAGGAAGAGGTCGTCTTAGTGCTTTAAGATTCTTCAAAAAACCATTGAGACACCTAAAACATCTTCTGGGGGAAATTCTGAAAAACTAATGATGGCAATTTATTATTGCCCAAGGAATAAGATTTTTAACCGACTTTCCAAAAAGGAGGAGGTTCTATGTCCTCTAAATCCAAACTTAAACCGTAGATATCTACGATATCCCATTTATTATTGATTGAATAAAAGCTTATTTTTGATCGCCTTCACTAACTGCACATAATTTAGTTAAATAAAATACGAAATCATGCGAACGAAGTCGCGGGCGGAGTGCTAGTATATAGATATAGATTTTCCTTTTGCGGAACGCGTCAAAAGGAAAAAAGGAACCCTTATAGGATCAATTCCGTGTGTCTGTCTGGAACGCCTAGAGGTATGAAGTTGAAATTAATATCATATACTCAGGTCTGCAACCCCTTGATAAACGCAATCAAAAGAAACCGCTGTTTATTTCACAGATTTCACGAATCGCAAGGGAATCAAAACTTACCTACCGTTGACCTACAAATTCGGCAATAAGTATTGTCTTATTGCAAGTAAATAAAAAATGCAGAAACCCGTAAATTTGTACCCAAATAAAAATAGTAACTTACTTGCAATTGGTAAACAGTTTTCCAAAGATAAGTTAATTTTGTTCTCCTTTTCGTTAGAGCAATGTTCGGTGCGTTCATTGTTTATCATCTAATGTTGTCTACTGTTACCTAAATATTTTAGTCAATGTAACAGTTTGTACGGAACTCTCGGTGCGCGACACCGAATCGCACTTGACCGGTTTTTCCTGGTAAAAATAAACATTTAAAATCTTTCGGATTATCCAACGAGTCCTACACCATTCAAGCTATCGAGCAAGAGCCTGTATGATTAACTTGTAGTATAGGTAGGTAAATTATATGTTTTTGCTCCCATCTGAAAATAATCCTGGCGGAGCCTATTGTGACTCCGACGAAATCGTGGGCTGTGACTGTATACAGAAGGTCAAGAATCAGTCGACAATTCGAGAGCTGAGCTTGTTGCTATAACTAGAATACCTACCCAGTACAATAATAAATTAAACGGGTCATTCGCTCACTCCCGCCCTCTCGAAGTCTCGATGGCCTGGCACCCACCCCTTCGCTCCCGTTTATTAAAGCATGAAGTGCTGAAAATAACAGAGAATAATGTGTATTATTGTGTGTGAATATTTGGTAGATATCGCACTAAGTTTACAGACGCTTAAATTTAATACCTATATTACCTTATATACCTATATTGTACCTCCATTTCGAAAGTGTTTAAGACCTCTGTTATAATACAGGTGACAATCCCATTGCCATAAAAATTATTCGCCCAATACAAGTATATACTTTTTCATAATTCAGTAATTTCTGAATAAAACAATATCCCAAAATGTTAGAAATACCGATATATCATCGACACTTTGCAAATACTTCAGAAATAAATTATGAGCTTATTATTGCTTGTGTAATATTTCAATATACTTATGATTTCTTCATGGAAATGTTCGTTTTTTAAAATAGCAAGTTAAGGGTCGGGTTTGGGAAGGGGGATCTATTGTGAGATGAGTAGGAACATAGGGCAGTATTTATTGCTCCTCGTACATAATCCTTATCTGAAAAAAGGGCTACCATGGAGTTTGATGGCAGGAACGAGCCACTCGTAATTTTCTTAATATCGCACTTGACTGTTACATTAAGTAGATATATTGGATGATATGAGAGTCAAAGCTAACTGGTTATCAAGGATGATGAATGACGCACTGTGTAGGTACCGGTGGGTAAAAGAGTGGAAATCTGTCGTCGGTCTATCGGAAATCACAAGTTTAAACCATAAGTTAAATTATATTAGGCTACAGATTATCTCTAAAACTCAAATTCATTGCAGGTGCTATCACCAGATATTAGGTCATTACCTATGAAATTGGCGTTTTGTTGTACTGGCCACTTTGATCTCAAATATCTCCTCCCTTGGTTTAGAATTCCAATTTTAAATTTATACAGCTATTTACTCATGCTTTTGTGTTTGGAAAACCGTAATTCGTTTATTTTTCTTGTTTTGGTTTTTCTTGCGCCAGTCAGTTTACAAAATGTAAACTTGAAATATCGCGTTATTTACGAGTACAAGTTTCATCGTGGCACCAGTGCTGCAGAAACGGCTCGAATGATTAATGATGTGTATGGCGACGGTGTCGTAAAAGAAAACACAGTGCGTTTTTAGTTCCAACGTTTTCGTTCTGGAAATTTCAACCCGCAGAAGAAGCCCGGTGGACGGCCGGAGACCAAAATTGATAATGAAGAATTGAAGGCTATTGTGGAAGCGGATCCATCGCAAACCATGTCCGAGTTAGCTACAGGCTGCGTTGTTAGAAATAAAACTGTTTTAATCCACTTGAAGCAAATTGGGAAGGTGAAAAAGCTTGAAAGGTGGGTACCTCATGAATTGAGTGCACCAAACCGACAAACGCGCGTCGACTGCTGCGTGACATTACTCAACCGGCACAATAATGAAGGGATTTTAAAACGAATCATTACCTGTGATGAAAAGTGGATCCTGTACAATAATCGGTAACGCTCATCGCAATGGCTGAACCCTGGCGAACCAGCCAAATCCTGCCCGAAGCGAAAATTTACTCAAAAAAAATTACTTGTAAGCGTTTGGTGGACTAGTGCCGGTGTCATTCACTACAGCTTTCTTAAATCTGACCAGACGATTACGGCGGATTTCTATTGTCAGCAACTGCAAACCATGATGGCAAAGCTAGCTGCTAAACAGCCGAGGCTGGTCAATCGCTCTAGGCCACTGCTGCTTCAGGACAACGCTAGACCACACACTGCACAACAGACGGCTACCAAATTAGAGGAGCTTCAATTGGAATGTCTAAGACACCCACCGTAATCCCCGGACCCTGCTCCAACAGATTACCAATTTTTCGAAATTTGGATAACTTCTTGCAAGGGAAAAATATCAACTCCGATGTGGCAGACCAAAGCGCCTTCAAAGATTTTATTGATTGCCGTCCGAATGGCACCTATGAGATGGCAAAAGTGCATAGATAGCAATGGTACACACTTTGATTAAATAAATATATTATATTTACAAATAAAAGCCTTTATGTTCCTCCCTTACAAAACGCCAACTTCATATGTAATGACCTAATATCTGGTGATAGCACCTGCAATGAATTTGAGTTTTAGAGATAATCTGCATGTAAAATGTGTTAACGATGGGACAGCTAGTTAACTTTCTGATTCGATTCCTAAATAAGTGCACGATATATATTATCTCAAAGATCATTAATCATCATATATTGTTTGATAAATTATTCCTCGGGGCATTTCTTACGCTTTCCAACGCAGCCGATTTATACAAATAATATTTTGTCGAACCAACAACAGTGATTGGCATTTTTTAATAAGTTCGAATAAGCCTAAGGCGAATATATGGTTAAAGAAATTTATTTCTCAATAAGAAATTAC
This sequence comes from Orthosia cruda, assembly GCA_964057195.1. NCBI lineage: Eukaryota > Metazoa > Arthropoda > Insecta > Lepidoptera > Noctuidae > Orthosia > Orthosia cruda. The sequence continues at coordinate 25,720,066 of OZ059831.1, read as the reverse complement.
AAATATTTCACTTATTTGAGAACATTTTATATGAAAATCAAATCTCCTTCCATTCTTGCCGTGCGTTATTTTCAGGAGGGAAAGCCAGGCAGGCGCTTTACTTTGTATAAATAAATTCATCACCACTGCTCTTAAAACGGTGAAGGAAAACATCGTGAGGAAACAAGCATGTCCTAGAACCAAAAATCCGGGAACATGTGACATCCTCCAACCCACACCGGGCCAGCGTGGTGGATTAAAGCCTTACCTCTCTCACAGAGAGGATGCCTGTGTCCCAGCAGTGGGAACATTATAAGGCTGATGATGATATTGATGCAGGGGACTGAAAACCACCTAGAAACGGCTTTCAATTTTACAATTCTGAACTCAGAAATAAGTTTGCTCTAGGATTGTAAAACGATCTAAATTATTTAACGTAATTTACTACAAATTGCCCCATAGACTACTGAAACTCGACGGAACCCATTTGATTACCTACTCAATTTAAGACTGCAAATATAAATCCCTCTTCCTGTGCATTGTTGAATTTGTAGCGGCACCAACGCCGAACTAATGACATGACGTCACACAAATCCTGTATCGCGCAAGCAAAGTTTTCCGCGCGATTAGAACACATACAACAGTCCGACAACAACCGTCGGGCAGTTGCCCGGACCAGACACAACACCCGTCTGAAGAAGAGTTAGATACTGCAACACAGATAATGTAATACTAGCATACATATATGCCTCATCCCATACAAAGTAACCATGCCGACGTAACTTAGGTTTTTCGTCTGATTAGGATGATTATTTTTATAAAGAGGTACTTCGATCGCGTTCGGTTCCATTCCACGCCTTTAGATGGTGTTAGCAGCGATTTGCAAGTAAAAGGGTTTTCTCGGTTCGTGACTACTTTTTCTTTAAATACAGTAACGATTTGTTTTATAGTATATTTTTTGCAAGTGTTTACAGTTTCATTGTACCATAATGCGTTACAATATATCTATTGGAATCAATTTTAAATGATCTGTTCAAATAATCTTTGAAATGTGAATTAAAAGCCCAATATTCCATAATTTTGTGCTTAGGAGAGTTGATTAAAAAAGAACATATAATTGTTATGATCAATTCTAGAAAATGTACTTTTACATGTAATGTGTTTGTATGTAATTTTACACACAATTCAATAACAAATCGAAGCATATCGCGCCATCTAGTGACATTTATCTGAACCAAATTTTCTTTGTCAGCGCTGGGACCCCGTGACTGCGAGTAGATTTAAAAGAGAGAACAACATAATAGTTTCACTGTTTTTGGAAGTGAATAAACTTAGCTAATAGCCCTCGATGGGACCGCGGTTTCATACGATTTCTTATTCCGTTAAAAGTAAATAATAGTAATTTTCTACCACGTGGACTGATTGATAAATCTGACGTTCAGCAGACTTATCTATAACAATATTATAAAGAGGAAAGATTTTTTTGTTTGTTTGTACCGAATAGGCTCCGAAACTACTGGATAGATTTCAAATATTCTTTCACCTATGAAAAGCTACATTATTCCCGAGTAACATGGACTATAAATATTTTCAAGAAAAATAGAGATCCTTATGAAAATTGCAATAATGTAACCCACAGTAGCAAAATTTTACCTATAAAATTCATTATTTGGCGTGCGCTGAGAAAACTATTGTGATCATACATAAAAATATGTACTACATGATTAAAGTCCACATTATTAACTATAGATATCATAGTTAACTCACAATAGCAGCTTTTGTGTTCTGAAATTTAATGAGATCGCTGGTTAAAACAAAAGTTGGTTACATTCATATTGTAGTATTAATTCTTATTAAAATAAATAGTTTTACTATTTGGCAGGTAGGGTAGCGCAGATGGGTAGTTAGGTAGGTAGGTAGGTGGGTGGATATGTAAGATAGGGTAGGGTAGGTAGGTTGATCGTTAGGGCACGTGAGTAGGTTGGTAGGTAGGTGATAGGTAGGTAGATAGCCAGTTGACGGGAGCGAAGCCGCGGGGGTCAGCAAGTTGGAAATATTACTGAAACATATTAATTCTGTCTCTGATTTTTGCTTTTTTTATAAATAGTAGTGATTTGTGACTAAATATAACTTTGTTGATTGAATGTAAATGCCCAAAGTAAAATAGATTTCAAACATTAGGCACTATTCAAGTTCTGTGCCTAAAATTAAATAATTAGGTACTTACCTACTATTCTGGATACAAAAATACTCATTTGTCTGTCTATAAACTAGAATCGATAACTACTCAGTCCTAGGAATAGAACAAAAGCAGATGGTAAGTATTTACTGCTCATTCTACCGTAGTACTAGTAGTAAAAGGATTTATTTGGGTCTTGTAAGATTGAGGGAACCCAATCTATTTTGTCGATCAGTTTGATGTTTCATGTAGATACAGTATTACACGAAACATCAAACTGAGAGATTAAGGTATACAAGTGAGTTTAACTGGTTTGGACGACGATTTGGCTCTCTCAGGTAGAAAACTCTATCTTTAATACTTCGGAAATTGACGTAATCCACATTGGGCACCCGCTTTAACGGCATCTGAGCTACTGGCTGAGCTGAGGTAATTATATTTCTCTACTGATGTTAATCGAATTCTTGATTATGACCTTCTAAAAAAAAAAAGTCGCAACACTATACCTACTGATCCGTGGTATCCAAATGTGGAATAAAATGTTAAATAATAATTTTTTCCACTAATGGCACCTGAGAAAAATATCGATAGATGCCGAATGTGGAATACCTCAGGTGCCATACACTCAGGTGAAACGGGTGCCTAATGTGGAATACGTGCGGAAATTCGCCCTTGTAAAACACATTAAAATAGTAGATTGTTTACCTAGGGAGCAAACAACTATTTTAAAGGCGAGAGTGTTTTTTTTTAATCCAGAGCGGAGCGAGGGGTTCTAAAGTAGAATCCTGAGTGCAGCGAGGGATTCAAAGTACGTCACTCGAGCTGAAAATAGTGTTGCTCCCGAGGTGGACACTCTACTTTTTATCACCCTCAATGAGAAAATAAGTAAGTGCAACTTATGAACAAGAACGTTACGTTTATTTATTTACATAAAATTAAAACCCTTAAGACATAAAATAAAATAATTAGACACTAATGTTTATATTTGAACAATTTTGGAAGTGCATCGTAGCAATTGTATTAGTACCATCCGTTACAGTTGTAGATTTATTTACAGCTTGGGAATTATAAATAGTCTCGGAAAACCGTGTATCGGGATGTAGTTTTTGAGAAACTTGATAATAATACTCTCACTTGAGGAAGACGCGCTCATTTTTTATCATTCTAAAATCTGAATTTGAAACAACTACGAACGAAGGCAGAATGCATTAATTTCACTCGTTGTTTATTTTTTTATCAACTTTTTTATTTTATTTGGTGCTCTTGCAGTTTTTCAGCCAGTCACATTACATATTCAATACATTGTTCCTGCATGGTTTGCGATTCACCTTTTTGCTGATTGGAACATTTACTAACAATATCCACATTCCAAATTCAAATCTTTTTTGGTCCCTAAGGTATTAATGGGCTATGTTGGTCCCTGTTTACGAGGAATAAACTAGCTCTTTTTGAATAGATGTGATAAAATAGTTATTTGTGTTACAAGGGGACAAAGCAATATTTTGTTCTTCCAGGGCGTTATTTTGAATTCAGAGCTAAGCGAAGGATTCTATAGTAGAATCACGAGCGTAGCGAGGGAATCTAACATAGAATCCTGAGCTTAGCGAGGAATTCAATATACGCCGTCCGAGAACAAACTATTTTGTCCCCGAGTGATACACTATTTTTCATCACTACCTAAGAGAAAAATTAAAAGCTACGAGTACCTACCTACTCGAAACTAGAAAATAAATTTAAAGAAAGAACTACAGTTTTTTTAAAGCAGTTTGCCGCCATAACTTAGAACCAGCCAGTAACTTATTCAAACATATGCGTTCAACCTATTTGGTTAACTTCACATAATTATCAACAAAGAGTAAGTATAATACTAACTCCTTACTAACCAATCATAAAAATGAGTTTATCACCATAGAGAATTGAATGTTAGTTAGTGATATCTTTTTTTTAAATTATACCTTCACGCGAGTGCCTCCAACCCAACTACGCAAATATATCAGAAACACGAAGCGGACCAATCAGAAGAGAGAAAGCTCAAACTCTTACGGGCGCAAAATTGGATTCGGCTCCCGCTATCCTCTATAGACAATTGTCGTTTTTCGAATAGGTGTGATGAAAAAATATTTATATCTCAGTAAATTTTTCCTCAGGGATTACTTACAAAGACTGTATTTTACTTTCATTGAAGTGGATCAAGTTGCGGGTATAAGCTAGGATACTGTACAAGCATTTTGTTTTTAAACAAAGCAAGTTGTCGGTTTTCATCCTAAATCCCTTCTTCCAACGCAATTTATCTAATTAATCCGCCTCTCTTTCAATGTCAACGATTAAGCTGTTCTTTTTCTTCTTTTTCTTGTTATAGTAATGTAATATTGAAGTTATTAATCACGTTCTATTATCGAATGTTTTTTTTAGTTAGATATTTTTGACGTAGGCCTGTCATTATAAAGGATGAGACTCCATACAAACTCTCTATTACACACACACTCACTCACTCACACACACACTCTTTATTGTACACTACACACATACCCTTTATACAAACAGACTCTCTCTTTCTCTTTTCACAGTTTTTATTATTTTCACCATACAAGCACTTTAGAAGCGTTTATGGAAGATTACCTGGAGAAGGCAACGCCCAGAGAACAATGAAATGCCATTGGTAGGCCCTTTCCCAGTAGTGGGATAACAGATACAAGTAAAATAATAATTCATGCCTTCGTTAAATGTTTAAATTGCTTGTATTCATTTCATTATATAAAGCTACGATCATAAAATTATTAAAAATCATATAATTTTGGTCAGTCAGATCGCGCTACTATCCCACTGCCCAAATCCTGCCAAATATTGTTGGCGTGAGCCACCTCGCCCACCTTTATTTTTTAAGTTAACTTTTTTTATTTGTAACTTTTTAGTTATCTTGTTTTTTTTCGGCACTGGCGTTTTTATCCCGGTATAATGTTCCCGCGGGATAATATAAGTCCGCCTTTGTACTTGAGTATAAAGTTTTAATAAATAAATAAATATTGAAACATTTATCACGCGAAGCCGCGAGCAGAAGTTAGTGATGAATATTATGAACGTTAGGTTCATAATATTCATCACTAGCTTCTCTATAAAAAAAACAACGCTGTCATGCTGTCTTGTTTGTTTAATTTGCCAAAATTTCATCGGTATTCGATATTGTTAATTGACAAAAGAAAACTCCAATGATAAAATATCACATAGCCAAGAGGCATAAAAAAGATAAATCCATTAATTAGGAAACAGGAAGTCTCGTCCGTCTTGTAATCTGAGTCTTAATGAACCATAAGAAAAGTTTAGCATTACCCAACGGCCAATGAGTGTATCTTTTGGTACCTTTGCACACCGTAATTGGTTGATGTCAAAAATAAAATCCCAATCATAGAAGGTATATTTTTCTCATTCTTGGACGCCTATCAAGATTTCAGCCTCCTTACCATGATGTGTCAAAACTATCATGGTGCGACTGGGACAAAAGGGAGAGATGTATACAAGTCAACTCAGTTTATTCTGACCTTGCTTTAAAAGCTTATGGTAAAACCCAGATATTTTTTTTTTCAATTCTTATTTAGAATTGTTTAGAACATAAAAAGAATGGTCTTTAGCACTTCTACAAAAGGAAAACCATTTGTAAGGTCCCGTAGTTAAACGGCCAAAGGTAGTTAGTAGTTTAGTTTGTTAGTTTGGTCACGTTTGACCCTTTGTCCGATTACTGTCACATTTGCACCTGCTAAGTCGAAATTAGGTCATTGTACTTTTATTTATTGAAACTAAAATTGGCACCAAGAAACAGATTAATTCCTCTTGCAATTCTCTAAAGCATTTCTGGAAGCAAATTAGATATTTCTTACAGATGAGCCCGCTCTCGTATGAAAAGCGATAAATGGTCTACCACGGAGCGAGCGAGCCTAGAAGATGCTTCTTGACTAGATAAACAAAATCTAAGTATTATAAATTTGTGTAGACGATTATAAAAAAATCCATGAATAAAATCACTAAAATTATTTTGTCAAAGTAGTCTTTTTACGGTATTCCATGTGTTGTTAGTTCCTTGAACAATTAAGTAACTTTAATTCAGTGTATATCGGTCTATATTGCCTGTATAAATCGCACCCAAACAACATTTGAATATTTACCGTGTTGCCCAAGTACATTAATTACTATTTAATACTTTTCTCAGGCGGCCAAAAAAGCGTTCCTTCAACGACTGTTTCACGTCAGTTACATTGATGCCTAGTGCTTCCGACATACCCAAATACTTGTAAGTTTCGGTTGAGGAAAGGGATCTAAGGTGTATGGAATCCGAGAGTTGTATTCCCACGGATTCCATAATCTCCCCTCGCTTTACATGCATGACTGCACATTTGTCCACACCAAATTCCATCCTGATGGAGTCACTGAAGGTTTCTGTTACCTTCAGTAGCTTCATCAGTTGCAATTTGTTGGGGGCAAAGAGCTTCAGATCATCCATGTAAAGGAGGTGTGATATGACCTGACCACCTCTCCTCAACCGATAGCCCAGACCTGAACCCTCCAGCAGTGTACTGAGAGGGTTCAGGGCTAAACAAAACCACTGAGGACTCAGTCTGTCGCCCTGAAATATTCCGCGCTCAATCCTTATAGGTTCGCTGTTTTCCTGAATCTATCGACATCCTGGATAGTGAAGGACCGTCCTCCACTGCCCCATACATGACGTCAGGAAGGCGCGCAGAGTTGCATCAATTTTATATAACTCCAGCACCCTCATAAGCCATGTATGTGGCACTGAGTCATAGGCCTTCTTGTAATCTATCCAACATGTCGCCAGATCCTTGCGGGAACGGCGAACCTGTTGGCTAATGGCAATGTCTATAAGGAGCAGCTCCTTAGTACCGCGGGACCCATTCCTACATCCATTCTGAGACGCAGACATGATGGCGTTATTGTCTATATGTTGATTAATATTAGCTCTCAGAATGGATGTAAGAACTTTATAGACCGTCGGTAAACACGTTATCGGTCTATAATTTTTAGGATCCGCAGTACTACCCGATTTATAGAGCAGGTGGGTTATTCCTGTCGTTAGGAACTGAGGCAGCGACCCTGACTCTAAGGCAGACTGGAACTGAGATGCCAAACGAGCGTGCGACCTTTTGAACCACTTAATCCAAAAGTTTTGCAGTCCGTCTGGCCCTGGAGATTTCCAGTTGGGCAACGGACGGACTGCACGAGCTACATCTTGGGGTCTGATAGTTATTGCCCCCATTTGTGGTATCGGATTGCACGCTTGCTCGACCTCCCGATTCCAGTCACCCTCGGTGTGACTGACAGGCACCGACCAGATATCGCGCCAGAAAGAACACATGGCGTCATTATCTGGTAGGCGCATATCAGTCACACCTTGGTCGGGTCGCACCCAAGCCCTATAAACCCACCTTTCGTTGCTTTGAAATGTGCGATTCTGAGTGTATCGCTCCACTCGCCGCTTGTACCGACGAATACGGCTTGCCCATGCATAGATCTTCTGCTTCAGGAAGTCGATACGCTCTGTGACGCGGGACAGATAATCTCGAGAACTGATATCAGTCCCCGAGAACGCCCGCCTCACAAAGCGCATCACTCTAGGGCGAGTGTTGCCCTCCTTGAAGCAGATAAGTTTGCCGATGAGAGCTCTAGCCTCACCGATACGACGCTCAATCCTGGACTGCCAAGCTGGTACTGCTGGTCGTGTAGCTCTGTCACTTTTTGGGAATTTGACGTTAGCTACACGACATGCCGCAGCAGCCGCACAATACAGTATTGAGTGGGTATAGGCAAGGTCTTCGCTGCTATCAAAAACATTTGATAGCTGCGATTCTAGAGCACACACCAGCGCCCTATTTTTCTTATGCATGGGCAGACGAGGTAGTCGAGTTCTAAGCTCAGGCGGTGTGGAGCGATACTCGCTGAATGCACATTCCAAAGCGCTCCTTAAACGTGCATTGCATTGGGTACTCACAGATATAGCCCTGTCGTCGTCATCCTCACCATCATTATCTGGTCGCGGTGAAACACTGGGTTGCAGTTGCACCGCGGCCAGTGGCAAGGCAGACGAGACACGGCTATTCCGTGATTCATTGCGCAGTCTATCAAGTACGGCATCATCCAACATACAGTTACGTTGGATGACCCGCACCTGATCCGACAGACGTTGGGCCGAAACGTTGACAGCTGGCTCAAGCACCTGAAACAGAGAGAGCATCCGACCACGGTACGCAGTCAGGTTAATTCCCGCCTCTGTAGCCCCAAAGTATGCGCGCATGACGTTTTCGTTGATCGATTGCGTCCATCGCATGCGCTGCACACTTCCACCGGGAGCGGGGACCCTGTCAGAGGCCGATGGGCCTCGAGGTCCCAGGCTGTCCGGCAGCCGGCGTCCTCCCCGTCGACGCGCAGGTGGTGGTGTCGTCGGCGGAGAGAAATATTCGTCGCTCGAACGCAACTGCAATGTCCGGGATCGCTTCACTCACGATTGTAGGTGGTCCCGGCGGCTGCGAGGTGGAGCTGAGCGACGAACCCGAAGATGTTGGGCGTGTGGATTGTGCTCGGGCCTGGTTTCTTGTGAGCATGTTTTATTCATCTTTGTTTGCCAAATGATTTTTCATGTTGTAGTTTTCTTTGTTATCGTCACTATTCTAATTTTCTTTTATTTTCTTGATTTTTCATTTTATTGGTGTGTTTGTACATTGTTCTATTGCTAATATTAACATTATAAGCGGGATATTTACCATGTTTACTGTTTGTAGCGAGTTTCCGATATTTCGGTGCTGTTGCAAGCACCATGATCACGGATAAACTGAAGTCATTGCGAGTGGGTGTTTATGAGGAGACAAAACGGTCTACCCTCTTTCTTGTTCGTTTTTTGCACTCAGTACCGCTACCATTGTCACTCACAACTCGATTCTGTTCCCGACACACGAAACTCACTGTGTCCGCTCGCGAACTTTTTACGGCACTTTTTTCGGGGTTTACACAGCTGGACCACTGGATTCCAAGCTCTCGACAGTTGAAACCCATCCTCCCGGTTGAAATTTTTATATTGTTGAAATTATTATATTGTTCTATTGTATTATTATATTATTTTATATTGGAAAATTTGGAGATATTTTTTTTTATGTCACTTTTGGCAGGTCAGGCCATAGATTATATTATTATTATTATTATAGGATCATTTTGTTGTCCGCCCGTCTGTCCGTCCGTCTGTCTGTCTGTCAAGACCCTTTTTCTTAGGAACGCGTGGAGGTATCAAGCTGAAATATATATCAAATACTCAGGTCTAATGCTCCTTAAAGCTGTGAAAACAATAAAACTTCTAAGCCAACGCAATCAAACGATACAGCCGTTTATGTCGAAATTACCGCAAATTTTCGATACTCGCAAGGGAATCAAAACCTATAGGGTACTTCCCGTGAACTCAGAATCTTGAATCTTGTATCACAGATAAAGGAATAATTGCGAAACCATAAATTATTAGTTCCATCATATAATAAAAATATTTTAATAATTTTAAACTTACTACCCCTTTCCTCATGAACGCGTAGAGGTATTAAATTGAAATTCATATCAAACACTCAGGTCTATAATACCTTTAAGCTGAGGTTTGTACGGAACCCTTGGTGTGTGATTCCGTGTCGCACTTGGCCGGTTTTTTTACATTAATTTACGACGTTGACGTAAATTGAATTAGAACTATCTGAATACAAAAAGCTCAAAAGCCTTGATAGCTGGTTAACTGATTAGGTTTTCGGATGTCGGAGGTATGTAACTGGAACACAAGAAGTCAAGAACACAGGATTAAGTGAAACAAAGACGAGGCCAGCGTTTGTTAGGATACGTGGTTGCAAGTTAACCCCGGTTGCCTTGCAGCAACGTAGCCTTAAGCCGTATAAGTACAGTCGACAACATAAGTAGCCAAACTTAGTAATTAAACTTGCATAGTACCTAAGTGCCTTAGCATAATATCTTTTGAATTTCCAACTATGGCTTCTGGTTTATTTACTTTATAATAGATCAGAATATTATTACTTTTTGCTACGATACTTTTACTAAAGAAACAACAAATCTTTGAGCATTATAGGAAACTAGATTTCCTACTTAAGCTTATAAGCCTCCCTCAGATGAGATGAGATGACATTGCGACTTGAATTTGGACGTTCAATTGTTTTTTGTTGTTTATTTTTCGGCAGTGTAACCACAGCTTTAGGGTTCGCCCAAAGCTTGCCGTAAGCTAAAGCTTAATGGATTGAGTTTTCCGACTTTTATGACGATATTTTGGCGAAAGTTGAGATTTACTTTTGCTATAAAATCTAAAATCTCTGTGATAACTGTAGGTACTAAGCCAAAAACTTCACGCTTCTGTGCCGTAGTTCCTGGTTTGAAACTGTGTCTTGGGTTGAATACCACTCTTAACTTTTCTTTAGTGGGACACAAGACTCATATAATAATACTTTTCTGCGCGAGGATTATAATCGCGCATAAAGCTTCGCAGCTTCACTGAAAATATTTTGGGTTATTTTAGAAAAAACATTGTAACTTTTTGTTCCAGGGGGATGACTATAAGCTCTTAGAGACAAATGTTTATAACTTGTATACATTTGTCCCTTTTTTACTGTCGAACTATGATAGTTTTGACACGTCAGGATACAGATAATAAATTATGACTCTAGGAAATGTTAGAAGCTTCAGTTTCTTATTTATTTGAAACTAACTTCTGCCTACGGCTCCACCCGCATTAATATTATCCCAAGGCAACATACTACCAGGATACAAAGTATCCTATGTTAGAACATCATCGTCATCCAGGTCATGGCATTTGTATTTTTTTTTTGGTTTGTGTGTCATCCAATGATTTCTCCCGCTCTGGGTGAAGCGTGTCAGACTTTTACTGACTAAAACCGACACCTTTTGTTCACTCAGTTGCTTGTGCCAGAGCTCTGCAACCGTATTGCATAAGTGAATACGGCAACGCAAAGATTTTGACCGCTATCCAATTGACCATTTGCTATCCATTCTATCCTTATTATGTTATGTTAAATTTAACAAACAGAGATACTTTCGTATTTATAATATTATTAGTATTATAATAATAATAATATATTTTGTTTGTTTTTTTTTAAATGATTTGTTTTTTATAAAGAAATATTTAAAAATGTGAATATAAAGTGTGTAAAAAGTTAAATATACGAAATAATAATAATAATATCGTTAATTTATAACATAAGGCACATTTAACAGTAAAATATCTTAAAGATATAAAAGAAGACAATTTCTTATTTGCCTGAACTAGGTTGAACCTGTGTTTCAGGAGGTATTGATAGCGTCCGGAGGATGGTTTATAATAAATCATGGATTCTTTACAGATACCACACTTGAAATATTTATAGTATTTAATATTTCGGTTTGGTTGTCAAAAGTGGATGAAAATTCGAAAACTTTTTTCATTTGTCTTACTCTACATGTTTCGCTTACGACCAGTATACATTGTTTTATCGCGATCTCGAAACTATTTTTCGTCTTTTGCAACTATGTATTGAATAGAAGACCTATGCCCAGAGATACGAGTATACCCAGACTATGAGCTGTACTTAGATTAACTTAAACCAGCCTAGGATTGTTTAACAGTAACACAATAAATTTCACCTTCTGATTCAATCCACTATTGGACATGAAACTCGAGTAAGTGCCTCGTTAACCAGGTACATTGTATGTAGAGTCCCCGGTAGCTGATCGAACATGCCATCAATAAAGCTGGGTGTGAATTACTAGAACACTGTGGTTAAATGGAGTGTCGAGCGTTGCAGGGTAGTTCTCGTGCCAATTATGTGCCGAACACAGCAATCACGTGCAGTTCAATAGAGAAATACAACCGCTTTGAGGCAATTCATTCTACAGTGTTCGAATTTCACATGTTTCGAATCTCCATTGTTCTCGTGCCACAGATAAAATTTCCAAAATTGTAAATCATTTTATTTAGTTGAACTAGTTAAATTCTTTGAGCGGCTGGAATGACGTGCGATAAATTCCCTATGGACATTCGAAATAAATCTCACTTAGGAATTTTCGAACCGAGTTACCTTTTTTGTTTTCGGAGGAAAACCTTCAAAAGGTGGCCGGACTTTGAAATAAGACCGGGGTGTATAGGATTATTACCTCACTTAAACCACCCCGGGGCGGTCAGTATCAGTACATGAAAGATCCCTTGACCTCTTGACTTTGTTTGACTGCTGAAAAAACCCTTTTAGACAAGACTATAAAAATGAAGTAGTCTGTATATTTAAAATCGTGACTCGTCTTGTCCTGGCTTGGTGAATGATTTGAATCACACAGTAGATAATAATTCATATTTACTGTTTTAACGACATCTTAATGAAGCATGTCGCCGAGGCTACTGATGATTATCGAATACCTAGCTGTTACGTAAGCTAGATAGACGTTCCACGGGTAATGGGCATGTGTCGTATTCAATCTGTTCACATTAACAGATTGTTAAATTGAATCATGTATGAACTTAGTTACGTTAATCGGTTTGAAGTACGGTAAATCCGTGACGTTTCGTGAAACAACGATGGAATTATGCATGGCACTAGTAAGTCACAATGCCAACGTATTCAATATATAGGTACAAGTAATTAATGCGTTTGTTTTAATTAATATATGTATTGATGTCAGACATAAAGTGCATCGGCGTCACTTTATTCTCCAGTTGAATAAAATTAAAGTAAAATACATGTATAATTATTTAGAGAAGCTCGTGGCTAACTAATAAATAACAGCCGCACTGGTCGATCATCAAGGTTAAGCAACGCTTGACGAGGTCGGTCCGTGGATGGGTGACCATTTCAAGTACCGATTTTCCTCCGTGCCTCGGAAATCACGTTAAGCCGTTGGTTCCGGCTGACATTTGAAGATCTTTGACAGTCGTTACGGGTAGTCAAAAGCTTGAGATCTGACACCAGTCTTGCCAAGGGGTACCGTGTTACCCAGTTACTGGGTTGTGGAGGACAGATAGGCAGTCCCTCCATGTAAAACACTAGTACTCAGCTAAATCCGGTAAGTTTGGAAGCCAACCCCAATGTACTTGGGAAAAGGCTAGGCAGATTGATTGATTGACATGTGTAATTATTTAAATTAAAATAAACATTAGTTTCTATGTACAGTATGTGCCTGCTACTCCGCCTGTCTGGAAAGTTTTCGACACTTCAATAATTCAGCATTCTACCACTTTACCTAACGTTTGATTTAAATCCGTTTAACTGCCACTACAGAGATATTGAGTAACAGAGTAACATAAATTCAAACTTTCTCATTTAAGTATAATATTCATGGCTTGGGGCTGAACTTTGGAAGGTTCTTCTCTAATGAAAGGACAGTGGCTTTTATAAATTCAGGATTTCAGACACTTTGTTGGATAGAGTCAGGAAATATTCTAGAATTTGCTGGGTTTTTTAAAATTAATGACTATGTCTAAGTAAGAACCTGGTCAGGGGGGAGACCACGAGCTCTTAGAGTAAGGTTATTTTGAGATCGAGTAAGTGACAGATGTATACACGTCATATACATCTGTCCCTTACTCGATCTCAAAATAACCTTACTCTAAGAGCTTGTGGTCACCCCCCTGGTCTTCAGCTTCAGTGTAATTCTTCAGCGTATTAATCAAAAAAGAAATATTTTCTTTGAAAAAACACCCAATTAAAGACTTGGGTATGTTATCTGAGTAGGTCTTCCGAAAGTCGTTATAAACTCTCCCTACCTTTTGCGGAAACCATTAGTCCTTTAGCTTATTAGAATTAATTGCTTCAAAAGTACACTTTATTTTAATAAGGAAGATTAGCACGCATAATCATGTGCAAACACACTTTATTATTGGACAAGAATAAAAATAAGGAGATAAATTACGTAAATTCCAAATGAGGTAACGACTGTAAACGTTAAATACAATTAACTCCATAGATAAGTGGCTGTCGGTTTCAAAGGCGGCTTTTGATAGCTGCTACTTCATTATGCAACAAAGTAAGCCGACCCTAATTCACTGGACTACGCGCTCTGTTCCCGGAACTTGAGTGCGATCCAAATTCAGCATGTACAGTCGAGTCGCTTATACCTTCGCCAGTTTCCAACATAATTATTGCCTTTTCCAATTCTTTTTTTTATTAAACGATAGGCTCGCGTTTGACCACTACCTCGCCTGATGGTAAGCGATGATGCGGTCGACGGTAAAGCACGCTTGCCTAGAAGCAATCTATTCACTCTTGACTTAAAGACCCCAAGGTTTGAGATATCAGGAAACCAAGACTCCGGCAGCTAATTCCAATCCTTAGCTGTGCGCACAATGAAAGTATTTGCAAAACACTTTGTACGTATGGGATAGATGCCCACCATGTACCGGTGGCGCATCAGTACGTCTTGTTGTCCGATGATGGAAAGGGCTAGTCGGAAGTCAATCTATATAATACCTTTTGAAGCGACAGCACTGATAAAACTACTTCGTAAAAACTATATTTAATCTCTTGAAAACAAAGGTCGATTTAGCATAAACCTTTCCCCAATATATGTACCTACTTAGTTGATATCAAACTTTTATGAACCGTCCATTTTATAAAAAATACATCAAATCTGTTTAATTAAATAAAAATTTCAATGTCAAATTTTTAGCAACTGAATTTTTATTCTGTACCATTATGGAAACACAGAGTTGGTTCTTTCATATATGGAGCAAAGTAAGTAAACCCTAAAGTGACGAAGCTATGTTTACTGTGACTTACTCACCTAGTAGATACTGTCGTGAGTTCTTTTAGGCACTAATTAATTAAATCGCTGTAAAATTGTTTCCGTACTTTATAAGCTTGTTGAAGCGCTCAATTTTTCAACTTGGATTTTAAAGTGAAAACTAAATTTGAAAAATTTCGCTCGAGTTACGCAGTTTCCTTACCTATTACAAAAGTTTTTATGTTTGATCATAATCATCGATTCCCACTTTAGCAAAAAGCATTGTTTAAATCTGTAAGAGTAGTTTTAGTTTTCTCCAACATCCAGCTAATGGGTTTTGCTCCTATTACTCTTCTAATCATAGTTCTGGCGCTTTACTATGAATTGTAAACGCCATCACGATTCCACTATGAAAAAGCTATGCCCTTCGTCCTGCATAAATCCATCTCTTTTTACCCGACTGCCGAAGGAGGGTAATGTGTTTACCAGAATATGCATGTAGTTTTGTGCCTATATGGCGTTCTAGAGACCAAACGCGTTTTCCGATTTTGATGATTCTTACGTCAATCGATTCGTCTTAACCCTGCGTGTGTCACTGGCTACATTAAAATTGGAAAATAGTAAATGGCAAATTTTGGGTGCCATATTGTGGGGCCCAAATTTTTTTTCCTCCAAACCTATCTTGTGGGGTATCTTTGGAAAAAGCTAAATGATGCTAACTTACCACCTGAAGTAATTAATATTTTTAAATTTTGGTACGGGAACCAGGTCAACAGTGTTAGGTGGGACGGGGCGTATTCGAGTTCATATGGTTTGGAGTGTGGTGTGAGACAGGGGGGTCTAAGTTCTCCCACTCTCTTTAACCTGTACATGGACCAGTTGATTGTGGAGCTGAGCAGCACCAGAGTCGGATGTTATATTGATGGCATATGCGTCAACAACATTAGCTACGCAGATGACATGGTGCTGCTCAGTGCCTCAGTCTGTGGCCTTAGAAAGTTGGTGAGTCTGTGTGAAAGTTACGCCAGTGCCCACGGCCTTTTGTATAATGTGCGGAAGAGTGTCGTTATGGTGTTTGGGGCTGCTGGAAAATATCCAGAAACGGTACCTGATGTTAAAATTAATGGTGTACCTTTGTCGAGGGTACAGACCTTTAAGTACCTTGGGCACGTATTGACCGCTGGCCTCAGGGACGATGACGATATTGAGAGAGAGCGGAGGGCGCTGTCGGTCAGAGCGAATATGATTGCCCGCAGGTTTTCACGTGCTTCTGCGGGGGTTAAGAAGACTCTGTTTAGGGCCTTCTATACCTCGTTTTACACCTGTAGCCTGTGGGTTCATTTCACGCAAAAATCGTACAGCGCCCTTCGCGTTCAGTATAATAATGCCTTCAGGGTGCTGGTGGGGCTGCCTCGCTTCTGTAGCGCATCAGGGATGTTTGCGGAAATGCGCGTTGATTGCTTTTATGCATTGATGCGTAAAAGATGTGCATCCTTGGTCCGCAGGGTGCGGGCCAGCTCCAACGGCATCCTGGCCATGATTGCTGACAGGCTGGACTGTGTTCAAATGAATCGTTGCTCCAGTATTGCAGCTGGAATGCTGAAGCAATGATCATTGATGATCATTTAATCCTTGTGAAATTGTAATAGTTGTTGAAATTGCTACTAACATAGGTATAAGTTTGTATTGTTACTAACACCATTCTTATGTATGTTTAGGTTTAAGTTATTTTATATGGGCCCTGTAGCCTGAAATAAATGGATTAATAATAATAATAATAATCTGTGGCCTGACTTGTCAAGAGTGACACAAAATTTTTCTTCGCTCTTCGAATTTTTTGATTATATTTATGAATCCGAACAATTTCACTGTTAAAACTACATAAAACTAAATTTAAATAATGCCTCCATATATATATATAATAAAACAACCAGAAGAAAACCAAAACTATAATTAAAATGAACAACCTACAATAAACCAGAATGACAAGCTGAGAAGAAAATGTTGACACGAAGCCAGGCCCGAGCCAAAAACACACGCCCAACATCTTCGGGTTCGTCGCTCAGCTCCGCCTCGCAGTCGCCGGGATCCCCTACAACCGTAAGTCAAGCGATCCTGGATGCTGCAGTTGCGTCGAGCTCGAGCGACGAATACTTCTCTCCGCCGACGACACCACCACCTACGCGTCGACGGGGAGGACGCCGGCCACCGGACAGCCTAGGACCTCGAGGCCCATCGGCCTCTGACAGGGTCCCCGCTCCCGGTGGAAGTGTGCAGCGCATGCGATAGACGCAATCGATTAACGAAAACGTCATGCGCGCATACTTTGGGGCTACAGAGGGGGGAAGTAACCTGACTGCGTACCGTGGTCGGATGCTCTCTCTGTTTCAGGTGCTTGAGCCAGCTGTCAACGTCTATCGGATCAGGTGCGGGTCTGTTGGAATGAGGTTTTAGTTAGCAAAACTCATTAAGTTCTGGCTATACAGAATGTATTAAGTTTATTCTTATTCACAATCAAATGCATGTGTCAGGTTTTTAAATTGAAGACTGGTGTGTCAACCACGTCGACACATCATATAGTGTATTCGCCTGTGAAACATATAGTGATTTTTATATGTACTTTAAAGAGATTACCACGCAGTCATGTATTGTTGAATATATGAGTATCACAGCCCACCCGCAGTTTTAACGCCCTATAACAGGGTC
Organism: Orthosia cruda; assembly: GCA_964057195.1. NCBI lineage: Eukaryota > Metazoa > Arthropoda > Insecta > Lepidoptera > Noctuidae > Orthosia > Orthosia cruda. The sequence goes on along the minus strand of OZ059831.1, from coordinate 25,702,458 downwards.
ATCCAACGTAACCGTATGCTGGATGACGCCGTACTTGATAGACTGCGTGAGGAATCACAGAGTAGCCGTGTCTCGCCTGCCTTGCCACCGGCCGCGGTGCAACTGCAACCCAGTGTTTCACCGCGACCCGACCATGTTGGCGAGGATGACGACGACGGGGCTATATCTGTGAGTACCCAATGCAATGCACGTTTGAGGAGCGCTTTGGAATGTGCATTCAGCGAGTATCGCTCCACACCGCCTGAGCTTAGACCTCGACTACCTCGTTTGCCCATGCATAAGAAAAATAGGGCGCTGGTGTGTGCTCTAGATTCGCAGCTGTCAAATGTTTTTGATAGCAGCAAAGACCTTGCCGACACCCACTCGATCTTGTACTGTGCGGCTGCAGCAGCATGTCGTGTAGCTAACGTCAAGTTTCCCAAAACTGACAGAGCTACACGACCAGCTATACCAGCTTGGCAGTGCAGGATTGAGCGTCGTATCGGTGAGGCTAGAGCACTCATCGGCAAGCTTATCTGCTTCAGGGAGGGCAACACTCGCCCTAGAGTGATGCGCTTTGTGAGGCGGGCGTTCTCAGGGACTGATATCAGTTCTCGAGATTATATGTCCCGCGTCACAGAGCGTATCGACTTCCTGAAGCAGAAAATCTATGCATGGGCAAACCGTATTCGTCGGTACAAGCGGCGAGTGGAGCGATACACTCAGAATCGCACATTCCAGAGCAACGAAAGGTGGGTTTATAGGGCTTGGGAGCAACCCAACCAAGGTGTGACTGATACGCACCTACCGGATAATGACGCCATGTCTTCGTTCTGGCGCGATATCTGGTCGGTGCCTGTCAGTCACACCGAGGATGACTGGACTAGGGAGGTCGAACGAGCGTGCGATCCGATACCACAAATGGGGGCAATTACCATCAGCCCCCAAGATGTGGCTCGTGCAGTCCGCCCGTTGCCTAACTGGAAATCTCCTGGGCCGGACGGACTGCACAACTTTTGGATTAAATGGTTCCAAAGGTCGCACGCTCGTTTGGCAACTCAGTTCCAGTCTGCCTTAGAGTCAGGATCGCTACCTCAGTTCCTAACGACAGGAATAACCCACCTGCTCCACAAATCAGGTAGTACTGCGGATCCTAAAAATTATAGACCGATAACGTGCTTACCGACGGTCTATAAAGTCCTTACATCCATTCTGAGAGCGAAAATTAATCAACATATTGACAATAACGCCATCATGTCTGCTTCTCAGAATGGATGTAGGAACGGGTCCCGCGGTACTAAGGAGCTGCTCCTCATAGACATTGCCATTAGCCAACAGGTTCGCCGTTCCCGCAAGGATCTGGCGACATGTTGGATAGATTACAAGAAGGCTTATGACTCAGTGCCACATACATGGCTTATGAGGGTGCTAGAGTTGTATAAAATTGATGCAACTCTGCGCGCCTTCCTGACGTCATGTATGGGGCAGTGGAGGACGGTCCTTCACTATCCAGGATGTCGACAGATTCAGGAAAACAGCGAACCTATAAGGATCGAGCGCGGCATATTTCAGGGTGACAGTCTGAGTCCTCTGTGGTTTTGTTTAGCCCTGAACCCTCTCAGTACACTGCTGGAGGGTTCAGGTCTGGGCTATCGGTTGAGAAGAGGTGGTCAGGTCATATCACACCTCCTTTACATGGATGATCTGAAGCTCTTTGCCCCCAACAACTTGCAACTGATGAAGCTACTGAAGGTAACAGAAACCTTCAGTGACGCCATCCGTATGGAATTTGGTGTGGACAAATGTGCAGTCATGCATGTAAAGCGAGGGGAGATTATGGAATCCGTGGGAATACAACTCTCGGATTCCATACACCTTCGATCCCTTTCCTCAACCGAAACTTACAAGTATTTGGGTATGTCGGAAGCACTAGGCATGAATGCTACTGACGTGAAACAGTCGTTGAAGGAGCGCTTCTTTGGCCGCCTGAAAAGAGTACTAAATAGTCTTTTATCGGGCGGTAACAAGGTGTGCGCCTTCAACGGCTGGGTCATGCCGGTATTGATGTATTCTTTCGGCATACTCAAATGGACTCAGACTGAACTTGACGCCCTGGTTTGGAGGATCCGCACGCTGCTTACCGCAAATCGTATGCATCACCCACGTTCATCGGTTATGAGACTGTATATCCCTCGGAAGTGCGGGGGTCGTGGCTTTTTAAATGCTAAGACCCTACACAACCGCGAGGTATGCAGTCTTAGGGAATACTTCCAGGCCGCTGACGTGGGTATGCATCGAGATGTGGTAGCGGTGGACAAGGGCCTTACCCCGCTCTCCTTGGCTAACGAGAACTGGCGCAAACCTATAGTATTAGATACTAATGACCGCAGGGAGGTATGGCAGAGCAAGGAGCTTCACGGACGCTTCTACCGGGTCCTACATGGGCCCGATGTAGATCTTTTAGCGTCCGTGGCCTGGCTGCGATTTGGTGACCTGTTCGGGGAAACCGAAGGTTTTGTCTTTGCGATTATGGACGAAGTTATGATGACGAACAACTACCGGAAATACATTGTGAAGGACGGCACGGTTGACATCTGTCGGGCATGTCACCGGCCGGGTGAATCAATCCGTCACATTATCTCCGGTTGTTCTAGTCTGGCTAACGGAGACTATTTGCATAGACACAACCTTGTAGCCAGGATTATCCATCAGCAACTTGCTCTTAAATACAATCTTGTGGAGTCGGAAGTGCCTTACTATAAGTATGTGCCCGACCCAGTTCTCGAAAATGGCAATGTAACGTTGTATTGGGATCGGTCTATCATCACTGACAGGACTATTGTTGCCAATAAGCCTGACATAGTGGTGATGGACCGACTAGAGCGTCGCGCAATGATTGTTGATATAGCGGTCCCACATGATGAGAACCTCGTGAAGGCTGAGAGAGATAAGAAAAACAAGTATCTTGATCTGGCTCGCGAGGTTGTCGACATGTGGGACGTGAATACAGCTATCATTGTGCCGATAGTCGTTACGGCCAATGGCATAATAGCCAAGAGCCTCGACGAACATCTGAGGAGGCTCTCGTTAGGCAGCTGGATCAAGGGCTTGATCCAGAAAGCGGTACTTCTGGACACGGCGCGTATCGTTAGGAGGTTCCTCTCTCAGGAGCCCTGACCACCGGTAGCTTGGACCCTGTTCCCGATACCGGTGGGCTACTATTTTTGTATTTTTAAATGTTTTTTTATTTTATTTTTTATAGAATAATATTTAAAAATGTAAAAATATGTAATATAAAATGAATAAATGGAATAATAATAAAATAAAAGGTGTTGAGAGTTGATTTCAGAAATATATAACACTTATATATTTAAATGTGCTTAATGAAAAAAATACTAAAAAGTATAAAAATAACTAAAGTTATAAATAATAAAAACGTTATTAAAAATATCTAAAATCTTATGAAGCGTGATTAGATTTTTTGTTTTTTTTTTATAATTAAAGGGAAGACAAATTATACAAATATGTGGTAAAAATATATGGATGGTACAATATTTTTAATTGAAATCTGTTAAGATCTGGAATTATAGAGAGTGTAATAATAAAACAAAGGAAATGATTCGAATAGAAACATAAACAATTTGTTATTTAAAATAATTAACCACGGTGGCGGCAGATAAGGTGAGTTCAGACCCTAACTCTTAATTAGAATATCCATTATAAACTTGTTTGAGAAACTAAACATAAGTAATATACAATTAAAATGTATGTCTTGTACTATAATCACAAAAACTAACGAAACTAACGAGCTGGAAAATAAAATACGACTATGAACTACAGAATTAGAGTTAAAGGCCTGTACACATGATGTTTATATGAAACGTATTTGGAACATTTAAACAAATACACGTTCTAGCCGATATATTCGAGGTTTGAGTATCGATGCACACGTTGGAGTATCGATTCAGCCAGACGTACTGTGTCACGAATATTTGCAACAAAATATTTATACATTAGAAAAAAACCGGCCAAGTGTGAGTCGGACTCGCGCATGAAGGGTTCCGTACCATTATCGCAAAAAACGGCAAAACAATCACGTTTGTTGTATGGGAGCCCCACTTAGATATTTATTTCATTCTGTTTTTAGTATTTGTTGTTATAGCGGCAATAGAAATACATCATCTGTGAAAATTTCAACTGTCTAGCTATCACGGTTCATGAGATACAGCCTGGTGTCTGTGTGTCTGGACCGCGGAGTCTTAGTAATAGAGTCCCGTTTTTACCTTTTGGGTACGGAACCCTAAAAAAATACCTAGATTAGATTAGATTAAGCCGGGCTGGTGTCCGCATCTCCACGTCTAAGCCCGTATTTTGCGTATGGGAAAAAAATACCTATATACAAATACAAAGAGGAGACGGAAAAGAGCTCATTGTGCATCAAAACATTCGTCCACATCGATGTCAATGGGAAACGTGCCCAGAAGGCTGGCAGCATTACCACGTTGAATGGCAAGGCTGATTCTCTGGCCGAAGAAAAGGCCAGTCTTCTGGTCACGTGAAGAGTCGACGAGCTTTGTGCTAATTTCTCGAAAAACTCGATGCGCACTCGGGCCCCATGGACCTAATGTTTCAACCCCAAACGGCTCAAACATATAACTTCCAATAAGGTATATTTGCGCCGTTTGAGGTTTTACCAAAATATTTAGTATTCGGAAAGATTCTGTTTGTCCTACGAAATCTGAGTGCAAACACAAAATAGAATGCGGCGCTCCGCTGCTTACGTACTTTGTGGTGCAAAAGTGCATATTATCCGCTACCGTGGAAAGAGTTTTTAAAATTCGAACCTTTCTATTCAATAATTATCTTCCGAAGCGCCCGACTCCGAATTACTTGCTACAAACGTAAGCATGTACTTTTAAGTGAAAGTATGGATTTACTGTCTTAGTATCTGCTGTAAAACTATATTCTACCTTTGCGTTACAGGTTGTCCTTATTATTGGTATGAGTGGGGCGTACCGGACTAATGAGCTCACGTATCTTACAACGAAAAACATTGAGCAGCATTCAGAAAAGTGGCTGTTCATTAACTTATCAAACACGAAGACCAATATTGATAAGAACTTCGTGATTCGTGATGAATATGTCAAAATTGTACATAAATATCAAGTCTTGCGCCCTTATAATACAACAACCGGTCGTTTTTTTTTCGTAAAATCGCAAATAAAATGTGTCAGACAGTCTATGGGAAGTACTAAAATTGAAGGTTTGCCACGTGAAATTCCGACGTTGCTAGGACTATAAGAACCAGAGTAATTTAATACTATAAGAACCAGAGTAATTTAATACACCGGGCATTGTTTTAGGAGGACAACCGCCACACTTTTGGCTGATTAGGCGCTGATCTGACCACGCTTAAGCGTCATGGTGGCTGAAAGTCCAGTTTCGTGGCTGAAGGATACATAGAGGACTCTATAGAAAACAAGTCTAAGATATGCAAGGGCATAGTTGGAGGTATGACTTCAAAACAGTGTTACCCAGATCCTTGGAATCGTCCTTCAACTTCCAAAGACAGCACGATAGAAAATCGTTTTCAATCGCCTGCCAATCCGTCAGTGTCTCCAACAATGAAATTGAGCAATTTTCCAAAAAAAATACCTAGTAATAGCACACACATGACAAACACAAGCATATCGGTTCCAAAAAAACATATATTTTATTTAATTTTTAAACACTAATACGTACGCTGTTTTCTTGCACCTAGCATTTTCCTGGTTATAGTGAGATGAAAAATTGTGTGTTGCGCTCGGCAGCAAAGTTATTCTGCGTCTCGTACCTTTGAAACCATCGCTTTGCTCAGGATCCTATATATGGACCACTAGCTTCGCACGTGGTGGAGGAAGGTTCTGGAGAGAAGAGCGCGTACCGGTAGCCTTATTTTTGGAAGTACTTCCACTTACACAGATAATATACTAGGTGGACCAATGTCCTGATGAAGGCGTGGCAATCCGTTGTACAAGTAGCACAGTATTGGTTGATGTGGCGACGCTTTGGGGAAGCTTATGTCCAGCAGTGGATGTATTTTCCCTGAAGTGATGATGATGTGTAAAACTGTATGAGCCTAAGCCGTTCTTAAAGCGCGCGTTTGCTTTCATCAAACCTTGTATACATAGGCCCTTAACTAAAGCATTAGTGAAATCGTATCTACGCATCCAGCGTTTCATGAAAATTATACACTAAATCAAAATCAGCGTTGCGTGAAAACAGCTCAGCAATTACCAACCTGCCACTGCCAGTCAGTGTATGCCTAGCTTAGACCTATGAACATAATGATGTATAGTGCCTTAATCCTGCTGTGATCGGCGTAGGATCAGTTAATGTGTGATACTTTATTAAAAATCTATACGAGAAGGACAGATATGGGGGCGATCCCCGCCCAGCACGGGACAAAACAGATCAAGAAAATGAAACCTAAAGAGCCTATCTCTATCAGTGAACAACTGTAGAATAAATACGAAGATGACTCAGATTGTAATCACATCGGTCAACAGCCCCATAATTATGTTATATCTGATTTTAAATTGCGTCGACAACTCTATTTTTGGGGATTAAGCAAAAAAAAAAAAGATAAAAATTGGCAAGAGCGAGGCCACCCAAGTGGAGCGATACTTTTATCTGAGCGTAGAAGTCGATTAAAAACCAATGACTAAAGGCTCTAACAATACTCCTGACCCAATAACCTGGCGAGAGTTATCTCGGCTAACGTTTGTTACATCTATTATACCTCGTTAGTAGCACTATTACTGCGTCACGTGGGTGACTGTGCTACACTAACCCACGCCATTCACATCCTTATAAAGACAGAAAGTGGTGTTAAAGTTAATTTAATATAAACGGTACACTTTTAGAGATAAAATTTAAATTATTGACTGTTAGTCTGTTCTCGAATTGCTCGTTATGGTAAAGTTTCGATAAAGAGTCAATTAACAGTAGCTGTGTGTTAGTCATTGATGCCGAAATCTTAGACACTAGTAATAGTATCAATTTTTAGCTATCAAAGGCAAAAATGATAAACTGTATACAATAATATTCCGAATGACTTAAAGCAAATGAACTATAATTAATTTAAGAAAACAAATAAAAAGCTGCCTACTGATAAGTGCTACTATAACATTGTTGATTATTTAAATGATATTTTTTTTATTGATTTAATTTTATTCTATATCGACATATTTTGTATGTAATTAATATTGACTACATTTTGTACTGACTCTGATTGTATGTTGAATTATTGATAACATTTTGTACTGACTCAATTTTTTTATATATGAAACTGACATTAATTTATTCAATTTATAATTGCCAATTGAATTTTATTTAACAACATATTATTTTCATTTTGTACGCCAAGTGAGGCAAGATATGTTGATCCGGTAAAATTATGTTTCCATCTATAAGTGCATATTCATGAATCATGTTACACATGTATTACTCTAAAGGTAAAAATAAACATTTTGGAAATAACTAAAATTAGTTGAATGAATTCTTCTGAGGAACTTGGGATCGCATGATCAATCTCTCGTTCAAACTGAATAGAAGTCTATAAACACTAATAAAGCCTGGCCCTAATACCTTGCTACGCTTCAAGTCGCACCCTTCCTTCGAAAATCACGTCCGATAAATCTTCAATGTAATCGTATTTACGTAAAATAGCCGCTTTCGATAGTACTGGTTCAAAGTGAGCCCAGATATATTGGTACATAAATATATAAAGATCGTAACACACACCGGCGACCGCGTTAGTTCATAGTGACCGAAACTAATAGTACTGTAGCTTTTCCAACATAGCTTTAGCAGACACAATATGTTACAGGCCGATACTACTGAACAATGACAATAAATCAAGAATAAGAGAACAGGAAACTATGTGTTCACGCCCCATTTGAACCTAACTTACTTGGCAGATATCAAGTGGCCCGCTTACATTATATGAGCATATGCCAATGAATTGTATGTTCTAGGCATGTAATTTCCTAGAAGATTTCCAGGTGTTATGTCAAGCACCTACATACACCGTCACCAAAGCCGTTAATTAGTGTTGTCCTACATTGTGCGCCACTGATGGGAAAAGGTCTCCGTTTTCTCTCATAAAGCCATTAAACTAGTTGTATTTCTTTCTTCCAACGTCTATATTGTATCCTAGTTTTAGTTTCAGCAATTCAGTGTCGCTTTTAGGGTTCCATACCACAAAAGGAAAAAACGGATCCCTTATAGGATCATTTTGTTATCCATCTGTCTTTCAAGATCCTTTATCTCGCCAACACCTGGAGGTATCGAGTTAAAATTAATATCGTATACTCAAGTTTGCAACCCCTTGCAGCTGTAATTAAACTTGTAGATCAACGCAATCAAGAGATACAGCCGTTAATGACGCATATTTTACACTCGCAAGGGGACCAAAATATGCAGGGAACTTCCCGTTGACCTAGAATCATGAAATTTGGCAAGAAGCAATGTCTTATAGCACAAGTAAAGGAAAAAATCCGAAAACTGTACATTTGTACCTACGTTCAATGATGTTATATATATACTGAGGTAGATACGTTTTACTAACGTCTGCGCGGCAATACAAAGACAAGCTGACCAGCTTGAGTGAACTCAGTCCATCCTGCGTCTAGACGCAACACGAATGTAAGTTTGAACAATTTGTTTATCTCTTTCTGACAACGGGGTCCTATTTATATCTCTGTGATTTTGTAAACAACTCAGTGATAGAAATAAAGTTCATAGTTCCATAGGTTCTATGTAGGTAGCTAAAGTAAAATATTGCCATGTTTTTATTTATTTATAATGTGTATGACGTCTGTTACGCGCATCACTACCATGTAAAGCGCTGACACAAAGGCACGAGGCACAGCGCGTGCGCATCATCGACCCAGTTGCTACGAGTGGAAACTGCTGACACAGAACACGAGGCCCGAAGACACCGTCTACGTGACCGAGCCCGCGCACTTTGTATCCACCATCGATCGGGTCAACTTAATATTCTTATAATTGTAATTTCTTTATTAAAATAAATTAGTTTGTAATAAATTCGGTTTTTTTTGAGTCCTCCGGCAGTAGCCTACGTAATTGGCGCAGTCGGTAGGATTCCCGGGTCGTATTTGCGATTACCGGTATATCGCACCGCGTTCGCTACGATAGACTTTCAACGTCGCACCGGGAGATCCTGAACAACGAGACTACGCTGGAGATCCAGACTTCGATACCGCTCAACGAAGACCAGAATGTTCATGTAAGTCCGCTGAATTTTCTTAGTGGTTGCTTGCTTCCTTTTTGTGTGTAGGTTCCATATACTTTGTCCAACATTTTTTATCCACGTAGATATAGTACACGTAGGTTAGTTAATAGTAGGAATAGAAGTGTAGATTCTAGACGTAATATTAATCCTGAAATTGAACCCGAGATGGCCGATTTAGACCATATATTTAAAGCCCTCCGCTTAGTTCCCGATTTTGATGGGAATCCGAACGTACTTACCAGGTTCATCAAATTGTGTGACCAATTAGTAGCGGAATTCGTTCAAGAGGGTCAACCGTTAAATAACTTAGCGCTTCTAAACGGCATATTGAACAAAGTTACGGGGCCCGCCGCCCGTCTTATTAACGCGAACGGTATACCAAATGATTGGGCAGGCATACGTAGTGCTCTTGTGAACAATTTTGCTGACCAGCGGGATGAGACCGCTCTCTACAACGATTTGGCTTTACTTACACAAGGTTCCGGCACGCCGCAGGAATTCTATGAGCGTTGCCAGGGACTTTTCAGCACCGTCATGACATATGTTTCATTGCACGATACCCTAGATTCAACTATTGCGGCAAAACGTGATTTGTATCGCAAACTAACTTTGCAGGCCTATCTTCGAGGTTTGAAAGATCCCTTAGGCTCGCGTATTAGATGTATGAGACCAGAAACCATTGAGAAGGCTCTAGAGTTCGTGCATGAGGAGACTAACACTATGTATTTGCAGAGTAGAAATGATAATTGGTCGGATAAAAAACCTTCAGCGCGTATGTCACTCAATCAGCAGAACGAAATTAATCATAAAATGCCAGTCCATCCAAGTAACAATATGCTTGTTCCGTTTAGGCCTAATCCTTTTAACATGCCCGGTCCGTTTAGACCGCAAGGACCGCAATTTATGCCCCGGCCTTGGCCATCTCAGCACCAACCCGGAATGCCTTTTAATCCAAATAACATGCCACAACGCGGCCCGACCCGCACACAACAGATATTCAGCACACCACCGCCTAATAATAATCAAGGTGGTTCTGGATTTAGAATGCCCCCAAGAAACCAGTACCCGCCGAATAACGGTGCCAAGCCGATGAGCGGCGTGAGCCACTTTGTGCCCAGGCCCCTGCCTGCTACCAACAGCTGGAATTGGGCACTACAGGGCAATCCACCACCTTCCAACTATCTTAAAACTCGCGATGTTAATGTGAACGAATGTTCGAATTATGGGGAAGTCTATTACTACCCCGACCCATCCGACTACCTTTACACGGACCATTACAACCAGGACTACATTTATTTCGACGACTGTACATATGACCAGTTCATACCGGAACAGACCGACGGGACTAACGAAACCGACAAGGCAGGTAATGCTGACCAACAGCAATCCACAGCCAGTCAGGATTTTCAGAAAGCTCCGAAGTCAAACAGCTTAGGATAGAATTGAACTTGCAAACCCAAAGGCAACTACCATTTGTTCGTATCCATAACCCTCCACTTAACTTCCTGATAGATACCGGTGCAAACCAATCATTCATCAGTCCAGAAGCAGTACAGACTTACTTCCCGCACATACCTCTTAACTATGATCCATTCGAGGTCACTAATGTTCATGCCACAAGCAGGAGTGAATACTCTATTAACTTACCCTGCTTTCCCGAATTTGGTGAAACGGAATCAATAAAACTATTCGTATACAGATTCCACGATCGTTTTGATGGTTTGATAGGAATGGATCTGCTCACCAAATGGGAGGCTAAGTTAGATTTGAAAGATCTTACATTTATAACTAAGTACGCCATTAATCCCATCCAAATTTATAATTCTCGAAATTTAAATCTTTATGAGGAAATCATACCAGCAGGGAGTTCTAAATTAATACGGTTACCCATTAACGCACCGGGTGGTGAGGTTCTTGTTGAAAATCAAATAATTTGCAACTGTATTATATCTGAATGCCTGACCACCGTGTCTAATAACCGCGGTATAGTTGAAGTGACCAACCCAACCCACAATGATATAATATTCTCATTGGACCATGCCACTCAGGCAACGATACTCAATGTTGAATGCACCGAGCAACTGTCACCTCGCGCTAAAGATGTTACATCCCGGCTACGCACCGATCACCTAAACAAGGAGGAAAAAGCAAACTTATTGGCACTGTGTTCAAAGTACGCCGATGTCTTTTACATTGAGGGCGAGGCATTAACCTTCACCAACAAAGTAAAGCACAGTATTAAGACCACAGATGAAGTTCCAATTTACACCAAAAGTTACAGATATCCGTTTATACACCGCCAAGAAGTTAGTGACCAAATAGCGAAAATGTTAGATCAGGGAATTATTAGGCCGTCTGAATCCGCTTGGAGCTCACCAATTTGGGTCGTCCCAAAGAAAAGTGACGCTTCTGGAAAACAGAAATGGCGTATAGTCATTGACTTTCGGAAGCTCAACGAAAAAACGATCGATGACAAATACCCTATCCCGAATATTACAGACGTACTGGACAAGCTAGGCAAGTGCCAATATTTCACTACTCTTGACCTAGCATCAGGTTTTCACCAAGTCGAATTGAACCCTAGTGATATTCCTAAGACCGCCTTTAATGTTGAACATGGGCACTTCGAATTCTTGAGAATGCCCATGGGACTTAAAAATTCCCCTTCCACGTTCCAACGAGTGATGGATAACGTACTCAGGGGACTCCAAAATGTTATATGTCTTGTCTATCTCGACGATATAATCGTTTTTAGTACTTCTCTCCAGGAACACATGAACAACCTAGAGAAAGTATTCCAGAGGTTAAGAGAATCTAACTTTAAAATCCAGCTAGATAAATCAGAGTTCTTAAAACTCGAAACCGCATACCTAGGTCATATCATCAGTACCGAAGGGATAAAACCTAACCCTGACAAAATCACAGCTATTCAAAATTACCCCATACCTAAAACACCTAAGGAAATTAAACAGTTCCTCGGACTCCTCGGTTATTACCGAAAGTTCATTCCGGACTTTTCTCGTATTACCAAACCTCTTACTCAATGTCTAAAGAAAGGGAAAAGGGTAACTTTAGACTCAGACTATATTAACTGCTTTGAGAAATGTAAGACTCTACTGACCAACGATCCTATCCTTAAATACCCAGACTTTGACAAAGAATTCATATTAACCACAGACGCCTCCAATTTTGCAATCGGCGCGATACTATCACAAGGTTCTATTGGCTCGGATAAACCCGTAGCATATGCGTCGCGGACACTTAATGAAAGCGAAGTAAATTACAGTACGATAGAAAAGGAACTTTTAGCCATTGTGTGGGCAACAAAATACTTTCGGCCTTACCTTTTTGGACGCAAGTTCAAAATAGTAACGGACCACAAACCATTACAATGGGTCATGAGCCTCAAGGAACCAAATTCACGATTAACCAGGTGGCGGCTAAAATTAAGCGAATACGATTTCACCGTCATCTATAAAAAGGGCAAACACAATACCAATGCCGACGCTCTTTCTCGTGTCGAAATCTACAACGAGGAAGTTAGTTCGATGATTGCAAACGCAACTGATAGACCACCATCCCTAGCTAACTCCAACACCCTGACAGCACACACCTCTGAGGAAAACCCCATACTTGAAATACCTATCACCGACGAACCACTTAACAAATTTCACCGACAGTTATGCTTAACCGTTGTAGGCGATTTTAAAAAACGAACTATGGCAACCAAGACATTTGACACCCACACTCGAACATCCGTCCAGCTATCTGAATCCAACCTGGAGGAAGATCTAATTAACGCCATTAAGGAGTATGTCAACCCTAAGATCAAAACTGCCCTGTTGATAAATCCACCCCTTGCAATGTACAACATAATCCCCCTGCTACAAAAATACTTTAAAAGTTCTTCCATGAAATTGGTACTGGCTAAAAAGGAACTCGAAAACGTAAAAGAATACCTGAGGCAGCAGGAAATTATTCGTCACTACCATGAGGGCAAAACCAACCACCGTGGTATAAACGAGTGCTTTCTAGCGTTATCTGTTAAATATTACTGGCCTAAAATGCGAGAGCACATAACAAAATTCATTAATGACTGCACAATATGTGGGCAAGCAAAGTACGACAGGAGCCCCATAAAGCAGAAATTCAACATAGTGCCCCCTGCCACCAGACCGTTCGAAATAATACATATGGATAGCTTTTCAGCACAGAATGAAAAATACGTCACATTCATAGACGCCTTCTCAAAGTATGGTCAAGCTTACCTTCTTCGAGATGGGACTGCAGTTAGTATTATACAAGCTTTACTAACTTTCAGCACGCATCATGGCCTACCACTAACCATTATTACAGATCAAGGGACCGAATTCATCAACCAGATGTTCACCGAGTTCTGCAAGGTTCACAAAATAATCCATCACCAAACACTCGCATACTCGCCTAACGCTAACGGAAATATAGAACGCTTTCATTCCACCATACTGGAACATCTTCGTATTTTGAAACTAAAACACAAAGATGAGCCAGTTGTACATTTGATGCCATATGCTATCATAGCATACAATAGTTCGATCCATTCTTTCACACGATGCAAACCATACGACCTTATATTAGGACACACTGACCCACGAGATCCGACTGACATAGATCTGACCGGACACCTATTGCAACAGTATACAGAAACACATAGAGAACGTATGCAAAAAGTATATGAACTAATCAATGATACGTCTCTCGCTAATCGAACCGCGCTAATAGAGAGTCGTAATAAAACCCGTGAGGAGGAGGTCAACTATGAACCCGACCAACAAATATTCATCAGTAACCCCTCCGCTAGTAGATCTAAACTCGCATCCAGATATAGCCAAGATACCGTCCTAGCTAATTTACCTATCCACATTTATACTTCCAAGAAAAAGGGACCTATAGCGAAATCTAGACTAAAGCGCGTCCCTAAAACCGCGAAATTGTTGCAGGATACCCCTGATGCTGTCACTTAGCCTAACATGGGCGCAGGAGATCAATCTAGAACGACTTGACAATGGACCCGGACTACTGCCCTTCAAACTAGGGCCCATGAAACTCATTACTCATTATCATACGTTCCTGCAGAACATTGAACTAACAGACATAGACAAAAATATTAACGAAATACAAATCCAACTCATTAAAGCCACAGACAAACTAGACAATTACACTCGCACTTTATACGAGCTCCAAACGGACAGCTTGAATGCGAAATTAAATAGAGCCTCATCTCATCTACAAAGCCTAAAGCCCAATCGATTCAAAAGAAGTTTAATAGATGGTCTCGGATCCGTTATAAAGAGCATTACAGGAAACCTGGACCATACAGACGCCATTAAGTACGATAACGCCCTTAAAGCCCTTAATGATAATCAGCAACAGATAGCTATTGAGCAAAATCATCATATAAGCCTTAGCAAAGGTTTGATGAATGAGCATACAAAAATTATTACGAAATTAGTAGAAAACCAAGTACAATTAAATGACAGTCTGCATATTTTACTTGACGCCGATAAGTATAAACAACACAACCTCATAAAATTTGCAAAGTTTTCGCAAGTACTGAATATAATTAGCAATAACGTAGATAGTTTATTAAGCGAATTGAGTAGGTTAGAAAACGCGATAGCTCTTTCCGGTCAAACGCATACTCATCATTCCATGTTAGGTACAGAAGTACTAAGCAATATGATACGCAAACTAAGCGCGCTTTATAATAAAGACCAACTACTAGAATTAGAAATTAGAGAATATTACGACATAATTAAACCATTAGCTTATTATCGTGGAAGTCAAATAGTTTTCGCATTCAAATTTCCCATAACGTCTCCACTAAAATTCCTGTTGTATAAGTTAGTCATTGTACCAAATAGAAGTAAACATAAACATAAACATAAATTATTTATTTCGTTCATTTTTGCACAGTACAATATTAAAACAATAATACATAACATAGAAACCCTTAAGTGCTAGTTATTGACAAATTCCCTGGATCCCACACTAGGATACCCTGTGTTGTGGGGTCCAGTCTCTTCCCAAGTAGGTAAGGTTAAAAAAAAAAAATTTTACATGGTTATATGGAGATAAAATTAAATTGTAATGTAGATAAATAGATGTTATTATTCTATTCTTTGAATTTAGTTTATGTTGCTTTTTGGTGAGTGAATGTGTATGAGTATAATTCTGTGGAGTGTGGAGTATGTAGGGGTGAGGGTTAAGTATATAGGTAGGTAGGTATTTTTGCTATTTATATCCCAATTCTACGACTGTATTTGTAAAAGGTCTTCAGTTTGGTTAAAGTAAGCAAGCCATCATCCCGTCGTACCCATTCATAGCAATCACTGGGAATATTCATGCGTACATAGAGGCAGAATGCCCGAAGGTAGCTTCAGAGTATATCTGCGAAGAAAAACTCAACCACCAAATGAGAACCCATCCGGACTGCATCTGCGATATCATTGGAAGTCAAACACCACACAGATCATGCAACACGATTACTATCAGCCTGACGAAGCCCGCAATGGAGAAGTTAGATGACCGCCGCTACGCTCTCGTGTTCCCGAAACCAACACAAGTCCAGTTAATCTGTGAACAGGAAGAATCCATAACCCTAACCGGAAGCTTCCTAGCCACTATTCCACATAACTGCAAGCTACGAACAGACGAGTTCACCATCGTCAACATCAACGACCACATTAGTGGACAACCTATGAAGATAAGCAGCGTGCCAGATGACATAGAAGTTTCAACCACGCCACCTCTTCAAATCAGTGCAATTAACCTGAAAAAGCTGCACGATATTCAGGATAGAATAGACTCACAGAAGCCAGTTCACATTGAACCAACCTCAACCATTTACCATACGACCATCCCATTTTATGGTACACTACTGGCCTTATTTGTACTGGGAGCAATAGTATCATACAGAGTCTACATCCGCCGCAAGAAGCAGATGACAAGCCCAGATGAACCTATGTACGCCGAGCCGGAAACATCTGAAGCCCGCCGGAACCAGATGGCACCTCAAGATCAGTCTAAACTCTCGACGATATTTCATCTCAAAATCTGAAATAGTCGTCGATCTGAGGGGGGAGGTGTTACGCGCATCACTACCATGTAAAGCGCTGACACAAAGGCACGAGGCACAGCGCGTGCGCATCATCGACCCAGTTGCTACGAGTGGAAACTGCTGACACAGAACACGAGGCCCGAAGACACCGTCTACGTGACCGAGCCCGCGCACTTTGTATCCACCATCGATCGGGTCAACTTAATATTCTTATAATTGTAATTTCTTTATTAAAATAAATTAGTTTGTAATAAATTCGGTTTTTTTTGAGTCCTCCGGCAATAGCCTACGTAATTCGTCCCTATTGGTAAAAAATCATTGCCTACATCAAAACAAAGATAATTAACTTATTTGCAGTTGGTAAACTGACCGCGACTTATGTCGATGTATGGGGCTACAACCAACGGCAAAATTAATTATGCCCGTCAATTCTGTTTGTCTTATCGTTAGAGCAATGTTCGGTGCCTTCATAGTTCATGAACTTCCGTAATGTTATTAAATTATTTTGGTGAATGTAGCTGTTTGTACGGAACCATCAATGCGCGAGTCCGACTCGCACTCGCCCAGTTTTGTTCAACTAGTTATGCTAACGCATACAATGCGTTAGCATAACTATGTTATATATGACGGAGTTATGCCCGAACATACATAAAAAATATATATAGACTTCCGAATTGAGAAACTCTTCCTTATTGGGAAGTCGGTTAAAAATAAATACCAACGAAAATATTTAAAAAAATACTTTTTTTCTTTTCTGTTCCGCAGCTGGGCCTTGCCAGCGGTGATATCCCCCACCTTATTCCAACGCTCTTTGTGTTTTGCCTTCCCAGCCCAATCCGCCAGGAACAATTCCAAATCATCACGCCAGTGCTTCTTAGGCCTACCTCAGAAATAAAGCCCATATTCAGGCTCCCACTGTTTGGCGCTTCTGGTTCATCGGTCCAGTCTAATTCCTTATCAAATGCTTTGGATTTCCTTTATATTAACTAACTTGCAGTGACAAAGTAGGTAATGCTCCAAGCTAAGTTATGTTCCAAAAGTTTGTTAGTAGAATCAAGACCGCTGTTTAGATAAATCTGCACTGCTGTTAACCGGAATGAAATATTGTTTATTATATATCCGAAAAAAAATCTAAATATATAAAAGCGAAAGGTCACTGTTAGCTCGTGGATGTAGAGTGGACTGTATAAAAAGGCGGTTCGTTTTAAAGCCGTTATATTTAAATTACAGTAAACTGTCCCGGACAAACATTTAGTTTTAAGGAAGAGGTGTCGACTGGTGCGGTGGAGTCCGTGGTAGCGAGTGTCCGCCGAGCCGCGCCGCGTCGCCGCCGCGCTGCGCACACACACCGATGCCGTGTGAGTCACGCAGATGTGTGTGTAGCGTAGACGGCGCGCTCCGGCCGCCCGAAGTGTTGGGTAGAATTCCCAACATGCTGGCCGGGTTGAAGCATTGTTTCAAGAAATCTGGAAGGGGGCAGATATGAGAACATGCCCCTCAAAATGATGCTCCTCGTTAGTCACCTCACTTGAGAGCTCTTCAAAATAAGGCTTCTCGTCGCCATCAGAGTCCTGTGGATGAGAGTAGAATAAGTGGCCGTCCAATGGAAACAGAAGGAATAGGATTAGAAGAGTTGTGACAACAAGAAGTAAGAGAATGGAAGTTTAAACTAGCTTTACCAGAGTGAGGCAGCTAGCCATTTCTCATAATGAGTAAGTAATATGAGCAATATTATGGTGGATCGTGTCTTTTGTAAGACTGATGGAATCAGCCTTCAGCCCACGGGAAACAAAATCCACCGTATTGTGTAACGACTGTATGTGTGTATGTATATGCGTGAAGGTATAAATAAAAAATGTACGAGATTAATAAATATTGTAAGTAAATGAGGGTATATATAAAATAAAGTAATGTATTAAAATATAAAAAATATCAATTTAACGAAGACAGCTAACCGAAGGCTCCCTGTCTTTGTACCTGTATTTGAAGACATAAAGTTTAGGACAACGCTCACAAGACATGAACTGACAACTTGCATTGAGTGTACCGCCTGTGACTGAAGGTAACTTTGGCGTTCCTTCAGCGGCATGGTAACCCCGAGTGTCAGTCGTCCTGAATGCAGCATTTCCCAAATTTCTGCTTCTCAAGACACAGAGAGCGCTTGGCTGCGTCCAGCGACGGTATCTGTTACCGATGAATCACAAAAAAAAGTTATATGTAAATTATGTAAATAACCCTTTTCTTTTAGTCGGGTAAATATTTTGATGTAGAATATGTGTTGTAAAGGAGGGTACACACTCGGAAAATATAGTGGTGTGTTTTATAAAACAATAATAGGGCACCGTTTGGACCCATCGGGTACGGAACCCTAAAAATATAAATTTGAATGAAGATAGGTGAAGACTCCCTGTCTTTGTACCTGTATTTGAAAACAGAAGCTTTAGGACAACGCTCTCAAGACATGAACTGACAACTTGCATTGAGTGTACCGCCTGTGACTGAAGGTAACTTTGGCGTTCCTTCAGCGGCATGGTAACCACAAGTGTCAGTCGTCCTGAATGCAGCGTCTCCTAAATCACTGCTTCTCAAGAGACAGAGAGCACTTGGCTGCGACCTGTGATGGTATCTGAAACTGGGAAATAATAGCGGATTGGTATTTATTAATGTTCAAAAAAAATATTAGCTTGAGAGAGGGTGTGAATTGAGTTTGTGGTTATTTACAGAAAATTTGTTTCATTATTGTCATATTATATTTTAATTTTATATCGTTCATGTAGGTAGATTTGAATAATTAAATGTCTGGTTTTGTTTATAATTAATGTATTATGTTCTTGTAAGTTCCTAATAAGTCAGTTCTGTAGCTAAATAAATTTATAAAAAAGACGCGGGTAGTTGCTGAAATTTTTGGGTTTTGATCTCAAACGGCTGCGTTTTATTACGAGTTTTTGAACTTTTTCGTCAGCCATTGCAATCGTAATAACTGTATAAAACTCTTATATATATAGGAATCGCAAAACAGTTCAAACGAAGTATTAAATATAATTACTGCGAATGAATGACGCAAAAAAAAAGGGTCAGCTGCGCACAGGTAAGTAGGTATGTTCGCCGAGCGATCAGCTGTTTAGATAAGAAGTAAACAAATATGATGTGTTATGAAAATTACTGAATATAGCTTTTTAAGCATGAAATATGATTTTGGAGAAATATAAGGCTATGAAATAAGATAATGGTCACTGTGAGACTTAAATGAAGTTATTATGATAGCACTCACTTAAATATAGCTATTTAAACATAGGAAATAAGATGAATAAAGGTATAAATAAGGGACAAATTGGAACGAACTCACTGAATGTCTAAACCATGATCGGCAAGTTCTTTGTCCGTGACTCGAACGTTCGACGGGTCCGAAGTCCGTCGTTGGTCGACCTCTTGACGGTTTCTTCTCCTCTGGGCGTGTGCGGGTGCTCGGCGAAGTTTCCTGAGCAGGATGTTGACTCCTGCTGGAACTGCCGCTGCTGTAGACCGCAACTGTAGACGCTGCTTCGAGGTAGTCCAAATTTTTCGGAGACCGTTGAATTTAAAATAAACGGCGAGATCCTTAAAGGACCAATGTTAGATTTGAATTGAAAGGTGTCGACTGTCGCGGTGGAGTCCGTGGTAGCGAGTGTTCGCCGAGCCGCGCCGCGTCGCCGCCGCGCTGCGCACACACACCAATGCCGTGTGAGTCACGCAGATGTTTGTGTAGCGTAGACGGCGCGCTCCAGCCGCCCGAAGTGTTGGGTAGAATTCCCAATAGTCACTGACTCACTCATCCTCAAATATCGAAAACCGCTTGACGTATAAAAATGAAATTTAAGTGAGTACTATAATAAGATTGGATTTTTGGAAATTCCACCTCTAAGTGGATAAAAATGGGGTTGAAGTTTGTATGAAAAAACTAATTCCATAAGCTAATATTCTTGAAACTTGGCAAAAATAGTGATCTAAGTAAATGATATAGGTTGACATTATTAGTTTTTCGAAACTATCCCCAAAAGACGATTTAGGGGCTATTAAAGTTTTTTTGAAGTATTAAACTTGAAACTTGACATAAATACAAACCTTAGTAAACAATAAAGGTTATTATTATTAGTTTTTCGAAACTACTTCAAAAGACGATTTAGTGGGCTTTAAAGTTTTTTTGTGAATTTTATTTCTTGGGTTAACAAACTTGATATTTGACATTAATATTATAAAAACCAGCCTAAGTAAACAAGATTATCATTATAAGGGTGTTAAAGTTTGATAAGAAGCTTAATGTACAGGGTTTCGTTTTTGATGTATGGGTCTACGGGAGCACTATGAAGGAATTTTCGGCAATTACAAAAACCTTTAATAAGGTGGTGAACAGGCGGAAATTTGTATTTATAAAAAAACTAATTCCTTGGGGATACCTAGTGTAAATAATCAATAAGATTATAAAACTAGTACCCAGATAAGGTTAAGAGGTGTTCAAGATTTTTTAAGGAATCTAATTGGGCAATCTGACTAACATTTAATAAACAAAAAATATAATGGAGTTGAAAAGAGGGAATAACATATTTGGGTTGACAAAAACTCGAGCCTCATAAGGGCAAAAAGGGGTTATTAAGTTTTAAGGGAGTAACCTAAAACGCTTATTTTTGGTCACCTGCACTAACTGCATATAAAAAAGTCGACATCTGTAGGATAAAATACGAAATCAAGCGAACGAAGTCGCGGGCGGAGTGCGATACTATAGAGTATAGAAGTATAGACTAGCACTCAGCATACAAATCTTTAGTCTATACTAATAATATAAAGAGGAAAGATTTGTATTTTTGAATGTTCATATTTTTGTATGAAACGAATAAACTTAAAAACTGCTGTACCGATTTGAAAATTATTTCACCGTTGAAAAGCTACACTATCCCCGGGTGGCATAGGCTACTTTTTATCCCTGTATTCCCATGGGAACGGGCACTACGCGGGTGAAACCACGAGGCGTCCTCCAGTAATATATAATTTGGTAAGTCAATATTTATGTTCAGGCAAAACGGGGATCAAAAGGATTTAGTCAAAAAATATCTCAAACATGTTACAGATTAATTCCGGGTAATAATATCGGTTTTCCACATCAAAGGTCATTTCGGATTTATCCACATCAAAGGTTTCAAGCGGCCGGTTAATCGTTTAGTTGTGTTTGTTGGTGTTTCAAGTTAAGGCTCTGTAATTTGTACATTATTTGTAATTTACGCTGGATGCGATTGCTAAAGGATAAAAAAAGGGGTTTTCATCTATACTAATATTATAAAGAGGTAAAGTTTGTGAGGTTGTAGAGGGTAATCTCTGGATCTACTGAACCGATTTAGATGAAATTTGGCATGCAGATAGTTTAAGAGGGACATTGGATAGTTTGAATTCCCTTCCCGAAGCCGCGGGCAGAAGCTAGTGTAGCTACAACCTCTATACTATATAATATTATAAAGAGGAAAGATTAGTATTTTTGTATGTTTGTATTTTTGTATGTAACGAATAAGCTTTAAAACTACTTTTATCTCTGTATTCCCACGGGAACGGTAACTACGCGGGTGAAACCGCAAGGCGTCCACTAGTAATATTATAAAGAGGTAAAGTTTGTGAGTTTGTGAGGTTGTAGGAGAAATCTCTGGATCTACTGAACTGATTTAGATGAAATTTGGCATGAAGATAGTTTGATACCCTGGAAATGACATAGGATAGTTTGTATTCCCTTCGGATGATAAAATACTAATACGAGAGCGAAGCTGCGGGCAGAAGCCGGAGTAGCTTTAAGCAGGGCAATTTTTTTCTAGCTTTGAAAGAATTTTCGTCGTTAGCATTAATTTAATAATTCATCGCATACTTAACGTCTTCCAAATAGCTCATTTTCATTAAGCTTCGCTTACCTCTTCGTTCCTTAGATCGCAAAAAATCCGAAAACCAATATAAAAGTTTGTCATGTAATTATTCAGTGGTGTACAATACAGTAAAAATAATAAACAAATAAATAATAAAACATACCTGCCTACCTACCTTAAAATGTTTGTGCACTGACCCGTCAAACTTTACGCAGTCCGTTCCGGGTTTACTCGCAAAACTTTTACGTCCCGCGATGGCAAGGGATGCGTATAATACGCCGTTTTTTGCCGCTCTTGTTTTTTTTTTCGCCAGCAGCATAGGACAGACACTGATAACATAGTTTTTTTAGTTTAATAAACCTAAAAGCTGTTTCGCACTTGTTTATACAAGCCGCATGATACAAGCCTGACACACTACCCAACCAACTCAACTCCTGAAAGACAGAATCAACAGTGGCGACCATCAGAACATTGCCGAGGCAATCAAGGTCGATGAGTCTCGGAGAAAGGATTCAACGACAAAGTTATTCAATAAATACAGCACCGCGGAAGACCTCCACTGCCTTTCTAAAAGAGCAGTGGTGGCCCAGTGGTAACGAGTATGTGGTTATGTGTAGGTCGTGGGTTCGAAGCCAGGCAGGCACTTTGTGTAAATTATTTAATCATCACTGCTCTCAGAACGGTGAAAAAAACATGGTGAGGAAACGGGCAAGTCCTTAGCACCAAATCAATCAATCAATCAATCATTTATTTGTTAGCATAGGTGTTTATAAATACAGATCTTAGCTTACATGAAATAGAGCGCTATGTTATGCCAGGAGGCGTATAAATATGGTGTTCAAATTTGATTTAGTACAAATTAGTTAAATTCAAAAAAAAATTGTCAATTTAATAAAAATTGTTACGTTTATTGTCAATTATTTAAGTAACACTTACAGTAGTTACTTATTGAAAAAGAAAAATGAATATAATTACAATATAGTAGTGTCATGTTAAATTAATTTATCATCTAAGTATTCGTCAACAGTATAATAACATTTATCAACAAGTTTTTTTTTTTTTTTTCTTGAATTGTATTAAATCAATTTTTTTTTATGGCATCTGGAATTTTATTGTAAATACGTGGGGCCAGAACACTCTTTGTTATTAAAGCAGTTTTACATTTGCGATTACACAAGGCATTTTTGTATTGACTACGAATTGGAACATCTCGTACAGTAGATATTTTTTCAAAAAGGTTTGGATTTTTTTTGACGAAAATACTAATTTCTAATATGTATAACGCCGGCAATGTAAGTATTTTTAAGGATTTAAAGTAAGGTTCACAGCTATCATCTGTTTTCAGACCACACATGGCTCTTATACATCTTTTTTGTGCCCTAAATATTAGTAATTTTTCTGAAGAATTGCCCCAAAATATTATTCCGAATAGTAAAATCGAAGCTACTAGACAGTGATAGGCAATCAGTAACGCATCTTTGTTTACTTTTTTCGATAATTGGAAGAGCGCATAGGCAGATTTATTTATTATTTTACATAATTGTTCTATATGTGCTTTCCAATTAAGATGGTTGTCAATATGGATACCTAAAAACACAGTTACTTTTACCTCTTCTATTTCGTTATCGTCATAGTTAACACATATTTTCGGTGTTTTTGTTTTTTGGTGAAAATGCATTACTTTAGTTTTCTTAAGGTTAATTAATAATTTATTCATATGAAGCCAATTAATTATGTCAGTAAGTGTATTGTTAATTTCAAATTGATAGATATTTACATTTTTGCATTTTACTATGGCAGTGCTATCAACTGCAAACAAAATCAATTGTTGTTGTGTCACTCGTGGCAAATCATTAATGGAAATGCACGCCTCCTTGTGGGAATCCATATTTTATAGTCCTGAATTTTGACAGATATGTTCGTTCTACTTTTGTCTCTGAGCACACTCTTGTGATTTCAGAACATTGCAATCTGTTGTATAGATATGATTCCAGTAATCTTAAAATGTTACCTCTGATGCCATAACTGTGTAATTTATCTAATAGAATTTTGTGATCCACATAGTCAAAGGCTTTGGTCATGTCTGTGTAAATAGCGCAGAAGGGAGTCTTTTCGTCAACTGCAGACATTACATTATTTAAAAAAACAAATATCGCCATGTTCAGTGTCTTATTTATTCGGAAACCATTTTGTTCTTTGCATAAATTTTAAATTTGGTAAAATATTGGTGTAATGATAATTCTCTATCTCTATAAATAAATGATTTTTCAAAAAAAAAAATACGGTTATTTTAGCTATTGGTCGGTAATTTTTTATATCTATTTTGTCTTCCTTTTTGTGAAGCGGCTTT
The DNA here is from genome assembly GCA_964057195.1 of Orthosia cruda. Classification (NCBI taxonomy): domain Eukaryota; kingdom Metazoa; phylum Arthropoda; class Insecta; order Lepidoptera; family Noctuidae; genus Orthosia; species Orthosia cruda. The sequence goes on along the minus strand of OZ059831.1, from coordinate 25,677,856 downwards.
ATTATAACTTTTTTTAGGTCTTCTGGATACATGCCTTCGGTAATACTTAAGTTAATAAGGTGTGCTAACTCAGGTGCTATGATCTCAATAACAAATTTAATTACTTTTGTGGATATACCGTCAAACCCTACAGTACTTGTATTTTAAGCGTTTTCGTAGCTGAAATAATATCTGAGTTTAGAACAGGCTGCATAAATATTAATTGCGTTGTCAAATTACTTGGCTTATGATTTAATTGACATGTGACTTCCACCAACCAGCACTGGGCCTGCGTGCTGGATTACGGCCCATTATGTCTCACAGAGTGGAGGGCGTGCAGGTCTGACAACGAACCAAATGGAAGTCTAAGTGCGGTTAAGGTGTCCATCTATCCTATCCACTATCCTCTATATCAAGAAAGCGACAATAGAACTAGGCCAATAGGCACAAAGGGACGTTTATAACTGAGATAAGCTGCTAAGCACTACGGATCACGGAACATCGTGTAAGGAGTAAACAAAGAGCCTGAATAGCAGATGGACCAACGATCTGCAGATTAAACAAACAACCGCGACATGTACACTGAAAAAAGGGCTAACCGAACAATTTTGTAACTTTAAATAGGTATAAGCAAACTTTAGTTATTAGAAAATTAATTTTAATTTTAAACTCTGTTTAAAATTTAATAAGAAAATTAATTAAACTCTGTTTTGTTGCTAATAAGACAAAGTTTGCAAGTGCCAATTAATTCGTAACCAAAACTGGTTACTGGTAACAAAACAGTTTTTTTTCCAGTTTAAATCTGCGACAAATCGTAGAGCCAACTATTCCAAATATCATCATTAAGCCTTATTTATCTATACCTCATAAACTATTGCTAAATGTTCAGCTTCCCAAATCTATATGTAGCTATAATTTGTATAAATCTCTTCTCACCAATAGACGCATCTTGTCTCTCTCAATGAATTCGAAGTTGTTGGCAGCGCGGCGGTGCTTAACTGCATCAATTAAGAACTTTAGCTTTAAGACAGTCTTCTTCTTCCTGCTCGATTCCCAATTTATTTGGGGTAAGGCCTCCTTGTGCACCATGATGGTCTATCCTGGGTTATCGGTGGTAAATTTTGCTCCTTTAGGTCTCTTTCGACAGTGGTCTAACCCTTGTTCTTCACTTGGTGTTAATTTTGATAATTGCTTTCACGGAGTAGCTATCTTCTCGTCTCATTAAGTGACCATACCAAAGACCATACCATCTAAGTCTGCTCTCTCTGATTTTATCGCTCTAAGACAGTCACTAGTATTATATTATCTGTGAGACAGGAATATAGAAACCCTAATGCAACACGTGTAGTGTGCCGCCATATTGCCCGAATTAGTCCGTCTAAGCCACTGACCTCTATCATACAAGTACGCTAGACTTCATATTATCGATGACAAAAAGAAGACATTTGATTTTCGCCATTTTGGCGCTGATAGCAACGTGACTTAACGTGAGAGTCCATGGAACTAATTTTAGAGATGGGACACAGCCTTCGGTAAAAAAATAGTTTTATGGGCTTTATCGATCGTGAGAATAATTTAATACGTAATAGAAAAAAAACCCAGTTATTTTTATAATGATTCATTTTTAAGTAATAGAATAACTGCTGTAAAGGTTAACAAAAAATATTTTCGGTCAGATTGCAAGTTATAAACTAGTGGATAGCGTGCTAGTAAAGTTATAGCGCTTTACTGTCAGATCAATGAGATTTAAATATGGGGATGCCTACAACTTATCCTTAAAACTAGTATATTTGAGTAAGTATCTCCTCGCTCAAGTACACTAGTTAGTTAATACTTACAATCGTTCGGATTCACTCGGTTGGCGCCCATCGAATTCGTGAAAGGAACATCATTTATACAATAATAATAAATAAGATGGATAATCATTTACAACGGACGTATTTCTCGCTCTCATCGCTGAGATCCTGTCTCTGTAGTGTTAAGGTGCAAATAAGAGTGACATCGCATTCCAGCAAGGTGAAGACTCATCACTCATCGGATCAGTTTTCAATTCTGTTTTAGATGCAGATAATACATTGTTTGACTTCAAAACATTTGTTATTAAAATTATAATTATCATGATATTATTCCAGAATTAATTCCAGGCTCAGGAACGTGGTGATTGGCACAAGAGTGAGGCCTGTGCTCAGCAGTGGGCGAAGTCGGGCTGTGGATGATCATGATGATGATTCCAGAATTTAGTATTACACATTATAAATGATCATGATAAATGATTTTATTTCTGTAAGTTGGTTTGTATAAACGCTTTTACATGTCGAACATATTTTTTAAAACTAGATTAGGTCGGCGTTTCTTATCTGACTACTCTGAGAAGAAAGGCCGAAACAAACTCAGAGGTCACAGTCTCTTTTAAAGTCCAGACAAAATATTGGTTAGATCATGTGAAGACCATGTAGACTGATGTCTGAAATGGTCTTTTAGGAAAGAACCAGCCAGATTGAGTGGACCTGTTCAGTCAGTGCACGCATTTGTCAATAACCGAGCAGCTCAACTCAGAATTTAAGTAACTCAACGATTCGACGAACAATACCAAAGAAAGTACATTCGGGTAGGCCACATAAACTACTCAAACTGCCAGACCATGATTAAAAACTAAGATAAATTAAATTAAAACAAAAAAGAATGATCCACATAGTCTTCACATTCACAATAATTACAATAAAATAATATAATACTTTAAAAAGTAAATATTCTTGTCATTGGAAGAAAACCAAAAAATAAATTAAAAATTATAATAACAAAATTCACGGTACAAAATATAATAAATAAAAAAACAAAATTAATTGGAGCAGCTCAATCCCAAGCCTTTTTGTCTTCAAGGTAATCCTTAGTTGTATAAAACGCTTTCTAGCACAACTTACGTTTAATGAAAGATTTGAATTTATGCTTTTAGGCTTGGAAGCTTATTATAAAAGCGTACACATTGACATCTAAACGAGCCACCTATTTTCTTGAGCCTTGTTGTAGGTACTAAAATTTGTGTTTATTCCTAGTATTTATGTAATGGATATCACTGAATTTTTTATACAATTTTATATTGTTATGGGCATATAAAAGATTTTCATAAATATACTGAGAAGGCACAGTCATTACATTAATCTCCTTAAATTTCTCTCTGAGAAAGTGTCTCGGGCTTAATTTATAAATTGATCGAACAGCTCTTTTCTGCAAAACAAAGATAGTCTGGATGTCGGCGGCATTTCCCCACAACAGAATACCGTACGACATTACACTATGAAAATAGCTAAATATACTAAACGGGCTGTCTCTATGTCAGTTAAATTACGAATTTTTCTAACAGCATATGCTGCGGAGCTTAGCTTCTTTGACAATTTATCTATATGTGGGCCCCACTGAAGCTTAGCATCCAAAGTTAAGCTTAAGAATACTGTGCTATTTTCAGGATTCAATTCGTCGCCCTTTATCAACACATCGGTTTTCACCTGCCTAACGTGAGGTAGGGTAAACTTAATGCATTTGGTTTTTTTTTCATTAAGAAGTAAATTATTAACATTGAACCAATGAACTACTTTTGAGATCGCGCTATTTACATCGTCAGTAACCAGCTGCTGACGTTTAAGTTTAAACAAAAGTGAAGTATCATCCGCAAACAACACTATTATAATATCATGGTTGTCCTTTATGAGGTAAGGCAAGTCATTAATATAAATAAGAAACAAGAAAGGATCAAGAATCGAGCCCTGTGGGACTCCCATTGTTACCATAGACCCAGGATATCTTTTTCCATTAACGTCAACGGTCTGAATCCTATTACTCAAATACGAAGTAAGAAGATTCAGAGCGCTGTTCCGAATCCCGTAGTGGCGGAGTTTCCTGATTAGCGTTTCATGAAAAATACTATCAAATGCTTTGGACATATCACTAATACTGATATATTAGTTACAATATTATAATATTTCCAGGCGAATATATTAGTATTACCTAATTTTGAGAAATATCGGTATCAACTTATCTCAAAATGTGTCAATTTTAGTTCCAGAGAACCTCGAGTGGGGCGCTTTGAATCAGCACAAAAATCAACTGTCATTTCATATAGTATGTTTAGTCTAGCGTACTTGTATGATAGAGGTCAGTGGTCTAAGCTGTAACTTGTCTAAGCTGTAACTAATAAGTTTTTTTTTGGGTTTTAAAATGTAATATTTGAATAATATTTCGATATAATTTTTTTATTTATAATTTCTAGCTCGAAGGTTCAATACCAGACAAAAGACAGTTTATAACCTTAGGCATTCATTACTTGTCAACCAAGCGTGATGAAGAGATAACATGGCAGGTGCATTGGGGAAAGCAAAAAAAATACACGCAAAAGTGTAATCGTGTAGTCCTTCCGAACTCTCTTTCGTTCGATTTGCCCACGTCCCTGGAAAGCAATCCAGATGGAATAGGGTCGGAAAGTAATTTCTTTCGCTGGTTTACATATTTTCTCAGACAAATGGGATACTTCTTAAGGGTAATCTGAGAAAGACGTAATTGTTTGTGTACATTAGTGAAAAAGGCACTAATCTTTGGAAGCAGGAACTCCAGTTACCAAAAATTCTTTCACTGATGAATTTCAATAATAAAGGCTATTCTATCGCCAAGTATCGTAGGCTACTATTTCTTTATTCCTGAATAAAATCACGGTTACTGTACGATAACCCACGGGAGCGAAGCCGCGAGAAAAGCTAGTTACACAGTATGTATGTGCTTATAAATTATTTTGATTCACCAAAATACCCTTTACTTGGAAGGTTTCCCAAATATTATCTTGACGTTTTAATTAGGCATTCTGATTTAATTTCAAGATTAAATCAGCTTATTATACCTGTGTCTCAGGTTGTGGGAAGATGATATTATTCTGAAATGGCAGTTTCGGCATAATTGTTCTACTTAGAACAGTATTATTTATGTTTATTCTTAAATATGTTGTATTTTAAATGATTCTGTAACCGTTCTCCGACAGTCGTTTCTCCTTTGGACTGTTAACCGACAGGACGTTTCGTTTTTGAGAGATTCGTCAATAGAACGTTTTTCGTATGGATGTTTCGCCGACAGAATGGTTCGCTTTTGTTTGTTTCGCGGACAGGACTTTTCCAGGACAGGAATATTCGCCGTCAGATCGTTTTGTCTACGATTGTTTCGACATGGCTTTTTCACTATATAACTACAAAAAGCTACTAGCTTGCTACAAAGAAATGAAGAATGAAAATGGTTTTAATGTAAGACCGCCTTTACTTTTAACTAATAGTATTTATCTATTACCTATACATATTCGTCTATATTGTTATTGCAAACATTGGGGAAATATAAAAACAAAAGATTAAAGAAAAAGTATTTATTTATTTGTTATAAAGTGGCGATTACAAAGTGATTAAAAAAAAACATCAACAATTTATAGTTTTATTATAAGTACCTAGGTTATTAGTTTTTTTTTTATATTTTTAAACCTAGGTATACCCTAGGTTTAAAAAATATAAAATTATTTCATCAGGTGACAAATATGTGCCCATCCATATACATATGATTTTAAGTCCATTTGATTCTTTTCAGATGAATGTGTCTGAATCCTTTTCCTGTAATAATCTGTACCTACACGCTTTCGCTTAGACATAGGTTCAGGGGATTTTATTCTTTCAATAATGTTCTCTGTATTCTTTTGCTCCTTTTTAAATTCAGAGATAGTTTTAAATATGTTCCACTTCTGCCGATTTAGTAGTGTGTTCCATCTATTATGCCACGATTCAAGGGCATTCTGTGATACGGGAACATATGATAATATACTATCATGTACTGACCACAGAGTAGGTGGAAATTGCGGCGGAAGTCGTTTTATTGTCATTATAGAGCTAACTGATTTTGAAATTCTCATTGATCCGTTGATATAATATTTTTCGAACCACGTTATCACATCTATTGCTTCGTCCGGTATAATTTCGTCTTTTATTATAGCAAAGTCTTCAATAATTTCACTTGGCTCTAGAAAGCCAGTGCACCGATATTCCGCATCTTATGAGCAAAATCTGCATCATTATTGTATTTCGCAGCTAGACCAGCTTGCTGAATATGACGATATACAGGGTGTTTGGAAGGGAGCTGTACATACGCCTAGGGTAGAAACTAGGGATACCTACCCCCGCCCATTATATTGACCTTGGCCTCAAGGTTTTTTTTTAATTTATTATTATTTTTTATTTGACTTTTTTATGATTTTTTGACTAAAACTACCTGTAGCTCAAAATCTATCCATGGGACCGGTCGGCTAATGGTCTTGTTTTAATCGTTAGAGTCTTAGGGTCCTGCAAAAAATTATTTTACACCAGAAAATTGTGGAGAAGAAAAGTTATGGGGCCTGAAGTACCGTAGTAAGGTAAAGAAATAATTTTAAGGGCAACTTTCTATGGGGTTTAAAAAAAAACTAACAGGGTTGGAGTTCTTCTGATTTTTTTAAAACATCCTCAGTCCATGCCCTTTCTAACGATATGCTAAAAGTGTAATTATCACTTTTAGTTTTAAAGTTATTAATTAATTTCCGCAACTAGGGCACTTCAAGCAAAAATTTCAACTAATGAAAATTAAATGTGTTCGATCGTAAAAGGATGGCAAATGAAACAAAAAATTTGGTAATGACTAATGTCATTAAATTACAAATTTTAATTAATTACTAATTTTAATTAATTACAAATTTTGTTCAAATTGATGACCATTGACCTGTAAACATGCTCGGCACCTCTTCCTCATCTCCACGGTCACCGTTCTAAGCAGCAGTTCCTCGCGCATTGTATCGAATGCGGCGTGGATCCTGTTAATTAGAACCTCCCTTGTTGGTACTTCTTCTGCGTACACCAACTCTTTCGCCCTTCCCCAGACGTAGAAGTCGAGTGGGGTAAGGTCAGGCGACCTTGGGGGCCAGGGAATTGGCCCACCCCGACCAATCCAAGAATTAGGAAAGCAGTTGTCCAGAAGCTCCCTCACTGCTAGGCTCCAATGAGCAGGACAGCCGTCGTGCTGGAAGACTATGGGCCGATCTTCGTCAAACACTTCTTCCGCTAAATCAGGCAAATCGTTTTCGAGGAAATCTAAGTAGTTTTGCCCGTTTAGGTTGTCTGGCAAAAAGTGCGGCCCTATCAACCGATTACCGATGACGCCTGCCCATACGTTCACGGAGAACCTTCGTTGAAAACCTCTGTGCCTCTTGACTCTCGGGTTTTGATCTCTGGGTGCCCAGTGATGGAGATTGTGGTAATTTACAATTCCTTCCTTGTCAAACTTGGACTCGTCAGTCCAGAGAATACTCCGTAAAAAAATAATATCTTCCACGTCCGTATGGAGCAAGTGGCGGCAAAACTCCACCCTTCTTGCATAGTCGTTATCCTCTAAGCCTAAAACAATAAAAATATCAACGTTAGCGGTTTCCTTATGAATTAGTAGCTATGTAACATTGATTGCTATCTCTGTCTTTCCATTTCTCTCTCTCTCACACACATGCTCATGTTAATTTAAAAATTGCCTATGAAATTCACATGCTAGTTCATTACATAAGAGCTAAAAACAAAAACTTTATGTAAAAAATTACCTTGAACAGGGGTGTAGTGGAAAGGATGACGTCCATTTTCGCGAAGAACCGACCAGACTTTCCACACGCTTAAACCAAGCGTCCGGGCTACGGTTCTTACGCTTCTGGTCGGATCTTCCTCAAATTCAGCCAATATGCGTTCTTCCGCAGCCAAATTTGGTTGAAATCTGTTCACGGCTGGTTCCCGGAAATTTAAATTTCCGGTTTCTCGCAGACGCCGATAAGTTGAGCCAAACGTTTGGTGGTTAGGCACTCGCCGGTTAGGATACCGTTCTTGATAAATCCTCCGTGCCTCGCGCCCATTGCAATCAGCCATTCCATACACCACCAGCATGTCGGTGTACTCTTCACTGGTAAATCCAGCCATTTTGCCAACAACAAGGTAACAAATAACAAAACTTAACAAAAACGAAGTAATAACAAACTCAACAAAATTAACGAAAACAGTGGAGCGTCGTAACGGCAAGTACGTAAGTTAGCTAAGATGGGTAAATCTCGACTGACTAACAAAGACCCCAACGAGTTACCTGCCCGGCCCCGTCGACCCAAGAGCGAAAGAGACATGACATGACATGTTTTGTCTCTTACATGTTGCTCTCGTGTAAGAGTGAGACAACAAATTTGCCAACTGTAGGCCAAACTGGTTTAAATTCTGGAAATTACATTTGTCTTACAAATGTCGACTCGTGGTGGTAAAAGTGCCCTAGTTGCGGAAATTAATTAATAACTTTAAAACTAAAAGTGATAAATACACTTTTAGCATATCGTTAGAAAGGGCATGGACTGAGGATGTTTTAAAAAAATCAGAAGAACTCCAACCCTGTTAGTTTTTTTTTAAACCCCATAGAAAGTTGCCCTTAAAATTATTTCTTTACCTTACTACGGTACTTCAGGCCCCATAACTTTTCTTCTCCACAATTTTCTGGTGTAAAATAATTTTTTGCAGGACCCTAAGACTCTAACGATTAAAACAAGACCATTAGCCGACCGGTCCCATGGATAGATTTTGAGCTACAGGTAGTTTTAGTCAAAAAATCATAAAAAAGTCAAATAAAAAATAATAATAAATTTAAAAAAAACCTTGAGGCCAAGGTCAATATAATGGGCGGGGGTAGGTAGCAGACTATCCCTAGTTTCTACCCTAGGCGTATGTACAGCTCCCTTCCAAACACCCTGTATACTCCGATTTAAGTGGAAAAAACAGAGTTTATTTAAACAATTTGGAAATGTTTTTTTGATGGATCCAAATTTACATTCAATTTATTAAACCCACGCATTTAACAATTTCTAAAAAAATTGTATAAGATTTTACTGACTTGTGAGAAAGCAAACCGTACACTAGGAAACTATTTTATACAGAGTGTTGGCTTGGCCCCAGTTTCAGTACCGTAACCCTCCCCAATTACGATTCTCACATCTCCAAAGTATACTTAAATCAAAATGATGGCATCGTGGTATTGTCAAAGTGTGGTCTCACTGTGCAAGTTCGTGAACCTAAGTTTCGAGACGCTAACTGCCTTTTAATTGATATCGGAACGGACTTTAGTATTATTGCATTAAATCGCTCACCATCCATTCACAATATTTCTTACTTCTTGGAGTCATTGGATGAGGTGATGAACTTGGCCAAAGGTAAAACTTGCATCGTCACCAGCGACATAAACCTCGATATCAAAGCGAATACTGCTGACTCAAGAGCTAATGAGTACCTTACTCTTATTGCGTACAGTGGCTTTATATCAGGTCACAACCTGCCAACTAGGTGACCTAGCTGCCTAGACCATATGCTGCTTAAAACTAAGTCACCAGTCCGTGTCGTCGTTTGTGATTCTGACATTACTGACCATGATACAGTAATCGCTGGTGTCAGCAAAACGTCAGTCACTAATAAGGTTTCCAAATATTACACAAAAATCGATTACCTGTCACTAAAAACGAGTATTGGCGAGACAGATTGGTCAAACATTACAGATGAATCAGACGTAAATGTTGCCACAGGTCGTTTCATTAACTTGATGACACATAAAATTAAAGATTATAGTTCTCAAGGCAAAGTACGTAGTTCAGAAGCGATTCGTAAGCCCTGGATGACGCCTGGTTTACTTAGATGCGTCCAAAAGAGGGATCTTTTGTACTACAACGCCAGAAAAAATCGGGACGATACTACGGCTCAAAGAGAGTATAAGCATTATAGAAATTTTGCAACGATGTTATTAAAAAAACTAATCAGGAGTACAACCGTAAATTGCTGGCAAAAAACAAGGACAATACCAAGAAACTATGGCAAAGTATTAAGGAAATATGCTATATGAAAAAAAAATGCAATACAAACGCAGACTACCAAAATCTTAGATGATCCCGTGGAATCGGTAAATTCTGCCAATGAGTTTTTTAGTACGGTGGGTAAAAAGTTAGCTGACACCATTCTGTCGGAGCTTAGAGTTACTGAGAAACAACTGGCGGATGATACAAGACTCGATGGCAATTCTGGGAACTCCTTCTTCTTTACTCCAACAGACCCAGATGAAATTATTAAAATAATTGACAACCTAAAAGTGTGCTCTGCCCCGGGAAATGACATAATCAGCAACACGATTTTAAAACAATGTAAAATCTCCATTGCCCCTGTACGCTCTTACTTATATAATCTTAGCATGTCAACCGGTGTCTTTCCGGACTGTCTCAAAGTAGCCAATTTCTGTCAAATCTGGCGACCCGCTTCTGGTTACTAATTACAGACCTGTCTCCCTGTTATCTTCTGTGTCCAAAATACTGGAAAAGTTGCCAATAACCGGTTACAAAAATATCTAGCAAAGGAGAAACTGCTTTCCGATAACCAGTTTGGCTTTCGTCAAAATATGTCTACAGAGGATGCAGTGGTAACACTTGTTGACCACGTCACTGAAATGGTAGATTCTGGTCATAAATGCGTTGGTGTGTTCATAGATATGGCTAAGGCATTCATTCATTCAATTCGCATAATCTGTTACATTGCGTGGAGACTCAGGCGGGATACCGGTGATTAGATCTGCAGGTAATCGTAGTTCTCTGCCGAAATTAGCAAAAGCTGGCGTTACCGTTGTAGTTTCATGAACAGCACTGCGATATGCCATGAGATATGGTTGAATGTGTTTGTCCCAATCCTTCTGTCTGTTTTCCACAACCTTTGCAAGATATCTCTCTAGTGACTGGTTGAATCGTTCAACCATCCCGTCTGATTGCGGATGATAAGCAGTAGTTCTGGTTTTGTGAGCACCCATCACACGACACGTCTCCTTGAACACTTCTGACTCGAAGTTCCGGCCTTGGTCACTATGGATTTCCAAGGGTACCCCGAACCAACAAAATACTTCGTGAACTAACTTATCAGCCACCGTAGAGGCTTCTTGATTAGGGATTGCAAACACTTCCGGCCATTTTGTGAAGTAGTCCATGACGACCAAAAAGTACTTGTTCCCGCTTTGGCTTTCTGGAAATGGTCCAGCAACATCTAATGCTATACGTTCCCACGGTGCACCAACATTGTAAACCTTTAGTGCCCCTCTGCTACGAGTTTGTGGTCCTTTCACAGCCGCACAACTTGTGCATTTGCGGCACCATTCCTCAACGTCCTCTCGACAATGGATCCAGTAAAATCGTTCTTGGATCTTGATTAAAGTCCTCTTAACTCCCATGTGACCCCCTGAACATCCATTGTGGTAGAGCTGTAGGATCTCCGGCACCTTAACTTTAGGTACGACCATTTGTAGATGACACTGGTCACCGCGAGCGTTCTCCCATTTCCTGCACAGAACTCCATCCTGGATAACCAAGCTTTCCCACTGTGCCCAATAACTCTTGGTGATGGAACTGGTTGCTGCGACATCACTCCAGTGAGGCCTAGGAGCACCTGATTTCTTCCATTCAAGGATCGGTTTTAGGTCTCTGTCTTCTTGTTGTGCTCTCTGCAAGGTTTCCTTCCACTCTTCGCTAAGATCCGTCCCCAAGACCCGCACTACCGCTACCTGCTTAGCTTCTTGTCTCGCACAATGTTTACATTGGTCTGGAAACGGTCTTCGCGAGAGAGCATCAGCATTACCGTGCGACGTTCCGCTACGATGTTGAATTACTAAATCAAACTCTTGCAGTAGCTCAATCCATCTTGCTACCTGTCCTTCTGGGTTCTTAAATTGCAGGAGCCATTTCAAAGCAGCGTGGTCCGTTCGCAGGAGAAATTTCCGCCCCAACAAATATTTATTGAAATGCTGCAATGTTTTTACTACAGCTAGAAGCTCCCTTCGAGTGACACAATAGTTCCTCTCAGGTTTGGATAAGGCTTTACTGAAGTACGCAATTACAACCTCATGATCTCCTTTTCGTTGAGACAATACCCCGTCGATTCCAGTGTTGCTGGCATCTGTGTCAACTATGAATTCATTTTCGTTGTCAGGATAGCCTAGGATGGGTGCATTGCACAGATGTTCCTTTAGCTTCTGAAATGCGACGTCACAGCTCTCATTCCAGCAGAACTGTATCTTGTCTTCAGTTAGCTTATGAAGAGGTCGGGCAATGTCAGCAAAGCTCTTCACAAACCGCCGATAGTAGGAGCACAAACCGAGAAATGCCCTGACTTGCGTTTTGTTCTCCGGAACTGGCCAATCCTTGACGGCAACGAGCTTATCCGGGTCCGTTTGAATACCTTCTTCGGAAACCACGTGTCCTAAAAAGTTCACTTGCCACCTGAACAACGCGCACTTCTTTGGACTTAGCTTTAGATTGGCTCCTCGTATCTTTGACAGCACACGTTCTAAATTGCGGAGGTGATCTTCAAACGTCCGTCCCACGATTATAATGTCATCCAAGTAGACTAGGCAGGCGTCACCAATCAGCCCAGTAAGTACCCGTTCCATCAATCTCTCAAAGGTGGCAGGCGCATTACACAGTCCAAATGGCATAACGTTGAATTGCCACAATCCTTTGCCTGTAGAGAACGCTGTCTTTTCCTTATCTCGAGGGTCTAACTCGACCTGCCAGTAGCCACTCTTTAAGTCTAAGGTGGAAAACCACTTCATTCCCGATAGGGGATCCAGCGTGTCATCGATTCTTGGCAACGGATAACTGTCCTTCTTCGTGATGTCGTTTAGTCGGCGGTAGTCTACACAAAAGCGCATGCTGCCGTCCTTCTTTTTTACCAATACTACCGGTGAACATCATGGACTGGATGAAGGTTCAATCACGCCGTCTTTCACCATACCCTTGATCATGTCGTCCACTTCCCGTTCCCGTGCCACTGGAACACGTCTTGGTCGCTGGCGGATTGGTACCTCATTTCCTGTATTTATTCTGTGTTGAACTAACGCAGTCTTCCCTATGTCGGCATCATTTGTCGAGAAAATGTCGGCGAACTTGTTTAACATCTTCTTAGCCTTGTTCTTTTCATCTTCCGACAAGTTATTCTGGCTGTTCTTCAAAAGCAATGACACATCGAATCTTGCACTAACTTTGGTGTTGGTTGTGTGTTCGTGGCATCTACGCATCCAAACCACTCCGTCACAAGTGCCTAATAATGTGCCTTTCTTGAGCACCAGGTCCTGGTCACTTGTGTTGAGTGCGCGTACCGATGAAACACTAGTACCTCTTACCAATGTGCGTGCAATTTTCCATGAAGCATCGTTATCTAAACCTTCTATAAGTACACATCGGTTTTCCTGACCAGAATTTCTTGGTAGACAAACTGGTATGATTGTTTCAGACCTTGGACGAAGCATAACCTTTTCTAAGCAGTACACTTTTCCCGATGCTGCACCTTCCATGAAGACTTCCTCTGAGCCACACTTTAATACGCCTTGATAAACGTCGATCTCACAGTGATGTTTTCGCATGAAGTCCAAACCCAGAATGCAGTCGTCCACTATGTCGGCCACGATAACATTGTGGCGGTAAACTTTGTTTCCTAACTTCATGTCCACCTCCTTCTCACCTCGGACGGTTATGTGCTGACCGGTGGCTGTTCTCAGATGTACACCTTCATGGTCCCCGAAGAAGTCCCCAAGAAACCGTCTTGCTAGTTGGAAACTGACAACAGTCCGAGAAGCCCCAGTATCCAATGTCAGCTTGCATGGTGTTCTGTTAATTTCGCCCTCGATGATCAGGCTGTTCCCGTCACAGGATTGTGAGATCGAGATCCTTGGGGCTCTTCCATCACCAGCCAGCACCCGCCCCTTAGTCCTGGCATCTACTCGTTTCCCTGCTGCTGTTGCCCAGCAGGGACCTCAGGTGATCCTTCCACTGGCGGCTGCTTACTACCGTAGGGTGGCCTTCGCTTCGGGCAGCTCAATCGGATGTGGCCTCTCTCTCCGCAGCCATAGCATCGGGGTGAAGTCGCAACCTCCCTGATTCGGTGAGTTCGTTCGTCCCGCCGTACTGCCTCCACCTCCAAAGCGTGGGCTAGAGCGTCCTTGAGATCCTTGAAATGACCTAGCCTTACTGCAGCCCTAACCTCCAGGTCGCGGATCCCATCCGTGAACGCCTGTACGAGGTTCCCGTCGATCAGCACAGGTGACGACTGGTAAGCCTTCCGAACCAGCTTTTCCACCTCCAGAGCCCACTGCTGAAGAGTTTCACCAACCCGTTGCGACCGGTCTTTCAGTTGGGCCCGAAACACATGTTCTAGGTGCGCGTCGCCGTATCTAGCTTCTAATGCTTCCAGAAGCTTCTCGAAAGTGACGTCTTTTCCCAGCGCCTCTAACACAGTCAAGGCCTGGTCGCGAAGGCCCAAGGTTAGAGCAGTCAAGGCCTGTTCTTTAGTCCATCCATTCGATTTCATCACGGCCTCAAACTGAATTTTGTAGGCGGACCATGACGAAGAGCCATCAAATGGTGGCACTTTAAAACCACGAGGCGAGGGTGCCACTACTGCAGCTGCCCCGATCCCATCCCCAGACTTGAGGCCACGTATAGACTTCTCCATTTCGACGATGCGGGTCTCATGTTGCTGGATCTGGTCCTTTACCTCTTTCATCTCCTTACCAATGGCTACGCGGAGGTCCTTAATCACCATGAGCTGCTCCTCCTGACGGCGAGCTTGCTCTTCCTTGTCACGCTGTAGCTGCTCCTCTAAACGGCGCGCCTGCTCCTCCTGACGGCGAGCCTGCTCCTCCTTTTTACGCTGCAGCTGCTCCTCTAAGCGGCGCGCCTGCTCCTCCTGACGGTGAGCCTGCTCCTCTTGACGGCGAGCCTGCTCCTCCTGACGGCGAGCCTGCTCCTCCTTGTCACGCTGCAGCTGCTCCTCTAAGCGGCGCGCCTGCTCCTCCTGACGGCGAGCCTGCTCCTCCTTGTCGCGCTGCATCTGCTCCTCCATGCGGTGAGCTTGCTCCTCCTGACGACGAGCCTGCTCCTCTTGACGGCGAGCCTGCTCTTGCATGAATGCCATAAGGGCGGCTAGGTCAGGCGGCGCCGACGATTGAGCTGGTTCCGCTGCAGCAGTGGAGTCTCGATGTCCACTTGATGACGGTGAGGGAGCGTCTCCAAAGCGCCTCTGGTCTACGTCTTGCTGGCACTGACTCCTGGTGCGCATCCCTTCCGTTTCTTCCTTCGGTAGAACCGGCATAATTTATCCCGCACTTCTGACACCAATTTGTTACGAGCTGGGGTTCAGGGATAAATTATTTAAACAGCAGACTTCAATTAATCACTGTTTATTACAAAAACTCTTCTTAAACAATTCTATTACTTCGCACTATTTTCCGCTTTGGTCGCTCTGTACCGCTTATCAATCGAAACTGACTCACGACGAATCCGACCGCTCTTTATATAGCACGGAAGAAGTTTCTGGAACGTTCCATACTGTTCTAGATAATTCGAGAAACTTCCAGAACAATCGACTTTCGAACTCATTGTTCCCGAAGCGACTAGAAACATCCAGAATGTTCGGTTCGAACCTTCTGGAAAATTCCATTCGACATTCGAGCTTTCGAGAACATTAGTTTCGCTATTCAATACTAGATGGCGCCACTAGTTACTACCTAGTTCTTCCTCTCGTTACTAGATGGCGTTGGCCTATCTTGTAACAGTAGCATAGACGATTATAAAATTACATTAGAGATTAGAAAACGGTTGGTGAGTAAGCTAAGGTTACAATATTTAAAAACATAAATTAGGAAAATCAGAAGTACCTGTGCATGAGTGCGTGTGTGTGGGGAGTGTATGTGTGGTGTTGGGGGGTGTATGTGTATGGGTGTGTGTGTGTGGTGTGTATGTATGTGGGGTGTATGTGGGTGACTGTGCTAGTGTGGGCAATTACAAAGCGTAAAATTTCTATATTAACGATTAAATCATTCAAAAGAAAGGAGAGACTACTGAAGGACCTCCAAGAGGCCTTCTGTTTCTGAGTAGGATTGTGAAAGAAGCCAATTATGTAGCGTAGTTTTGTATAAACGACGATTTAAGTTATGTATGGATAACTGTTTATGGAGTTTGTTATATAAATATGGCCCAAGGAAGACAAAGAATCTGCGGCTAAAGGATGTTTTATTGCGGTAGATGTCGCTACAAGACGGTTACGAGTAGTGGAATCCGGGTTGAAGGGTGTTAGAGAATGTTGTTTCACTGCAGTAACCAGAATAAATAGTTGCCTCACAGTGGGAACTTGACAGTACTCGAATATTTTTTTTTTTAGGAAAGAGACGGGGCTTAAAACAGCACACCTTAAGCACCGCCCTCTGCGCACGCTCAACCTTTATCAGGTTGGATTTGGCTGCACCACCCCACGTGATTGAGCAGTAACTCAAGATGGACTGGCACAATGCTAGATACACCATTTTCATGACATCTGCGTCAGCTGATTGACGCAATTGTTTAAAAATATAGATATCTTTGATAACTGTTCAATATGTTCTTTAAATGTGTAACTGAAGTGACATGTTCAAGCACAATAGCACCTGACACATTATCACATGCACAGTCATTAGTAGGATATAAAGGTTTCGCCGATATCTGCATAGAGGGGTCTAAAGAATTCGATGGATTTCGAATAGAAAATTTCATAAGTTTAGTTTTAGTTGTATTTAAGGTAATTAAATTGCTATTTAGCCATTCTCTAACTGTATCAAAACCAACCTGAGCGAGGCGATAGGTATCCGACCAGGAGTTGGATGAAAAAATTAGTGCTGTATCGTCAGCATATGAAAATATGTTACAGCCTTGGAGAGTAAGGTTGCAAAGGTCATTTATGAAGACCAGAAACAAGGTAGGCCCAAGGATACTCCCTTGAGGCACTCCGTAATCTATTGGTAAATCAGAGCTAGTATAAGACCCAATTTTGACACTTTGGGTTCTTTTTGTTAGATAACTCTGAAATAGGGACAGCTGCACCCCTCTTACTCCCAGAGACTCGAGCTTATGAATGAGAAGATGAGAGGTCTAGAAACAGCGCAACGCACTTTTGCTTTTTATCAAGTTTTTTGACTACTAGATCAGTTAGTTTATGTACAGCATCATCTGTTGACAATTTTTTCTAAAGCCAAATTGATTAGGTGATAGCAAGCTGTGCGTCTCCAGATAAGTAACAAGCCTAGAGTTAATAATTTTCTCAAGTATCTTGGACAACGCGGGTAGAACAGAGATAGGCCGGTAGTCCTCGACACGGCCTCGATCGCCAGACTTAAAAATCGGGTGCAGTAGTGCCTTTTTGAAAAGGTCAGGGAAGATACCTGTGTTTAGAGCTAAGTTACAGATATATGTGAAGGGAGGGACAATAACTTGTTTGTGCCTCTTAAGAAATTCAGAAGAAATGCCGTCCCAACCAACCGCTGATCCGTTTTTGAGAGAAGTTATAAGATGTTCCACCTCTGACTCATCGGTATTTAATAACACAAAGGATTTTGATTGAGAGCAGGAGCTTGACGAAGGAGAAGGGGGTCGAGGGCTCTTGATAATTTTTTCAGCCAAATCACTGCCCACTTTCACGAAGTACGAATTAACCTCATTTAAGGAAGATTGCTTATCACTGGAGGAGTCCAGAAGTTCGTATGCGGACGACTGCGACCTTGTTAAGTTTGTGACATTCTGGATAACGTTCCATACTTGTTTTGAGTTCCTACCAGCTTTTTTAAATTCTAATTTTCAAAATCTGTTTTTGCCTTTCGCAATAGGTTAGTACAATAGTTCCTGTACCTTCTATAGGAGACATTGAGAATTTCATCTGTGGGGTTGATCTTAAGTTTTCTATATAAATTGTCTCTATGACGCATACACTTTAACAGTCCTGGAGTTATCCAGGGTTTGATAGGTCTGCGTCGGCTAGACAGAGTTATTGTTGTGGTATTTTTAGCTAGTACAGAAATAATTGGTTCGATTAAGTATTTAGTCGCCAAGTTAGGATCCGCAGCGGAGTATACAAGCTCAAAATTTATGTTCTCCATATTACTTGCAAGCTCATCCTCATTGACCTTGACAAAAGAAAGCTGTTTCTTTTTGTCAGTTTTCCTCTTACAGAGCGCGAGCATAACTGCATAGTGATCGGTGATGGTGGACTCTAATATGAGAATTTTTGACGGAACTGAAGTTTTCAGGTTAGCGTGATCCAGGCAAGTGGAGCCATGGGTGGGGTATGTATGACCCGTGAAGAGTCCGTGGTGTGCTAGAAGATCCAGATAGTCTAAAGAATGTTTGGATTAACAGCCGTGAGCAATATCTATATTAATGTCTCCCATGAGGACAATGTTCCTGCAGGATTTGAGTTCGTTAAGGATACAGTCCAGCGATTCTATAAATATTGAAGGATCAGAAAAGGCATATGGTCTGTAAATAGCAACAATTGCTACGTAGGTACCTATTGTAATAATTAGACAATTAGCTTCAGAAATAACTGGCTCTCTAACTTTTATATTAGATAAACTCGTTTTAGCATATACGACCACACCATCATTTTGGTTGTAATTATTTAAAGTTTTATAAGAGTTGTAGCCATCAATAGTGGGAATGATGGGATTACACGAAAGCCAGCATTCGGATAATATCATTACATCACTAGGTATGTTAATTCGTTGCAGTAAAGTTAAAAAACCAGAGAAATTGGCATTAATACTGCGAATGTTTTGTAGTAACACGGTAAGGTTAGTGTTTGGTACGGGTAATAAAGTGGTGCAGGCGTCAGGGTCACAGGTATGCGCGTCACAGAAGGAGATGCCATCCAAGTTAGTAAGGAAATCATTTATGGCTGCGAATTATATATGTTATATTTCTCGTGGCATAAACCATGGTTATAAGGCGGGAGTGACCTAATCCACACCCGAAAAAACATTTCAACAGTTAATGTTCTAACAAAATACTTATTAATAGTATACATATTTGGTAATAATATACGGGCTAATTCAATGTTATTTTTATAGCACGCTAACAACGGTATTGTAATGTAGTTTGTGTAGTTGTAAGTAAAGTTTGTTTTTAATAATATCTGATAGTGTAATGCAAAATGTATTGTGGTATGGAATTGAATATGGAGGGTGAATGTGTGTTTACATGTGATATTATGATCTTCTGAGGGTAAGCTTAAAAAAATTAATAATTGTACGGATAAGATAAAGCATGAGACACACTCAGCCAAGCGTGCATTTGTGACACAGTTTACAAAATTAAAATTGGGGAAGTACAGTAGTGAAATAGTATTTAGTCATATTTTATTGAGAGCCAATAAATCCGCCTCATTTCTAATCTCCACGCGCTAACCTCCATCATCTTTACGCATGTAAATTCGGCCTCTATTAGCCCAGCAATATTTAAACTTCAGGTTCTTGGCTGAGTCACGGGCCATGGCAAACAGTTTTCGGTCCTTGTTTGTTAGGCTCTCAGTTATATAGATAGGTAAAGAAGGTCCCGGTAAACCAATAGTAGACGTGGAGAGCTTATTGTCCACATGGTTTCTATTATACAAATTCACATTGTTCAAGATCTTGTTTTTAGTCAGCACTGAAGTAAACTCCGTTATAACTGTGGATCCACCTGTTTTGCTTGCGATTCTGTAAATGTCTTTTATGTCTGCAGGTTCAATATGAGTTTCGAATGCATTACATGTTTTTTTAACGAGTCCACACAGATCTTGTTGTGTCTCCTGCCCAATCTGAGCCGGTAAGTTACGGAACTCGATGACTGTGAACTTAAGCCTTTTTTGTAGATCATCAATTTTATTTTCCAAAGTTGTTATGTAGTTCCGGTTTTCTTTTCGTTCTTGTTCCATGCCGAGAATCTTTTCTTTCATTTCTTCATATTTGCTAGACATAAATTTCATAGATTTATCCATCTCTTTATTAGTAGACTGAATCTTGACGTTCTGTTGTTTAAGTTCCGCCATGTCCAAGCACAATTTATTTAGGATAATATCGAGATCTTTTTTCCAGTTTTATTTAAATGATACGAATATCCTTCATAAATTAACACATCTTTGCCACGTTTCGACTTCACAATTTCACATTCATTCATTTTAAAACCATTATTTAAAAACAAAAACAATCGTCAATGAGGATGCAGAGCATACTATAACCAATTTGGTGGCTTTGTAGTTCATCATCATCATTTCAGCCGAAAGACGTCCACTGCTGGACATAGGCCTCCCCCAGGCGTCGCCACATTGGCCGATTCCGTGCATCTCGCGTCCAGCGCCTTCCCGCAACCTTAACCAGGTCATCAGTCCACCTAGTGGGAGGCCTTCCAACGTATCGTCTTCCGGCTTTGTAGTTAAATAGTGAAAAAGCCATGTCGAAACAATCGTAGACAAAACGATCTGACGGCGAATATTCCTGTCCTGGAAAAGTCCTGTCGTAGAAACAAACAAATGCGAACCATTCTGTCGGCGAAACATTCATAGGTGAAACGTTCTATCGACGAATCTCTCAAAAACAAAACGTCCTGTCGGTGAACAGTCCAAAGGAGAAACGACTGTCGGAGAAAGGTTGCAGAATCATTTTAAATACAAGTATGATAGCTTCAAGCGAACCTTTGATAGTTTTATTTTGTTTAATCATCACATTTTTTGTGGGATTCTAAAAATATGATAAATGAGGTAAATAATATGACTGTTTTGCATTATAACAAAACAGGTATTATGTGTGGATAAAACACGTGGTGTTGAGTTAGAAGAAGCAGTCTGTAATTGCCTTTAAATGGTGATATATGGGTAAAAACTTACCAAATTGTCCATGGTTTTATACCTGTCTCCTTATCTCCAGCGAGTGTGACGTTGAGAGTGACGTTGTCACTGACAGATGGCTGTCAACTTCATAGGGTCTTCAACTCACCAGCAAGAGCATTGCTGCAACACCACGTGTTTTATCCACACATAATACCTGTTTTGTTATAATGCAAAACAGTCATATTATGTGCTATTCTAAAACACGTGGTGTTGAGTTAGAAGGCCTGTTTGGTATCTGCTGGTGATAAAACACAAACGCTATGTTGAACACCTTAAAAAACTATTCTGAAATATAATCAGTTTTATTATACACTTTGGTACAACATTCAAGTTAAAATAAAAAATAATACTAAATTTCTGCAGAATCAACAGACAATCAGAAAAAATATTCTGAATAATTCTGTCAATGAATCAATTCTTATAGTTTTCCACAAAAAATTAAAAAAGCTTTTTAATACAAGTTCAGCCAACATTGAATGCAAGCTGTTAATATATATTGAGTTATTTACTGGAATACAATACTTAACTTTAAGTTTTATTTAGTACTTTTCCAGTTAATTTCATGTTCAGATCAACTTTCTAAACAAACTTTTAGGCTACTCTAGAGGCCACAGTTGACCTAATAGGTACCGCCCGGTGGGTTACCAATGAGGGTATCTTTAAAAATCCATTCCCACACAAATTACAATATCTAGAAGCAGGTTAAATATTACCTGACAGACAAATATATGAGCTCGTGACAGTACATGTGTTTGACCATAAAGACACAATGGTCAGGTGTTTCCGCAACAACCTACCTGACTGTCTATTTATATTTGCCTTTTGATAAAAACCTTGGCCACAGAGTCATCTCATCTTCCACAGACATTAGATTTTCATAGCTCTTTTCTAGAATAGTAAGATTATAAATCTTACAACTTGAGGCCAACAACATTAATATATTTGTTCAGCTAGTGATTTCAAGTAATGAACTTGAATTTATACAATTCTTTGTTAAGTTAGTAAGTCAAATAAATAAATAAATGTTCAGCTTTAGACTGACTAAACCAGGTAATGAAAGAAAAAAATATTTTGAAATTAAAACTGCTGATGTAGTTAAAACAGCAAATGTATGCAAGAAAATAGTTCTATAAGTGCTAAATAATCTAGCAGCTTGCTTGGCCTTAAGATGCTTTTGGGTTGTAAATTTAATGGAATTACACCATAATAAACATCTTTTATTGGAACCTAAGACATATTATGTTGTTAAAGGAGCTGTCCGCCAGTTACTTTTTAACAACTTCTGTCTGGTCCAGTGAGCTATTTGGTTAGCCCAACTGAAAGGTGGGCTTGGGTGAATTCTGTCGCATGTAGCCTGAGCCACTGAAACCTTCCACATGTTCTTTGGAGTTAGCTCTGCTATGACCCTCACTCGCAGATTGAGCAACCAGAAAACTTCTGGTCCACATTGGTGTTTTTAGGATATACATCCCTCTTTGTCACTATTCCAGTGAGTTAGTAATAAGCTGAGTGGGTGGAATGCCCAGCCCAGCTAATGGTCTTGTGTTGGCTCTGCTATGACCCTTGTTATTAGGACCTACATTCCTTTTTGCCACTGTCTCAGTAAGCTAGTATTAAGCTGAGTGGGTAGAATGCCCAGCTCGGCTTATAATCCCAACTTAGCCTGAAAATGTCGCAGAGCCATCACTGGATCCTTTGGTACGACAGCCATCTTTCTTGACGCGAAAGAATCTACGTCTGGGACGCCCGACATTTTGAACATAGCCGCCGCGGCCTGGGGCAGAAGTCCCACATTTTGAATAGAATACAGCCTCCGCGGCCTGGGACAAAAATTGCCATATGCTATAATGTACTACGCCCGACATTTTGAACATAGCCGCCGCGGCCTGGGGCAGAAGTCCCACATTTTGAATAGAATACAGCCTCCGCGGCCTGGGACAAAATTTGCCATATGCTATAATGTACTACGCCCGACATTTTGAACATAGCCTCCGCGGCCTGGGCCAGAAGTCCCACATCTTGAATTGAATACAGCCTTCGCGGCCTGGGACAAAAATTGCCAAATTCTATAATGAAAGGCCTCCTTGAAAGGCAAACCTATTCCGATTAAACTACTCGGAAAGTGTAAGTGGCTAAGAGTGTTAAGTATAATTGCTCTACAAGTCTTAGGAGCCATTTGTAGGCCTTATTAGTGAAGGGTTTACCACCCCCCCCCCCCCTCCTCCCCCGCCTCAAGTTTCTGAGATATGTAACAAAAGTCCTGTTGTCGGACTGTAAACTAAAATGTGTGCACCTCATAGTCATTTATGAGGTTAGACCATTATTAAGATTCCGAATCTATAAGTAACACCATTTTCCTCAATATCCTTCCTGACTAATTTTTAATTAGAGTGGCAGTGAAGTCATCCGCTGACTATTTATGACTGCAAACAGCATGTCTGCTTTCCTTTCAATTCTGAATGTTAGAATTTATTTAAATGGCGCTCATCTCTCAGATAGTTACGGACTATTTATTGCGCAAGGGTGGTTTACTATGATTCTGGTACAGCCATGGTCAGGAAGTCGCTACTTATACTTTACTACCAGAGTGGAACTGTAGTCTCAGAGAAAAAAGGTGTGATGATAATCTTATGTTCATCCAAAGTTAACAATGTTCTCAGTGTCTCCATAACCAGAGAAATAGGTCTCATAGGATTTCCGCAATCCAATTCAGTCACACCTCTTTGAAGTTGATGGTGCTAAAACATTAAGCTTCTTCTAAGAAAAGCTGTCAATTATAATTGTGCATTTGAAAACACTGGAGGCATCTCCAGTAGGCTCATGAAATTAGTAAATGCAAGTAGGCCTGATGATTAATTTTTACTTACATTTTAATTTCAAATCATCATAAAGTTAGCTAAGCTAAGTTAAGCTACAAAAAAGAAAAATTGACCATACCTGCTTGTGAAATTGAATGAACATGTTTCACTAACAAAAACAACCTGAGACCTCCGAGGTCAAAGAAGGGGTATAGTACAATCTCCAAGTTATATTTTATTTAGTACATTCATTATATAATGTCTGCATTGAGGATTGTAGTGGTCTCTTAAATTTCTCTTCTGTTGTAAGTGAAGGATGATGTAAAGAACATGGTGGGTTGTTCTTTATTATCTTAATTACCTGATATTTTTTACAAATAGTTGTGTGAATATTAAAAAGCAGGTATCTTTATGAATGGAAAGCGGCCAATTTTACTAATAAAATAATCAAAATAATAATTATTTTAATTTAGTAACATTATTTTCTTCCTGTTGTAGCCTTAAAGGGACAACTATCTCTGAATTTCTCGACTCTTAAGAGTTTATTGATGTATTTCTTTAGAGCAAAAAATAAATATGTTCAAGGTCCGTTCAACCTAAAGAAGCTGGGTTACAGGGACTCTTGTTTGAGAAGATTTTCTTATTATTGTCTTTGATTTCCAATATCTTCAAATATAACACTGCGCAAAACAGCCTATTTATTGCTCACAATATATTTAGCATTGTAGTCTCTGAGGTTTTTAACCTTGAAGGACATATATATGTATGCAAGCATTAAAATAATTTCAGTTGTGTTTTTATAAACCGACTTATGAGTATCAGCCCAGTTGTCTTGTATACCTGACTTGGATAGTTGCTATTGTTCCAAATATAGTTTCCTACTAATAAATGCTCAGTTAGTCAGTGGCAGACAAACTAATCTTTGTTTTTGCCAAAATATCACAACTCTTTCTTAAAGTTTATATACAAATACAAGATTATACATAGTTTTCTTGTAAAGACTTTCCAAAAAAAGGAGAACCAAATTTCTTTCTTATAATCGTTATTTGCCATATTAGTACTGTAATATGAATTGGTTATTCATACCTTGTAAGTACTTAAATAGGTAGGTACTCAAAGAAACTAAACGTGTCATAGGTATTTTTCAATAAATGTGACAAGTATGAAGTCGAATCACTTTACTTATTAGTAGTCAATCAAATAAGATAAGATCATCTCACTATGAAGCTGAATAAATTCTTACGCACTCAGTCCGAACAAAGTGTCAACCTTCATACTTGTTCAGACTTGTACTTACGTGAAGCATTTTCGTCTTTTTCGGGCGGAGGTGATACAATGCCATCATCCTCTGGGGATGAAGATGTAGTCTGGACTCGTCAGTCCAGAGTCAGATCACCTGTTCGAATATTAATAATATCTATTCGAACTTTAGTCACCTCCAACACTGACCGGGACAATTTTGTCCGTAATCATCAAAAAATGCTAAAACACAACTGAAAAACACTGACACGTATTCTAAAAAGGTACCATGTGTTAATTTAATACGATCATTTTGCGTATTTCCACACTTTTTTTTAACTTTGAAATTTTCCGTCTTTACCGGCAAAAATTTCTATTCTATTCTATATTTTTATATGGCAAGCAAAGCCGATGTCGACTATTCTGCCAATGTCTAAAGTTAAATGGAAGGGCAAGTATGTTTTAATAATAAAAAAATAAATAAAAAAAAACCCAGGAACTGTAGACAAAAACTAAGTTCTTCGCTTAATACTGTTGACACTTGTTGGGTTAGTACGGGACTGAAACAAACAAAAAGATAAAAATACATATATAGTATAAATGTTAACACACTAAAGATACGTTGTATACCACATACAAATAGACGGAGGTTTGGGGATTTAGCAGGATTCATAATTTTATATTATTATGACGGATGAAAATCATCAGCGCCACAAGGAGTTCAGGAGAGGGAAAAGTCAGAAGAGAGGGAAAGTTTATTGGGAGGGGAATCTTAAGCTTAGGGAGACGGCGGTATAAATCTAATGAGGTGACATTATTTGAACATTCGAAAAAAATGTGATCCAAGGTACCCTCGCCTAATCCGCACTCGCAAAGAGAGGAGTCACGTATGCGGATTTTGTGAAGAAAGACGGGAGTGCAGCAGAAACCTAAGCGTATTCTACTAATGACAGATATAGCAGTTTTGGAAACCTTTCTGAAACCGAAGAACCATGGTTTTGGGGTTATGACAGGTTGGACAGCATGGAAAAATTTCCCTTTTTTCCTGCTGGACATGTTCCAATGCTCCTGCCATGAATTCTGGAGCTTCAATTTGGGAAGGGACAACAAGTCATAGCTCAGGTGAGTATTGTGTGATAGATCAGCCGTTACAGCAGAACAGGCCTCTTTGGCCAATACATCAGCACATTCATTACCTTTAATACCACAATGACTAGGTATCCAAACTAACTGAACTTCCCTTTGACTGCTAGCACACGCCAGTAAAGACTTTTTGATTTTTAAAATAAGAGGGCTATGTAATTTACTTTTAAACGGATTTTGAGCTAGAGCCTGCAAACAGCTAAGTGAGTCTGTAAAAATCACGGCTTTCTCAATGTTCGTGTGTGACTCTACAAAAAGACAAGCTTCCAATATAGCCACACACTCACCAGTGAATACAGACGACTCTTTAGGGCATTTGTATTGCAAAATTATTCTGGAGCTTTGGTAGTAAACAGCGGCACCGGTGTTTTCCATGCCGTTTAATTTTGATGCGTCCGTAAAAAATAATTGGAACCCATCCCAACGTTCGCCCACCACCGCATTGAAGGCCAAATTTGCTGATGGGGAATTTTTACGTATACCAATGTCAAATAAAATTTTGGGAATGAAACATATAACTTCATATGCGAAGTTAAAAAGGGGAAGTCTAGGATACTGAATAATCGGACACGTTAAATTTTGCAGAATTCGGAAGGCTTTAAGGGTTAAAGGGATTTCCTTGTTTCTCCAGAAACTTGAGCTTCTACATAAGGCATCTAACTCATTCAGTTTCGCCAAAAGGGGATGGGACGATCTAGAGATTACCCTAGTAAGAAAACGGGAGGCAAGATATTGCCGTCTCAGGTCAAGGGGAGGTTCAGCGCACTCGACCTGCAAAGCGTTAATGGGAGAGGACTTCATGCAGCCTGAGATGATCCGAAGGCATTTGGACTGAATCCTATCTAGCCCTGCCAAAGCGCCTTTGTTGCAAGGGATCAGGTGGAAAGTTCCGTAATCCAAAACACTTCGAACTAAGGCGTTGTAAACTAGCTTCATGGTGTAGGGGTGAGCACCCCACCAAACACCAGCTAAAACTTTTAAAATAGAAATAGTCCTTTCACATTTTTGGATAAGGAAATTCACGTGGTACTTACCCGTTAACTTTGGATCCAAAAAGACGCCCAAGAATTTAGCCTTTTGAACTACGGGAATATTATGCCCAGAAATATTCACTGTGACCCGAGGGATCTGTCTTTTTCGAGAGAATATTACTGCCGAGCTTTTAGGAGCGGAGAGGGAAAGGCCATGGCTTAAAAGCCACTGGTTCAAAGAGTCCAAAGACAAGGACAAGGATGAAGCCGCGTCGGCGATCGAATGATCTGTCACGTACAAAGCAATGTCATCGGCGTATTGGAGAATTTGGCAATCATTGTTTAAACAAGATTTAATGTCAGCCGTATATAAATTATATAGAAGGGGACTGAGGACAAAGCCCTGCGGGAGACCCTTCCACGTCTGTCTCTCATCAAATTCCTCTCCCTGAACTCTCAGAACCAGTGACCGGGACATAAGGAGTCCACATATGCATTGTATCATCTTAGCCGGGAGACTCAGCTGTTGCAATTTTTGCCTGAGTACGGGAAGAAGAACGTTATCATATGCGGAAGAGATGTCGAGGAAAGCGGCAACAACGGATTGGTTTTTCGAAAAGGCCAGGCGTACGTCCGTAACTAGAACACCGATACTGTCCATTGTACTAAGCCCTTTTCTGAAACCAAATTGGAAACTCGGCAGTAGGTCTCGCGACTCAACTATCCACTCTAAACGATTTTTAATTAGGTGTTCCAATAGTTTGGCTAGGACCGAGGACAAAGCGATTGGCCGAAGACCATTCGGATCATCTGGATGTTTGCCAGGTTTCAGTAAGGGAATTATAATCTGGAGCTTCCATTGGTCTGGTACCCAACCATGACTATAGCAAAAGTTAATTATATTGAGAAAGTAGGTTTTAGCCTTGTCACCAGCGTGGGAAATAAAGGAATATGGCACACCGTCAATACCAGGAGCTGAGTCCCGGACATGTTGAAGTACCACATTCAGTTCTTCCAAAGTAAATGGTGGGTCGAAGGGATCCACTTCTAGATTGGGGAAATTAGGTAAATTCGTACATTCAGATAAGAGGGGGACATATGGTGGTGCTATTTTGTCAAAGAAAAGTTCAGCTGTTCCCCTAGTTATAGGCAAAGAGGTAGAGGGGGAACATCCACGCCTAAATCTTTTGATGTTTTTCCAGACTGCTGAGACTGGAGTAGATGGAGAAAGGGAGGTGCAGAATTTCACCCAGCCAGCACGTTTCTTCTTGCGAAGCAGGCGTTTGGCTCTAGCATTATTCTGAAGGTATTCCAAGAGATTACTGGTGCACATATTTGCATTGTAGCGCCTCTCGGCCTCATTCCTTGCTTTAACTGCAGAAGTGCATTCTGGATCCCACCACGGAGGTGAAGGGATTTTATTTCTTGCACTATTTCTCAGCGGAAAAGAGGAATCCGCAGACGTGGCAATAGCTGAGACAAAACCCTCATAACAGCTTTTAGCATGGCAGTGACCAGAAGGGTCAGGTAAACATGAATCTAAGTTAGGAAGAGAATCAATTTTATCCTCCAATAATGAGACAAACCTATTCCAATCTGGTTTGGACAAATTATATTTCAAAAGTGGAGGAGAAGTTTTTTCTAAATAAGTTTTATTAATTAAAGAAATGAAAATAGGGTAATGGTCACTGCCATGCGACAAGGACGTACATTCCCAGTGAGTTGATGCAGCCAATTCCACTGAACAAAAGGTTAGGTCTACACAACTCTTTTGTTGACCAGGAAGGGAACGACGAGTCGGACAGCCATTATTTAGAATGCATAGATCTAAATCATCTAAAATCTCAACCAGTGCTACACCAAAGGCATCACACCGTTCAGAACCCCATCTATAATGATGGCAATTAAAGTCACCCATGACCATCAATGGACCTTGCACATTGGAAAAAATGTTTCTTAAAATAGGCAGAAAATCAGGGTGAGTGTGTGCAATATATATGGAGAATACTGTGATGCCCTCAACCCTTCCTGCTACAATACTCAAATTGCCCTCAAGGGGAGGCAATGATAAGGGGGAAATTGGGACCCGGCTGTTTACGAAGAGAGCTGACCCTCCGTACCCATCGGATCTATCACACCTAAGAATATTGAAATGCGGCATACGGAAGCTAAGACTTGGGGTGAGCCACGTCTCAGCTATGGAACAAGCCAGAGGCTTGTATTTATTCAAGAGGAATATGAGGTCGTGCTTTTTATGCCACACGCTCCTCACATTCCACTGAAGAAAAGTTTGGTGGGACTCCATTTTTGATGTTTAATAAGAGAGAGATAAGTTGGTCGGCAACGTTGGACGGTAATTGATTGTTAATAGAAGATGATGAAATAAGTGAAGGTAAAAGTTTTAAAAGAAGTTCAATGACTGAAATGGTATTATTGCTAGAGACATTACTATTAAGTACACAGCCATTAGACTGTGAAGATTGGGGGGAGTTTACAATTTGTTGATGAGCAGCTTTATCATATGATTGGGAAAGTGGGGCATGGGTCCTGGGCTTGAGTGTGACGGTTTTACGATAAGACTGCGTTTTGGTGGCATTGGCATAGTTGCGAGAAACTGCTGGAATAGCTTTGCTAGCCTCAACATATGGAATCGATTTCTCGGCCATGATCGTCTTAATAGCCTTCTGCCTACCAAGCTCGGGGCAAGACTTGCTATTGGCAAAGTGGTTTCCCGAGCAAAGCACACAGAAGGCCTCGCCCTCAGAAATGTTGCAACCATCACCAGGGTGATCGTGGCCACATTTACTGCAGCGTGGATTTGATCTGCAAACGTTTGCAACATGTCCAAAACGACAGCACTTACGACATTGGATGGTAGGATAAATGTATTGCTCCACAGGAAGGGAAGTGTAACAACAATATACCCGCTTTGGTAAGGACTGGCCATCGAAAGTAAGTACACAGGTTTCTGTGGGCTTCCACTCCACTCTCCCTTCAATCTGGACTTTTCGGTTAATTCTACGCACTTTAAGTATTTGCCCACAACCTGAGGGCACAGACAAGTAAGTTAATGCCTCCTCTTCATTAATGTCTGAGGGAACCCCTGTAACAACTCCCATTCTAGTTATATTAAACGTCGGGATTGAAGCGGTGTATCCGTGTTTTGCCAACAAGGCGTTAACCAAAAAAGCATTTGCATCTTGAGGAGATGCAAACTCAACAGAAACCCTATTTCTACCCACTTTGTTCACTCCGTCACGTATAATATTTGCGATTTTATTTAAAATTAGGAACTTACCGAAGTTTACGGGGTGAAGAGTGGTGCCAGAATTAACATGAGCTTCGACGCGAGAAACGTGAACTATATAAGGACCTTTATCCACAGCTGAGTATCTCACCCGGCCGATTTGACTCTTGGGCTGTTTGTTGGGAGATGTCGGAGTAGGTAGCTCTCCATTACTAGGGCGTTTTCGCGAAGTTTGTGGGATTTCCATGGCAGACACGCTGCAGACTACTTCTGCAAACTGCGATAGGGGATTCGGTGAGGAAGGGAGGGGAGTTAAGGAGGTTGGAATATCAGGCGGGTCAGGATCGGGTGGCTTGTTTCTGTCCATTATGGGTGGAACTGAGACAAAAGGAAGACAAACACAATACAAACCTGTTTACAAACAGGGACATCACAGTTAAAATTACACACAAGTCACAAAAGTACTAAAAACTGAATTATAACCACAAGAAACTAAAAACAACGTGCGTTCCAAGAAACCCGTGGCGAGAATCCGGCAAAAATTTACAAACGCTATGAAGTTGACAGCCATCTGTCAGTGTCAACGTCACTCTCAACGTCACACTCGCTGGAGATAAGGAGACAGGTATAAAACCATGGACAATTTGGTAAGTTTTTACCCATATATCACCATATAAAGGCAATTACAGACTGCTTCTTCTAACTCAACACCACGTGTTTTAGAATAGCACATAATGCCATGTTTTATTGCTAAAAGTTGACAGGATCAATATTTGTTTTTTACAAAATCATTATACTCTTTTCGCTGGAGCAATAAATAAAAGGTTAACAAATATACTTCCAGCGGTTATAATCTGACTAAGTTTAAAAATACAACCGTACAACGCAAAATGGCACTTTTGTGGCACTATTTAATTTATTATCCTAATAGCTCCGAACTCCAGGCTTTCGAGATGCTTTTTAGGGTTCCGTATCCGAAGGGTCCAAACGGAGTCCCATGGCTGTCACTCACGTGTCTCTCTGTCCCTCGTCTGTCACTCAATTTTGTTGCGAAGAATTTTTTAACTTCCCATTGACCTAAGAACGTGAAATTTGGTCATAATGTTTATTATTACGTATACTTTTTATTATTACAAATACCAATATATTAATAAATCAGATTTTTCTTTGGTACGGAACCCAAAATGTTTGAAGTCCGACACGCATTTTTATAGGTTTTAATAATACAAGTTTTATTATTTATATATTAAACGTATTGGAGGAGCTCGTGGCTAAATAATAACAGCCGCACGGGTCGATCTTCAAGGTTAAGCAACGCTTGCCGAGGTCGGTCCGTGGATGGGTGACCATTTTCAACATACCGAGTTTCCTCCGTGCCTCGGAAAGCACGTTAAGCCGTTGGTCCCGGCTGTCATTTGAAGATCTGTGACAGTCGTTACGAGTAGTCAGAAGCTTGAAATCTGACACCAGTCTAACCAAGGGGTACCGTGTTACCCAGTTACTGGGTTGTGGAGGTCAGATAGGCAGTCGCTCCATGTAAAACACAGGTACTCAGCTGA